>JAOQGH010000012.1:47998702-48032218 GCA_025769975.1 Gallinago jamesoni
TACCCAACACTCTCAGCAACATAAATAAATATCACAAAATTAGAGACAGCTCTACCCTCCCCACAGCGTTACCAGTGACGAAGGGATTAGACAGCATAACATAGCTTTTATGTGTCTGGGAAATAAGAAGCATTAACATGATGTAATTAGACATTTATTTTCTTCTTTTTGATTTTAATATTAATTTTTCGTTGAACTAGTTTAGTTTGTTCTGAACTTCTAAATCTCTTATCTCTTTTTCTGTCAGTTTGGTTCTGGTAAATTTGACAAAGCACGACACACCCTAACACCCATTTAATGATTTGACTGGAACAGGTGTTAGTGCTGTCATAGATCCTCTTACTTTGAAAAAAAAAAAAAAAGTTTTTTAAAAAGGATAAAATTAAGTACAGTCAGTGCTACATCTTCCATTAAGACAGAAATTCCTTTGGGATGAATGTTTATTTAGATGTTAGCAGTTAGGAAATAAGGCCTCAATTCATTCAAGGCCTTTAGATGTTACCAAAATACCCCGTCTCCCAAGAAACAGGTTCAACTCCCCAGAGATGTGACTGAGGAGGACGATTTAACTCAAGAAGGAGAAGGAAACCCACCTGCTTCCTCCGCAGATCCTCTCCTCCCCAGCAGGACAACATTCCATGGCCCCTGGCCAGGTAAAACACCTTCTCACTATTTTTTATTTTATTTATTACCTATTCAGGTTTCCTGTCTCTCATTAAAAAGACAGAAGGGCAGAAACAAACCCATCCGCGTGTTTTTACTACAGACCAAGCGCGGCAGAGACAATAATTTTAGAAAATCAGATCATTTCCTCTACACCAAAATAGGGAAACGTAGCAATTAAAAGGGGGAAGGGAAAAGTATGTGTTTAGAAGCCGCAGTTCCAAACGATCTCATTGCAAATTATTGTATTTTGTTGGAGGTTGGAATTTAATAACACCAATTAGGAGTTTTACAAGCTGCTCAAACTGAGATCTCCTCGGCTAAAAATAAGCTTCGTTGCCCAGAGCGAAGCATTTTCCATTTATAGACTTTCTTATTAGTGAACATCTTGGATTTCTGAACATGGAGGGGGAGGAAAAAAAAAAAAAAAAGGAATTAGAACAGCATCTTCTCAAAGGCGACCCCAAAGCTGAGTCCCAAAGCAAAGCTCTCAGCTGTGCCCAGTGCTCCACACTCATCAAGTCATAGAAGACCCTTTGATGGGGGGTCTCTGAGGGACTCGGTGACACTGGCAGAAGGAGCAGCGACCCAACGCGGAGGTGAGCTCTGCCCTTGGGAATTGGGAGCCAGGAGAGACTCGATTTGTAACCCCCGCAGTAACGATTGGCAAATCCAGATGAATTTGGAGCCTGTCGAGCTGTCAGCTTTTACAACCGCTGCATCTCCCCGTTATTTCCAAAGAATGCAAAAAAACACGTCCTCTCCCCCACCAACCATCACTTACTGGGACCACTCCAAAAATAAACATCCCATATTTAAAGAAACACTTCTGAAAAAGCTTATTCTAAAGCACAGGAACTGTCTCTGTGTTTAGGTCGGTTGAAGGTGGAAAAATGCATGGGGAAGAGAGAAATAAACAGGAAAACAAAAATCAGAGTTTCTTTTGGAAAGCTAAGTATAGTTCCACGAAATCCAAACTTTACAGCAGCACAGATTTCTAAAACAGATGGTGCATCAAGGGCTTTTTGGGGGGTGAGTTAGAGCATGTGAATATGGGGGGGATTAGGTCCTGGGCTGGCTCCAACTAGGAAAGAGGAAGGGGGTTTTTTTTGATGTCATTCTTTTCATAAACTGTTTTTACCAGACTTCAAGCTTTCCTTGAAATTGGTCAGTAGGAAGTATTTTTGAGGCACAGAACAACTGTAGCTGCCCTGAAGCTGTTTGAATTCACACAGTCTGGCCTCTTCAATAACGGATCTACAAGAAACATGAAAAACTACGTTTGCCAGCAATTTTGAGAAATTGTTCACAGCTCACTCTTAAAAGAGCAGGAGGATCATAAAATGGTTTGGGTTAGAAGGGACCTTAAAGCTCATCCAGTTCCAACCCCCCTGTCCTGGGCAGGGACACCTCCCACCAGACCACGTTGCTCCAAGCCCCATCCAGCCTGGCCTTGAACCCCTCCAGGGATGGGGCAGCCACACCTTCTCTGGGCAACCTCTTCCAGTGTCTCACCACCCTCACAGCAAACACAAGAGGAGAGAGCAAGTCAGTCAAGCTGTAAATGTCATTGTCACTGGCAGCTTTGTCTAGAACTCACCACCCAGCTCAGCTTCTCTGACTTGCATCACCTTGTTCTACTTTATACTTCTCCTGAGGAGGACAAATTCATCTTGGGCAACAAACAAAGACATATTCTACATATTACCCCAACTCAACTATTACCTATGGGCATTCCCTACGATGTAGCTAGTTCCATTCCAAACACCTTTCTATGGTCTTGTTTCATAGTTTTATACCTAACGAGCTTTATTAGTCTCCACTTGAAAGTTTCAGTGGATGGCCTGCCATGGACCCACAGATGAAATTTCTTCTTCTCCACTGTCCATCTTGTATTCCTGATCTGCTGCCCTCACTATCCCAAGAGGAAAGAGCCATCCCTTCTCTCCATACTGGATGAGCTCCTGGCCTCCAGCAGCCTCTACAGTCATTTAAGTTCCAACCAGTTCCCAGGAACTGCCCACGGACAATCCGCCCTCTCACTACAAAATTCAGTGCTAACTATCCCCGAGGCATCACATTATTTTCCCAAATCCCATGGTATTTTGGGATACACACACCAAACAGAATCCTTGCTTAAACATTATGTGGAATCCAGCTTTTTTTTCTCCTTCAGTCTACAAACTAGCGTCTCAAAAGCCTAGATGAGATCATGAAATCAAGCATAAAGTGTCTTACTCTTTATTTTAAATGAATAAAATAAATCTGAATACATCGTTTGGAAATACTTAAAGACGTCAGAAAAAGAAAAATAGATTTAAAAGGAAGAGTACAAAAGTGGCAGGATGAAAACAGTAGAAGCTAACGGAATTTAGTGTTGAGCGTGACTATTTTAACAACAAGAGCAATTTTAAGTCTTCCACTACTGCATTTGCAATAGTGAAGTAATGAGAGTATTTCACTAAGCCCAGTGAAAAGCTGTGAAAATTGCAAGTTTTAACTGAATAGTTTTGCCATTTTAATGATGGGCCCGAAATACTGTTTTCGTCTGCGTTTGTGGAGCTGTTTCTGGAGGGAGGGGAACGACCCATTCTGTCAGCCAGCGGTGTGTTAGTTGGTAGGTAGCAGCTTTGTAGTGTTTTTTTTTTTTTTACAAAAAAAAGCACTTTAACAACCTATTCCTGGTTCTCAAATGGAGAATTCTACCTTCTACAAACCACGAGGCCCAGGAAATACTGATACATACAATCCTAAACTTATTT
This sequence comes from Gallinago jamesoni, assembly GCA_025769975.1. NCBI lineage: Eukaryota > Metazoa > Chordata > Aves > Charadriiformes > Scolopacidae > Gallinago > Gallinago jamesoni. The sequence goes on from JAOQGH010000012.1 coordinate 48,002,128, forward strand.
GTTTTTCCTTTTTTTTCCTTAATATAGCAGTCCTGACAAAAAAAAATAAAATAATATTGGAGACCTTTCATTTCTATCAAAGTGCAATAGACTGCATACATAATTCCACTTCTGTAAAACACGGCGGATACGTGCCGTGCACTTACCCGTACCGGCTTCTACGGGAAATCGCCAAGGGAATAGGCATATACCGTGTGTGCCTTCTGTTCTGACCACGAGGAACACCTATATTGCATGTTGTAGGATAAAATAGAGTAGCAACTTCTATGCCTGATCATTACAAAAAAAATAAGAAAACAACCCCCAGCAAACCCTCCAATAGTTAAATCTTGTGCTTCAGCACCGTCCTTGTTAGAGATCTCCGAGTTATCATTTCATTCAGGAAGCCAAGCTACCCGGTCAGCTTGGTTTTTCACCACCTTGTCCCTTCCCTTCTTGCCCTGAAAGACCTGCAATAATTTAGTTGTTTAAAGAAGAGAACGTACGGCACTAGAGGACTTCCAAAAAAGGAGTTACTTAAATATTTAGCACATTTAGAAACAGCTAATCGCTTCCTACACCATACTCCAAAGCTAGGAAGTAAAAACTTAAAATGAAATAAAAATACTGCATAACATAGTCTTGTATAAGGTTAAATACTCTTGAATTTAAAGCATAAGTGACCCAGAGAACTTCCCGCATTTTCATTTAAGTTCTTTTTTTTTGTGTGTGTGTGTGTGTGTAGTTTATGCAGGTTTTTGCATCCATGTTTTCTTCATGTTTCCCTTCCAGAGTTTTTAAAGCTTCCCCAGAGGTTTGTAGCAGGCATCAGGCTGCCACATGCGAAGGTCAACAAGGACCTGGTTGAGCTTCTGCATCCAAAGGTTGCGCTCTTCCTTAGTATCAGCAGACAGCCAGTTCCTAAAAGGCAAATTCATTGGGTTAGATAAGTCTTAGGTAATAATTAAGCCTCTACTTATGCTGAAAAACGTGAAACTGATCATCCATGGAAGCCCAAATAGCAGGGAAAAAGCAGAGTCAAATATTCCCCAATCCTGCTACCCAGAGTTTGTGCCTCTGGAAAAGTTGTGTTCTTCATCCTCAGAAGACTGAAATGGGACAGCAGGACAAAAACAGGACTAAAAGCAAACCAAACCAGTTCAAGTGCGTTCCCAAACTCTTCCCGTTTAAGTGAGCTTTGCCTTGGCAGGTCAGAGCTGTAAAGCTCCTATTACAAGTGGAGGCTGAACGCCCCTCCCCCCCACAGCCCACATCCTCCCCCAGCCTTCACGACGTTACCCACTCACTTCGTGACACAGAGCGTGTCCCTGCACTGGCTGACCAGAGTCTCTCTGTCATCTTCCCTCTGAGGACGGACAGTTATCAGCTCCAAAGTGTTGGGGCGGGCGCAGAACTCCCTGTTGGCAGGTTCGATCCGCTGGTTGGTGCAGTTGGCCAAGTTTATCCGCCCCAAAGGATGCTGAAAGGAAAAAAAAAGTGAGTTCAATCAATCAAGAACAGTGCCATCAGAATTCATTCTGAACAACACGTGCTTTGGCAGTTTTGGCCGTGTTAAATGATACCCTCCCACCCCAAATCAATTACTCCGTACAAAAAGAGGGATTCCACTTTTTGCATTTAAGAGTCGTAGCTGAAACAAGATAATATAGACAATGGAACATGCTCTGCTCAGCTGTGTACAACACAGCTGACAAATCCACCCCTCGCCAAAGGTTTAGGCTCTAGAAAGATACATCCCCCCCTTTATTCAAGAGAGCTCCATAATAAGATCTAAACTGAAAGAGCAAACCCTGTCAACAGCTGAAGAAAACAAGCACTTTCGAGATGTTTCATCATTCTTGTCAAATCCCATGGATTCCTCTTCGAACGTGCAACTAAGGCGCCCCAGCGTCGCATCCAGCCGCTTTAGCTCCCTCTGCAGCCAACAGCTACACCCTCTCAAAGAGCATCTCTTAATTTCACAAGTTCTCTCTTCCTGCTGACCACAGACAAGAGCCTCAGCTGGATGCCTAAAATGAGGTACAGACCTCGGCTCCGATTCTTCATACCTGCAGAACGCCCCCATCAGGGAAATATCACAAGCTGCTCCCGGCTCGGAGAAGAGTTTGCTATTTATCGGGCACATTCACTACACTATTCCATAGCTAGTTAAAAATAACCTGAGTTACAGGAAAAAGAAGGATAGCTCCATTTCAAGGAAAATTAAGAAACAGGTTGCACATTGGTGATGTACGTACAGCCATGGGAATTGTATTTAAAATAAAATAATCCATGATTTAAAGAGGATTTTTAAATCATTGCCCATTATCAGTATTTCTGAGCTACATCTATATCTACATCCGTCTCTGCATGACAGAACAGATACAGCAGGAGTAAAGGGAGGGATTTAGTAAGGACAGTTTAATATTGCTGCAGATGATAGTGTATCAAAAGAATAGAGCTGACCCCTTCTCAGAATGATAGCGAAGCAAGTGTAGAAGATTTTTCAAGAACAGAATCTGGAAAACAAACCAAAGCTGCTTTCTTGCAGACAAAAGCAGAATAGGAACATTTTTCTTGCTTAACTCCATTTTTTTTACCTATCTTCTATTACAGTAGGCAGAGATTTTTCCCTCTTTCCTGGCAGGGAAAGAAAGTACATTGATATATTTTGGCAATGTCAACTATCAGCATATGGTCTTCCTCTGTTAGCGGCGAAGAAGCTAAACTCAGGCATCTGGATTGGCACAGAAGACCCAAAAGGACCAGAATTTGCCACAGAGTTTGGGAAAAAGTATTCTGCCAACAAACAAGCGAGTGTTTAATGGTAAATTGCTTAAGCGAGTCAGAAAACCCCTCTCGAAAGCAGTCTTTAAAAGGACCTGGAAATATTTCAGAAGGTATTGCAGGAACAGGCTGAGGAGACAAGGGTCACCTCAGGGACAGATGAACCTCTGATTTGTCTCGTCAGCCAGAAAATAACTTAGATTCCTGTGAGAACCATTTAAAAAGCCCCAGTTTCAGCTACAATGTGGAGCTGCGAGGAAACGATGACCGCAAACAAGGTAGTTCGTAATTACAACTACAGACAGTTTATAATTACAAATAATTACAGCTATGCTTCTGCAATATAGAAGGATTTCATATTCCCTCTAATTCTTTACCATAGTAAGCGTTAAAGTCAGTATTTTGTCTAAAATTTAAGGCAACTAGATACAGTCCGATGATGAAGCTGTTCAAGTCTAATCAATTTCAGTGAAATAATTAGTCATTTGACAAGTGCAATGAAAAGCCTTAGGACTAAAGGGGAAGTTAAATATGGCTATTCCTCCGCTTTTCCCCTTTCCCAGCAGATGAAGTTGTCAGTTTCCAAGTTTGCTCTGATTTGGGTCAGATTTATGAAGACAAGCTCCCTTCGTTCCCCGAGGAAACTTTACGAGCATGAATCTCATGCTTTGAATACACTTACTGGTTTTTAAGTCTAAACATTACCGTCATTAGAAACAACCAGCTGGTCGTGTTGGGTACTACAGAACTTTAGATTTGAGCTTTGTGAAACACCGTTACCTTTCGTTTTTCGTCATCTGGGTACGTCCAGTAAGATATACAGTTTCCAGACAGCACACACCAGCGCCTATGCCATGCTCCGAAGCCACTAACGTCTTCAAACATAGTCTTAAAAAATAAAAGTTTAAAAAAAAAAAAAACAGTGTAACATTACACCTCGAGCTTTGTCTGTACTATTTTATCTACCAGAATGGTTCTGCAAATACAACTTTTCATTATTTTCCCTGAGAGCATAGAAAATGGGCTTATACTATCACTCTCAAATTTTCAACCTTTTGCTCAAGATGCACCTGTCACTGCTATTTCAAATTACCAGATTTTCATGTAGACAGTGCTAAGCATTCCCACTATTTGAAGGCAATGGAGGGTTACTTCTAGGTGATACAGGATAAAGGGTTCACAAAACATGTATTGGTATCGCCTAATTGATTCTAATTAGGCATTTAGTTCATTCTAACTTACAATCGACGATTACAGAACACTTGCCCATTCTGCAGGCCACACTCAGGAGTCCAGTCAGTTTAAAAGAAATTAGAAATTGATTTTTAAATGTTTCTGTTGACTGTTATTTTCCCGGATGCAGTATTATGGCAATTTCAATCACCATTTCCTTAGCACAGGAATGGAAAGTTTAGTATCTGCCTTCTCTTCCTGATCCCTCTTGAACTTGTACAGAACTTTCTAATTAAAATTTTGTGTGGTGTTTTTCAGTCTTCACAATTCATATCATGGTTCTTAATGCTGCAGGGAGTTTTCAAACTCTTACTCTGAAAAAAATTAATTTGCACGTACACCATTTTTCAGGCTTTACATATTATATAGCTGAATTGAAGAAGGAATTTCTTAAACTAGTACACAAGAACAAGTGATAGCAAATGCCATAAGCACGTGAAATGTTTGCATCCAATGAAATCTGTTCAATTTCAATTGAGGGAAAGGAGACAGAACTGTTCAAAAAGAGTCTAGAGACATTCTGATTTCTGAAAATGCTAAAATAACAGCAAATGTTTTGCTGAACTATTTTCATAGCACATTCACTGCCATCTGCTGGACATAATATCAACAGCTTCATTTATTAGGGCCAAGTGTCAGCTGCCTCTTCCAAGTCCAGTTTTAGAGAGAGCTACTCAAGATGTTTCTCAAAAAATACTAGTGCTTCCTTGGAAGTCAAAGTCTGTGAACACAGAGGAAAAAAAAAAAAATCTTTTTCTAGGGCGAATTCTTTTTTTTTGCCTCTTAAAACCAAATCTAAGATGTCCTGTAAAAGTTTCTGGCAGAAAAATTGGTATCTCATCTCACATCACAAATTATAGCAAGAGAAAGTTAACTGAAGTTCAGAAGAACAGATGAACAGTGTTTAGAAGATATGCAAAATCCTAAAAGGTAACTTTAATTTAGGCATGTTTCGAAGATAAATCCATTTTGAGGTCTGGTTCAGAAAGGGGTGGGGGAAAAATTAAAATCAAGCAGTTTTAAGCTTCACAGTCACTGCAAATTCATGCACAAAGTTAAAGTAACTACATTCAATAGGACCTGTAATTTCCAAAGAAAGGATTTGAAGTGAATGCCTTACCAAGAAGCCTTTCTCCTCCACAGAAGAGTCCACTTGGCATTTTAACTTTAGATATATATGACCTTCCAAAGGGGACAAAAAGGGAACCTGTGAAGAGTAAAACCATTAGTCACCTCTCGACTCCACCAGTTCAAATCAAACCACCTGCACCAGGATGTTAGCACTGTCCTGCTGTTAGGATCTTCAGCCAGAAAGCAGCAGTCAGTCTCAAGCAAGACAGTAATAATCACTTTTTGTTTCAATTTCATTTAGAAGCTTTTCAAGGCTTATTTGCATATTAGTTTGCTGGGTACATATGCACAAACATGCTTCTATGTAGAAAAAACAGGCACATGGTTAAAAACAACACAAGGCATCAGTCTACATCCTGCAAGCTTCTGCCTAAAAGTCTGACATTAAGCTGTTTGGAAAAATATTCCAAAGTGGGCTGAAACAGGATTGGTACTTGGATGTCATAAGCATTTGTGGCAGATACTGTCGTAGTGGTGCCTACTCAGATCAATATTTGTACAGAATAACCTAGGGAAGCTAAGAAACAAATTGCTAATTCAATTCAGCAAGCAAACTGTGATCTGCAGGGCATTTTACACACCGTATTTTGTTGCTAATCTGAATAAGCAATACCATAAGAACCTTGGAAAAAAAGGATGTCAGAAACATCAGTGCTTTGTCTCACTAGGAAAACCAGAAAGGTTGATGGTGCTGCTCAGATACCAAGAAAGAACATTTCCCAGGGAATAGGCACGTGCACACAATAGTGAAGTAGCTTTTAAGGCCACGGAATCTACGTTGATCAAACAGAACTAAGTTTTGGTGGTAGTTAAGATGAACAAAAGTAACCCTCAGTAGTTAAAAAATGTACATCTGTAGATTTGCAGCACACCAAAATAGATGTTGTGGTTAGAAATGGATCGCCTTTGGATTACAGGCATGCTGCAGCTTCCCCCCAGACACAGGATATGAGCGTGCACAAGCAGGTGATTAAATCATTTTTACATGATAGGTCTGCTTAATTATGACAACGTGCATGGCCTGGCCCTAAAATACAGGGCAGCAAAATTCTGAATATCAGGTAGGAGTCTGCACGACCATTTGAGAAGCAAAAATAGTAAGATGTTTGTACATAATAGGGTTTGTAATAAATAGTTAAAATAAAATAGTTTGTAATAAGTTGCATTAGTCCTGGATTTTTATCTAACCCTACACGCTACACCAGGGAATATTTGCTTATATCCTACCAAGCCGCAGTAAAAGCGGTATCCGAATGAGGGCCTCAAGGAAGTTTAGCCCATTCCCCACTTCAAGTTTGTAGTTTTTAAATTCTTTTCTAATCTGTATAGGGACAAAAGAATCTACTTTATGGATTATGAAGTTTGCTGGTGAAAAGCTGTGCGACAGTAAATCAAAAAGGCTGTATAACAAATGGAACGTATCCTTTATGCAGATCCTACACCACCATTACTAATTACTAAAGCAGGTCTCAAAACCACTCTCCTGTGCACATAATGAGAAAATACTACATTCCGGTCAACAATATATCCCCTTCAAAAGGGAGTGGGGTGGAAAGCAAGCAGTTTGTTGAATATCCGAGTAGGTGAAAAGAAAACTAAAGCCCATGACTAGGCTGGCTTACGTTCTGGTGTGGTCATGGAGATATCTACCAGAAGTTATTGGAATACCGTCATAGAAAAGTATTTGTAAAGATACTCAAGATTAAATGTCAAGAATTTGCAAAAACTTGGGTTTCTTAGACTTTTTGATTACAAATAGGGGATGACAGGTACTAAAGTTATCACATGCTTAATTTTAAGCAAAAACATATGCAATCTAAACCACTTTCTTCTGAGGGATCAGAGGTAACTAAAAACTATTTTCAGAGATTACCAATTGCTTCTTTTAACCATATCAATTCACATAATTGCTAAAGCAAGAAATGTATACAAGCAGCAAAATATTTTAATTGCACATTTGTGTCCGTACAAGAACCTCACTTTTTTTACATGTTTAGTACTTTCAAAGTTTTAGTTCTTCGTTTAAGGGAAAAGCCATCATAAAGGTCTTGCTAGGTCTTGACACAACAAGGTCTCAGAATAAGAAACAAGTTTAGTTTGTGAGTGATTTCATTTCTTTTTTCAGTGGCAAAAAAACAAGTTGAACCCGCGTTTAGGCCACCAGCCATTTTTTCCCTGGTCCTCTTCTCAGCAGAGTAGCTGATTTTATGTTAATCATAGGATCACAGAATCATATGGGGATTCTACGTTCTGTGCAGTTCACCAAGAAATTGGCTCAAGTTTCCTAACTAGCAATCTTTAAGAGACACATCAGTTTGCTCTGAAGGAAGAAAACCCCTCTAGTGATCTAGGAAGTCAAAAGACACGTGCTAGTTGGGGAAAAACCTTAGAACTCAAAGTTCTTTGGGCCACCTATCAGCATGCTTAGCACTGTAAGAGACAGGGGGTAGAATTCGGCGAGTCTTAAAGGCCCTAACATCTTATGTTCTGTTAGTAAGTTTTTGTAAGCATTTTCCTAGAAGAATTAAAAAAAAAAACACCCACCAAAATTGCAAAAAGGTCAGCCAGCCATGAGCAACATGCACTAGGAAGCAGTTTCCTATTTTAAGTTATAAACTAAAGGATCATAGCAACCTTGTTCTGGAACATATAGCCCAACAGATCTTTTTCCTCCCCTTCAAAATTCATCTATGGAAAAGAGAAACATGCTCAATGCGATTAGTGTAAAAGTAAGGTTTATAGAATAAAGGACACGGTTATACATAGGACATTTTGGTCCTTTCTACACTGAATTTTAACAATGCAGAGAAGGATAAGACTAAAAAAAACCCGATGCAATTCATTTCATATTACAAACGCATGGAGCAAGTTAAAAAGCAGCTGTTTGGTACAGCCACTGGCCAGGTCAAAACTGCAGCTTTACCAAGGTGATAATTTAACAAAGTAGTTATTTGATAAATAAGAATTCCCCTTTTTATAACTGTTGAAGTTTGCACATGGAAAAAATTAACCAAGTGATGGTTTCCCTGGAATTCTATTTGAACCTTGTGCTACAGTTTACTAGTCCAGTCCGGTGTCCTCACCTAAAGAGTCAACTAAAAAAAGTTTGAATTCAAATTGCTGAAAATAACGTAATAGCTGATTCCCAGACTTCTAAGAAGAGACTTCCAATAACGAAGCCATGCACAAACTAAGGTATCTACACATAGTTCTGGTTAAGAGAAACATTTACGATGAAGAACCCAAGTTGGTTCTTCTGAAGCTCACAGAGCGAGTAACAGCAGTGCAATTCCACCGGTCAGTTCCACAGACTCTTTCAGTAAAGGAGCCTGCTTCTATCCACAGAAAAACAGAAGTTATAAGCAGCAAGGTGGGATTATTGTGATATTTTGTTTTGAATCTTGTGCACAAACACAACCAATACTTGCTGTTATCTCGAGTTATAATTGCAACGCTACTATGATCACAATAAGACTTAATTAGCCAAGAAGAAAATTTATTCTTACACTGCTATTTGGATAGATAAAGTGTAATTTAGCACTACCATAAACTGTAATAGGTTTTGAATTAATTGAAGTTAGCTTAGGATAGCTGCTGGCATAAACATCTATTAAAATAGGTTTCAGGTATAAGATAAGAGTTTAGAATACAAGAATGTATTTTTTAACTTCTAATGGTAAGAACCAATAAACATGTTCTGTTTAGACAAAACCAACGCTATAAAAGTCAATAGTATTTAAAAAAATAGCCTGTGTCTACAAATTTAATTAGGAAAGAAAACTCATACTCCTAACGATATTCAAATGGCAATTTTTAAGTCAGTTAAATACAGAAAATTTCAAATACTTTATTGTCATTAAAACACACCTAATGTTTTATTTAGCGATAAAAGGAAGACTAAGGTCAACAAACAGCATAAAGACCAGGTACAGAGATGCCAACTGCATACATCTTTTTTTTTGTCAGTGAAAGCAAATCAGTAACCAAATGCCTTCATTATCTTTGAATAACCATAGCTTGGATTGAGCTACAGAAAAGAAAGAACATCTGGCAAAACACCTTAAGTCTTTCTGTTGTGTCTCAAAATTATATTTCAGTCATATGAAATTAAACGTGAATAACAACAGCTATACATTATGTATGTGTGTGTATATATGTATATATAAATAGCATGTATAAACCTACATTTCAGTCATGGGATGGTAATTTTCCCTGAAAAAGAGTAAACCCAGACTCGTATTCATTTTTCTGGTCGTATGCAATTATCTTTGGATTAGTAACCAATAACTTCCATTACCTTGCTCAATGCAAATTTGACGTTTCCTACAGAAGACAGCGATAGCTTGTGGGATCCAACAAGGATGAAATTAGTAGTGCGTACAGCATTAGGGCCACCTGGACTGGCCATGGCTGCGGAGAAAAAAGTGAAAGTGAAGTCATAACGTAACATACAATCTTAAAAAGGCTTTTAGTTACACTACTGTACACGTCCCCTACTCAGTCCTCCAGGAGAAGAACTCTTTGCAGTGCAGCCCAGCAGCATATTCAGAAAGGATCTTGGTGCCTACATTTCTCCTCAGTACAGCTTACAGAAAGAAGCGTTGAAATATTCATTGAAATATTTGTTAAGACGACGCCAAAGCATTTTAAGATGCCTCAGGGGGACAGAGAGCACCCTAGGACACACTACAAAGCACATATGCCCTGCAGTAGGAACTCGACTTTCAAATCTCTTCACCTTTTCTCAAATGACATGCTGTGGTCTTCCAGAATTTACCTACGTTCCTCTTTGTGCTTTTATCACTAGAAACAAGCATTATGGCCCAGGCACAGGAATCTGAGCAGTGGCAGCAGCACGGTAGACATTCTAGAGTTAGCTCATGAGCTCCTTGTTGCTGCAATTTGTACTAAAGCTAGCTCAAGTATCTCATACTGTAGTCAGACAAGCGTATAACACGTTTTTATGTTGTTAGAAAAACACTCGGAGATGCTGTTCCTCTTGCCCAAGAGTCAGAAATATATAAACATGTTAAAAACACTACATACAAGCAACACTTCAGAATCTGTTTGTATTTCCCAATTTGTCCTGTATTGCTTTGCTGACATCAGACTCTAGTTTAAAGAACTCAAATTAATTTTAAGACATCTTTTCAGGAAAGGACTGTAAACCGCAGGCATCTGATATCAGATATTAATTTTCATTTTGTGAAGAGATGTCTCATGGTAACTTGGATATAAACACGGGGCCAGTTTCTGAGCTGACAAACTGACCTCCTCCTGTGTTTATTACCCCCGTCATATGATCATTTATCATCTGTTGCAAGTAGTATTTGTTGATATACTGCTTTAGACAGCAAGTGTAGATTATTCATCTTGGCATCAGGTGTTTAGATTTTACTTACCTGGAGTAAGGAGTGTGCTTTTCTAGAAAGAAAAAGAAACAAAAGCTTGTTAGAAGTTACTTTTCCACTACTTTCTATAGAAGACAAAACTAGGTTAGAAAGAAACTAGATCTGAAGTACTTAAAAACAAAGAAAAAAAAACTTGAAAAGAAAGCCCAAATAAATACGTAGTCACTGCATATTTCCAGAATCACGTATTTAGAGCTTTTAGCTGTTTCTGGAGATGAAGAATTTGGCAGAAAGCTGGCTGGTTTATGGGACATAAAATGCTTACTATGGGCACGGCCTTACTCAGTGTGAGGATACGGCCTTTGAAATTACCAGATCTTGTTAAAACATTACATTCATACTTACAGAGGTAATAGACGTTAATAATCTCTTTGGAGTAATAACCTACAAAAGAATATACGAAGATAAATGCATTTGTCCATCACATTAGCATGTAAATTACACAGTGAAGCTACTGAAGGCTTATCTAAATAAATTTTGAATGGATACTAGTTGTAATGAGTAAGTCTTCTTTGTCTGAATGTAACATTTCAGTGGGAAGCATGCTACGTATCAAAGAAATATTTACTGCAGAAAAGTTTAAGTATGCATTAGCTTGGGATGGACAGCAGGTGTTTGAAAATAAAAAACTGAGACTTTTTCCTTCATGGAACAGGGCTTCAAAATTACATTTGCCGATTAAGAGTTAACAATACAAGTACAGAGATGTTCAGTGTGCCACTGCTGTATATTATCTATATTTTCAGGTGAAAAATCTTAAAGTTTAAGTAAGACTGTATATTAAGCATGAACTGGAATATTCTTGAAGCTTGTTAAAAAGCAGATAGAGGACATCATCAGAAAACCTATAATCCTCAGCAGCAACTTACCTACAGCGCTGCAAAACCCTTCAGTTTTAAGCAAAGATTCCTTTAAACTACAGCACAGGAGAGAAAGAAGTCCTGGACTTCAAACTAGCTTTATTGGGGGATAGGTGGAAGCATGCTTTCACTGCACCAAATTAAAGATTAAAGAAACTGGGTTTTTTTATTATTTATTTGTTTGCAGGGAGAGGATTTAAGTACTCATTCCAGCTGTTTTGAAAGACACTCAAATTTCTGGTTTTTATGAAGTGACAGATAAGGAGGGAATTAGACCTAAAAATCATCAGTACGCTGGTATGCACAGCTATTGGAATGACAAGAAGAAAAACACAAAACCAAAAAAACCCAAATACACACACAAAAAAACCCCAAACAAACCACCACACAATCAAAAACCACACCTCCAGAAAGCCAGTGGCTTGATCGGTGTCACAAAGATTTACTAAAGCACAAACACTTGAAACGTGCACCCTGTCCAAGATGAGACTTTTTATGTCCAAGGAGTTATTAAAACAACATTTGCTTCAAAAATAAAAAAAAAGCATCTAATGCTTTTACTTAACACTGGGAAGAAAGAGAAGTGGTGCAGTTGATCAGCAGAACCTGTAAGACAAATCAAACTGCAGGGTGTATTGACTGGTGTAGTTTAAGTGAAGAACATGGGCACTGAATCACTATCAGAGGCACCACACCTAATAAATAAAAGTTTGCAAAGCATTTTGCAGCACTAATAGGACTACTTCTCCTTCCCCTCCGACACATTTTGGACTCAACTGAGTGCTGCAGGTCCAACCTACTAATATCTACAGGCCTCTAAAACCCATCTGTCATTGCAGATGTTCCAAGAAAGAACAAGATAACTAAAAGCAAGCAAGAGATTGTCTAAGACTATTAGACGGTTCTCCCTTAAAACTGCAATCATCCTAGTGCACCTTCTGTTGACATACAACTATTGATTTTTGTGTTTAATTTACCTTGGATTTGTTTGCTTTTTTTCTTTTATCAGTGCTTGTAACTTCTTTTCTCTGCACCTGTAAGGCAAGAAGGCATTAAGAAAGTACAAGACATCATTCTCCTTTACCCATCCTCTTGAGAGGAGCTTATACGTACCAAACTGTAAACTTCTAGATTTATTTCAAAGTCATTTGACACATCATGCCTAAAAGGAAGGAAGGGGAAAAAATAAATTAAACACAGACCAAAACAAAATGTTTGTGGGTTTTTTGGTTTGTTGTGGGTTTTGTTTCTTGGTTTTTTGGGGGGTTTTTTGTGTTTTTTTTTTGTTGTTTTTTTGCTTTGTTTTTGTTTGGTTGGTTGGTTTTTAAAGTTACTCTTTAGTTCTTCCTTCCACTCCTTAAAACCGTCCAGGGAGCAGCTAGGTTCTACGCAAGAGAAGCTAAACGATAGTGATGACTAATAACTATTATTTTATTAGTAAGTCATAGTTTGTCCCTGCAGACCAGTAGAGGTGTTTGAGATCCTTTCACATCTACAATAGTATTCTTCAGTGCAAGCAGCACGGCTGATTTTAAGACTTGAGGGTATAACTGTCAAGATACTTTCCAGAACTCAAAGAACAAAAGTGCAAGGAGGACAAGAGGCAGATCGAGTGCATCTACCATTTCTCGGATTGCACCCTTCAGCCCACTGCTGGCACACATTTTTAGAAAAAAAAGCTATTTTCTCAAAAAAATACAATCTCCAAGTAAAAATTCCAGTTGGGCTGCACTTTAAAAAGGGAGTTTGCTTATGTTTTAGAAGAGTTTTGCTAACAAACAGCCATTTGAACTCACAACACTTTTTTAGCTAACATATAAGAGCTGAAGTTAGAGAGTACTATTTTTTCCAGATAGCTATATAAAATGTTAGTTGCTGCAAAAGATAAAAAACCACATCAACTCCAATCCATCTGTCATTGCAGGTGTTCCAAGAGAGAACAAAAGTAGAAAAAGGAAGAGATAAATTAACTGATGGATGATCAAATAAATCTAGATTGCTCTTTTGAGAAAAGTCCACTCCAGCTATTTATTGAAGCAAGAAATACTCATGGCACAAGATCTCACCATATTTGTTTGCAGGCTATAACACATCCTTCTGTGAAGATTTTAAACATTTTTAGGCATATTCCACCATCAGAGCTGAAACTGATTTCAAAACAGCTTCTTTATACTTACATAGTAAACGTCGTACTGAAAGTAAGAGCATCTCCATTCAGGGAGCTTGCAGTACTTGCTAGTGGAGTTGCAACCATGTTTTCTGCTCCAGATCTCAGTATTATTACATAGTAGTAATTTGCTGCTTCTGTAAATACAGATTAGAGGGTTTTGTTAGCCAGATGGCATCCAAGTATCTAAAAACCCTTAGAGTACTACATTGCCATTAAACACATTTGTTTCACCCCACTTAAACACTTAGTTACAGCCAAGATTTGCTTATGAACTAAATTCTTAAAACAAGCTTTTTTTCCCTACTGTGGCCACGGTAAGACTGTCTACATGGGATCCACAGTTGTGTTACTGCATAAAGGGGGAAAAGAGGAAAAAAAAAAAGACAGATGACGACAAACATCTCAATAGGAAATAATTTGGAGTTTCTGCAGCAAATTGCTGAAGAGCAAAGCAAGAGGCTCAATAAGCCCAAGTGCTGGGTCCTGCCCTTGGGTCCCACCAACCCCCTGCAGCACTACAGGCTGGGGGCAGAGTGGCTGGAGCTGCCTGGCAGAAAAGGAACTGGGGTTTTGGTGGACTGTGGGCTGAAGATGAGCCAGCAGTGTGCCCAGGTGGGCAAGAACATCCTGGCCTGTGTCAGAAACGGCATGGGGAATAGGACTTGGGAGGTGATGGTCCCCCTGTTCTGGGCACTGGGGAGGCCCCACCTCAAGGGCTGTATCCAGTTTTGGGCCCCTTCCCACAAAAAAGACCTTGAGGTGCTGGAGCGGGTCCAGAGAAGGGCAAGGGAGCTGGTGAGGGGTCTGGAGAACAAGTTTTATGAGGAAAGGTTGAGAGAGCTGGGGGTGTTCAACCTGGAGAAAAGGAGGCTGAGGGGAGACCTTCTGGCTCTCTCCAACTCCCTGAAAGGAGGGTGTAGCCAGGGGGGGTCGGTCTCTTCTCCCAAGTCCCAGGCAATGGGACAAGAGGAAATGGCCTCAAGTTGTGCCAGAGGAGGTTCAGATTGGAGATTAGGGAAAATATTTCCACAGAAGAGTTAATAATAGCATTGGACCAGGGAGGTGGTTGAGGCCCCATCCCTGGAGGGATTGAAAAGCTGGGTTGACCTAGTATTTACAGACTAGGTTTAGTGATGGCTTTTATCCGAGTTAGGTTGATGGTTGGACTCGATCTGAAAGGTCCCTTTCAACCTAGACAATTCTATGATTCTAAGAGCACTGCATAATATAACATCATGTTAAAAACAAAACAAAACCAACCCAGTTTGAGTGCTCTATTATATAGGAAGTCACAGCTTCCAGCCAAACTGTTGAAGACTCCAGGAAGCACCAAGTTGTACTCTTTGTATTTGATAATCTTTTCAGAGATGAAAGTGATTAATAGAGTTACAGAGCTTCTGGAGCACAATGTATAGCAAATGTTGCCCCTCCAGAATAAAGTTGACAACAAGTAGAACAAATAGTTCATAGTTGTTTGTTTAGGTAATTTCGTTTTGAGAATTACTGATGGAAATTAAAATTATATTTTTGTAACCATTAGAGAGGGTTTCCTATAATACAGAAGAATTCTGTCTTGCAGCAAGAACTGCAACATCTCCAGAGTGGGGGGGGTGTGCGCTAAATTATGCCAGATATTTACATTTATACTCTTGGCTGTGGTTTTATTAGAAGATATTAAAAAAACCCCACACTTTCTGTTTCACAGGACAGTTAAACAAGAGAATTCGAAAGGCTACATATGAATTAATCAGTAGTTTTGGACCTAATATTAAACAAGACTGTCCAGTGATTTTTGTCCTTGAGTTTTAGTGAGGCAAGAAGCAGGAACCAGTCCAGACACAATCATATTCTGTGCCATTATACAAAATAACACTGGTTATTGTGGGCTTGCAGATTCTTCGAACAACCATGTGGCAGAAGCTTACAAAGTTCCAGGATAGGCCTCTAAAGCTAGAAGAGAAACACTGCTAGATATTCTTCTGGAACAAAAGAAGAAACAAGTCCATATTTTAAAGCTTTAAGCACTTAAATATGACAAGCTAGTGGAAGACTAGTCTTTGTAAATTAAGTATTCTGGGAATTTTTACAGAAGGACTGAAAAAATAGAAGCTTAATGAACATTTCACAACACCACAGAGGTTATAACTGTAATGTAATGATATTTAGTACTAGACTTCCATCCATCAGAAAAATTCTAAGGCAGCAAGAGAGAAGACAACCTGAGATACAAAACTCTACTTTCTCCCCAACAGGTAACAGAAGATCATAAAGATCTTTGACTGGATGGGAGAATTCTTGATAAGTTTCTTGAACATCACAAGCCAGAAAAGGTTGCAACTGAATCAACCATGGAAAATGTTGAAAGCTTAGCCAAGAAAGCAGATGAATTAAGTGTAATGGCTAAATTTTCATTGTCCCCAGAGTTCTGAGAAACACCAACACAGAAGACCAAAAAACAAGGAGCATGAACTAGAAATATAGGGAAAATGGAAAAAAGGAAGAAGGAAGGGGTAAAGCTTTCAGTTGCTAGTTTTACCTGGCTTTTGAACTGTGCCACATACAAAGTCTGCTTTTAGAGGTAGACGCATTTCTGAGATGGAGACAGATCCCCTGGATGGAGCAAATTCGGTGGATGTAGAAGCAGCTTTGTTTCTTTTACTGTGAGGTCCCTCACTCTTCAGTTTATTCAGTTCTTCCAATAGAGCGGTTCTTTTCTCAGCTGCATAGAGAAATTAATCAATTATACTTGTAAGAGGGGCACAAGTAGGACTGAACAGAAGTTTTTTTGCCATAAGTCTGGAAAATGCAACAGAAGTGTTAATCATCTTCCAGAACAGTAGGAATATCAGGGACAAGAAAGATACCAAAACCATCCTCTTGCCTTCAAAAGCAGCTGAGACAGAACAGATATTATCCTCGCCGGTTTTCCAGGTGAAGAGCTACAAATAAGCAGCTACAAGGTAGCACAATAAAAGCACTGCCCGAGTTCATTAATTCTTCCCAAAACATTTATGACAAAGAATTCAACTTGAGTCTAAGAACCTACTTGCAAGGAGAAGAAGTCTCTCTGCCTCCGCTTCTTCTTGCGATCCTTTTCCATGTTCCTCATCAAAACAGCAGTTCAGAGCTTGACTGGCTTGATGAATTACTGTCTGCTGCATGTTGATCTCATTATTCAGCTCCTAGAATAAATCAGCAATAAAAATAATTAGCAAGAAGAGAGAAATCCAGCATTACATTCAAACAGGGAAGTGTCTTGAGATTAGCATTTTTGGGCTTATGCTTCAGAAAAGTCAGACCATTTAAATAGTAAACTACAAAAATCTTGCAGTTTACAGTTACTTCTGCAAAAGAAAATTATGGCACAATCCCCCCGCAGTAACGTATAGATGCTGGGGAATGAATCACTTCCATGTCTGCATGTTCCATATCCAGTCTAGTCTTCCTTTTGCAGGGGAAGCAGCAGTTAACCAGAAGTTCAGCAATGTAGGTGGCAAGGCACCAGTAAACATCAGAATATCGCCTAAAGAAAGTTTGAATTAGGCAAGACTGATAAACACAAAGGCAGCAATAAGATATAGATTTCCCCTCCTGAAAACGATGTTCTCTCCAGACTTACTCTGTAGCATGATCCTTCTAAAAGATGCATTAACTGTCATTCCCTACCATTAGATATTATGCTGAACAAGCTAATTTTGCAGTTCTAAGCAGTACATTGATGTCCTGGGCATTCACAGGGGAAATTAAGCAATAGTAAATTAGAAAAAGGATTTTTCAGGAGTAAATTAGATACCTGCATTTTCTTTTTGATATTGACTTGATCAGACGGGCCATTCTTTTTCATTTCTAGTTTGGAAGCAACATCTTCTTTGCGAACAATGATTTGCTTTATTGAAGGACGATCAGTTTCTTTAAATCTTTGAGATCTATATGCATCAACACTTTTAAAAAGAGGGAACCCCGTTAAATGTTTCAGATATATGCCAAGCTTTTTTCTTTTTAATATACATACATATGTATCAGGTATTGATGTTTCCCATCTTGCCTAAATGGCTTTAAAAGCAGCATTCTATCAGCTCATTTTAGTTTAAGCAGTGTAAAGACTACACAGAGACAATCTTCTATAAAGGCCGAGATCTTGGAAAAAAGCTCTGTCTGTAGTTTAAGGAGCACGCTTCATTAGAAGAGTTTAAAAAGTCAGTGTCTTAATTTACACACTTACAGAATCAGGTGTAGGGGGTTTTTTTATGTTTATTACCTATATGGAAGGTTGCGATCTTCTGATGTAGAGCCAATACTGTCTCCAGATTCTGCCCTGGGGACTTTAGTCCTTTGGAACTTTTCAGACTTCAGACTTGCATCGCTGATACTGCTACCTTCACCAGGTGACTTACAAGGAGAAGCAAAGGCCTGGGAAGAAGAAAAGGGTACAGCTATCAGCCCGCATTAATCCTTATGCATTTTCTTCTCACCTTTACTTCTTTTGCATGTAAACAGAAAACGTGGAGGCTACTGAACGCTGCTTAACAGACATTTTACAATTATTTCCTAGGACACAGAACAAGCTAATTATTTGTTTAGTTTAAAGACACCAACAGATCATTGAACTGAAGATAACTTCACCCTTAGTTTCCAAACTGTACAGTTACATAATTACTTCTCTTCAGATTTTCATCAGCAACCACTTTGAGTGCATGTATATCACTGAGAAGTCCAGCACAAGTAATAGTTGTATATACGCAAGATTGATTTAGCAAAAGTTAAACTATTTGTTAGTAGAGCATCTAATATGCTATGTTATTTTCAGAGGAAAATAACTACCCTTTTATGCTTTTGTTAGCAAAAAGTCATTTGTAACTTCGCTATTTGCCCAGGTATCACAATGCAACAAAATATCACTGTTCACAAGCAAGTTGTCTCTGTGTGATAAAGCATCTCATCCCCACCTTCTAAGAACTCTCACCTCTGGACCAACAGATTCCACTAGAGGGGTTAACAGAGACATCGATGAAATATTCAGCGACTCCTCCTGCTCATCCTCATCACTTTCACCTTCCAGGCCCACGCTCATTTCTTTCTTCAGCTTTTCTATGTCTGGACCATCCTCTTCAAGAATTTCAAATATTTCATTTATCACTTTTGAGCTATTCATCTCATCATCCACACCCATTTCGATTTCACATGTGTCATCTGAAGGGTGATGTTTTAAAAATATTAGTATCATCAAGACTAAACTCTTCATTCTCATTAAATGAGCAGAAAGCTAACAAATAAGTTATATTATTTTTGCTTTTCAAGTAAGCTTGATTAAAAAGGACTTATTATGGTTAGGCATATAGAACCCTAAGGTATACTTCCATCCTTATTTTAATACGCTATTTTCACATAGACTGCATAATTGATAGATAGAAAATAAAAATATGCACTTGTTAGAGAAGTTTCAACTTTTTAGTTCAGACAGGTCTGAAACAGCCACAAATCCCATGGTGGAGCAGTCATTTCTGTCCTTTCCCAATAAGCTTTTAATATTAGCATTTAATACATATTTAATAATATCTTGAACGTCAAGAGAGAAGGGTTACGATAAAAGAAGCTTCCCAATTTGTTTTGCATAACCTCATTACAAAACACACAAGTGTCAGCAGATGTGTGGTGAATTCATTGTTCAGACTTGAAGGACATTGCCACTTGCCCAGCAGAGTGTTAACAGACAGCCAAGTGCATTAATATACATCTACTCCATACAGACCTTTTGGTTTCTCAGCAAGTTGTTCAAGTTCTGAGACAGATCCCACTTTTCCAGGGCTCTTTGGCTCACTCATCTCCAGAGGGCTGCGTTTATCAGTCTCTTCACATTTAGGAGCATCTAAGTAATTTATAAAAGAGGTCATTGAAGATTATGTCTAGCCTTTGATTTTTTTTTTTTAAATTATTGAATTTTGGAAGCTTGATATAGGTAGATGAAGTATTCCAGTTAGCTTTTTATCAGAAACAGAGCATTAGAATACTCAACCTCCACCACCTGTACAGCTAGATTGCTATCTTATAATCTGAAAACTGCCAATGCAAGAAACAATGCTGAAATCATAGTAGGGCGCACTCACTGAAGAGCAAAAAAGGAAAAATTTTAAAAAAACAAACAAAAATGCCACCACACAAACCACCACACATGCACACCCTAGCCAAGAGCAGGGTATCATCCTGGTTTTCCTAGAAGCATATCTGGCAGCCTGTTTGCCTGTCATGTCTATAAGAAGTGTTAACCAAGTTCACTCTTTTATCAGAGAGCTGGAGGCTCTTCCACTCAGTAAGCACCACAAAGGATGTCACAAGCATGTCTGAATTCTTTTGATGTCTCCCTCCTACAAGAATTAATATTATAAGGGGATACAGACAAGGGAAGAGTTCTCTCCTATTAGATTAGTGGGGAAATTTGGATACTCAGGTACAGTACAGATTAAAATCTCTAAGTGATGATTCCCATTCACTCTCCCTACACTTAACGTGCATGAAAGTATGAAACATAGGTAAATCAACTGAGAACGGAAAAGGCAGTCTTGCCTTTCAAGTAGCGTAGGAGTGCAGAGTACTATCATCATCATACAGGAGGATTGAGACAAGTCAGTAACCAAATAAGAGGTCCAGTTCTATACATCAGTGCTACCAGGCTCTTTATCTGCTCATGAATGTCAAGGGCAGTGCTTCAGTCCAGTATTAGGTACAGGCAAACAGTGACAGTTCTTACCTGAAGACTCTGTGCTGGGAGACTTTGCCGGCTTGTCACCTGCTGATCCAGCAGCATCAGAATTAGGAGGTGGTTTTGGACTAGCCTGAGATTGGCTTTCCTGGCAAAAAAAAACCCCATATACATTCAGGAGGCAATGTTCAAAGTGACCAAAAAACCCCACCAACCACTTCCAGAAAGAAAAACATGTTAACATCTGCTAGGAAAAAGAGGTTACCTATCCAATATCAAGAAGGATCCGACTTGTTTGTGTAAGAAATTCAGCTGAAGTACTAAATACTAAATTGAGTGAGGAGCTAAATAAAAACAAAGCTCCTCACAAATCTAGTAAAGTTATAGAATATAAAAAACCCACACTTAGCATCAAATAAATAAATAAATCAGCTTAAAGCAGTATCATTAGTCTCCTCAATTGATTCTGCAGGAGGAAAGAGTCTTGACATGCAGGCTTGCACAGCCTGAGCATTCACGAAGCACAGGTTTTTATCTTTTATTGACATTTGCACATCTACCCCTATGTTAAGAACATGTTAAAGCAATTCACAGGCTATCATCTTTTGATACGTGGAGATAACACATTACCATTTTAGCTTCTGGAAGCTTTCTTTTCGAGCTTTCACTTTTCTCTGCACTCCACAGATTTCCCCTATCAAACCGGCCACGTAGGCATGCAAGTTCTCGTTCACGTTCCTAAGCAAATAAAAGGGAAGAAGGGAAAAGCCGACACCTTTAATGTCAAAAACATTTCAAATTCCTCAAGTAGATGCGAAACAGTAAGAACCTTCCCCAAGCTTATAAGCAAGCTATTCACATAGCAAGTAATACCTGCTTAAGCTGAAGCGCTAAACTGGCAGTAGAGGAATTTTCATTCTGTTTGAGAAGCCTTTCCTGGATTGTCCTTGTATGTGGGGTGACAACGGGTGTTCTGCACTCTGGAGTATTTTTAGCAGGACTCCGCGCACTACGCTCTTGACAGCGCTCCCCAAAGCGTTCCAGGAAGGGCTTAATTCCCGATCCCCCTACAAGAACAAATTGTTTTACCTTGAAAGAATCTCTCAGAAACACAGAAGGAAATCACTACAATTTCGCATCCTACTGAAGGTTCTCAGTGAAGCCTTTAGAGCTCTTACCGTTATACTTTATACAAACTGAACCTGAAATGCAAATCTCCACAGTAACAGAACACTGAAGTTAATAAAGCAGCAGATCAGAGCAAATAGAGTTCTTTCTCTTACTAGAGTCCATATGTGATCCATCAGTTATTTAAACTGCTTTGCTTTTTCAACATTTTCTCTGCAACCAGCCTCACCTGCATCCTTCATGTAAATGAACATTCTAGTACATAAAGTGGATATGTTGTTTCAATGCTACCAATGAAAAAGAGACACTATGCAGAGTTACAGCATCTACATGGCATTTAACTTTGATTTCTTCTAACCTATGCAGACTCTTCACCTTATATCGATTGGATACACTTAGTATCCAACCATTTGAAAGCAGCTTTGAATAGTCTCAATTAACTGATGTTAACAGGACACATTTTTACATTGAGAGAGAAGTTGGATGGATTTTTCTCTAAAGAGTTACTAAAATCATCTCCAAGAAAACACCCTTGCAAAATATGGAAGTTGTAGAATTTCTGATAATTATCATAGAACTCTTCAGGACTTTACTCAAGTTGCAGCGGGAAATAGACATTATCTGATCCATTACCATAAATTCTTAACTAATATGTTATTTTCAACACAGGACACAAGCCTGATTTGAACGAACATTTATTGAAGCTGATGAACAGCTTACCTGGTGTTGTGGGTTTGCCCTTAGGTTCAAGTTGCACATGTGTTCCTTTGACTGGCTCTTCTTTGGACTGAACTGGTTGAGGCAAAGTTGATTTTGCTGGTTGCGTACGCTTTTCGGTTTTCTGAGGGCTGCAGGGATTCTCTGTTCGCAGTTGTCGTACTTCAGATTCTTTAGAACAGGGAACAGTGACTCTCGAGGTTTGCGTTAAAGAATTGTTTGGACCCTTAAGAAGGGAAAAAGGAATATCAAGAAGATGAGACCATACATCCTTATTCCCTCAAGAGGAAAAAGAATGAAAGCATTCTGCATAACATAACACATCTATTCCATCAACGTTAAGAAGAGCTGAGAACTAGTGTTATAAGCTTTTTGTAGATTTTTCTTTCTATCCAGTATTTCAAATTCTTTCAGCATTTGATTCTGGGTACTTTTGCCAGCTATTTTAGGTATCTTCCCATGTTTCCCTAAATAAGACTGCACACGGCAGGTATTGCCATTTCATAAATTGAACAACAGTATCTGGTACTATGGATTTCACCCTCCGAATTTTCATACAGCAATAATAATTACAATTTAAGAAAATCAACTACACGAAGTTAGAGTGAAACCCGATATCTCTGCAAGAAGCCCCCTTCTGATGGCCAAAAGAGCAGCAATTACTTTGACATCAACTTTTCCAAGACTTGTTAGTACCCTCATCTTCAAGTCTCAGTAAAAGGGATTCTGAGTTGCTTCAGGTCTGCTATTTAAAAGAAGGTATGTGAGATTGCAATAAAGCAAAAGCTGTAAGATTGCTTGCACCAAATCTTTACATTCAGAATAAGCAGTTACAAGTTAACATTTTCCTCCCCCCCAATACTCAAATCAATTTTTAATCAGCAACTAAATGAGACACTCACCGCTATCTTTGAGTTTGCTGGTTTATTAATAGAAGCCTCAACAAGCCTTTGAGAACAGGATGCAGCTTCCTGCTTTACACTGCTACTATTGATTCTAGCAGATGCTCCACTTGTAGTGGACAATTTGGATAAACAAGTAGTGCCAGGCTGTTCTTGTGCATTGTTTTGCTTTGCAGATGGATGACTTAGGTCATCTTCCCAGGAACCAATTGTAGCAGCAAGGTTAGCTAAACGGCCTCTTCTCCCAATAGGGGTGTCACTTGCCAGGGCATTAAATGTCTTCTTAGGTGGAGAAACAGGCACATCTTTTGACTGGAGGGGAGATAGAGGAACGCATTCAGAGGGATCTGGAAAAAAGAAAACATGTTTATTTTGCTAAGAAAAATATATTGAGATATACTTGCGTGTTTCGCATTTTGCTATATATTGAGTTTATCAACAGTTAGTTCTTGCCATCGAGAGAAACAAGGTACTATCTGAAGGCATTGAGACTAATCAATTAAATTAAAGCTCACTGCAAAGCCAACACATTTTTAATCAGCTAACTAGTTATATGTCCCTGTTGTAACAAGCAAGGCATCACACAAGTAGGTAGGGAAAAAAGTGTATAAATAAGAGCTGTAGTCAATGGTTTCATTATTTTAGGCCTTCCTCACTGCTGTTTAAGACTTCGTTATGAAGTCTTATTCACACACACAAGATTATCTTCTCATTACAAACATCATCAATGCAAACACTGAAAAACACCAATACTGTTTAACAGGTGAACCATACCCTCGCTATCCCAGCAGCGCCGCTGCTCTGCCAATTTCTGCATACGTGTCTTGACTGAACGGGCTGCGGGAGTTTCTGACTCTGTGTTTCCTTTGCCTTTCTCAAGAGGCTGAACCAATGAAGCCCTGTTAGAAGCAGGTACATGCAACTCTGAAGTCATCTCGGGAGAACGATGGCTTGTGGAAGCTGAAGGAACTGGCTCTACGTTCTCCGAACTGGAAGGTTGAGTCTCCATATTGTCAGGGCAGAGCCTTTTCGATGGCGATGGCTTTGTACTAGGTTTCACTGTACAGGTCAAAGTATGCAAGCAAATTAGCATTCAAACAATCTAAATTATTTTCAGAGAGAACACAAAACTGTAATGCAAATAAAAGTTTTATTTATAAATACATCTCCCAAAAACCTGCCCTTCCCAAATTCTACCAAGCAGAAGGCACTATCTTTGGCATTATACAATTCTTTTTAAACAGCTTACTAATTAGAGCATCTGCTCTCAGGTTAAGCTGTATTCAGTCCTGGCAGCCAGGTAACTGCATTTATCTCTGTTTAGCTTAAGATATACATTAAAGATTTTCACTTGTCCTTAGGAAAAAAAAAAAAAAAAGGTAGTGCTTATATCAAAAGACAGTCTAAGACAATCTTTATTAAACTTGTTGCAAAATACCTTCTTCACCAGGAAGAGATGCCTGGTTACCAGTTTCTAATAAAGGCTCTCTGACTCTCTTGGTCTGCATTGTAGGTCTCGCTCCCATCTTGGGCCGCTCAGCCATTTTCTTCTGCAGGTTCTCTCTCCTGGCACGGGTTCTTTCAAGGAGTTTCTGAGTAGTCAATAAATGATAGGTTACCGTACATTGCAATAAGTGTGCTAACTAGTAATAGCTCAAATTAAAAATGTTTCAATTTTATATACAAAGATTCACAATATCAGAAATTTATAGTGAAGGCTACCTTAAAAAAAACAAACCAGAGCTCTCAGATGTTGCTAACTGATCTACTGCAACCCAACAAATACTCAAAGCCTGATTTTCTGACAGGCTGTTCGCTCCTGAGAACAGAACAAAACACATTTTCTACACTGCCAACTACATGTTTTTTCCTGTCTTCCTCCTTTTTCTCATTGGGATAACCACAATCTCCATACTTTGACTTCACCATTGCAATACCCACAGCTTCTCCATTTTTCAGCAAGTACCTATTTGATAAAAGGGAGTTCACACTCTCAAGTCTTGCTAGTAAGTTGGTTTTTTTGACATGTTGCTAAAGCATATGGTCAAGTCACCTGATTGGCACTAATCCTTTAATAAAATAAACAACATTGGAGTGGTTGTCAAGTGGTCATAAAAAAATTTCAACAAATTAAATGTGTGGTTGATAATATTAGAAAAAAAATTGCTATTATACCTTCTAAATGAAAAGGTGAACTTCTCATCCCTGAGCTTAAATTTTAAGAACAGTGATGTTATAACTAGTTGTCTTAATAAACAGGCTATTTATCACAATATGTCTGTATACAGAAGAACATATAAAGAGATGCCAATTAAGCTCCTTAACAACATTCTCTTTCATTTACAAATCTGTTGTAAATTTGAGTACTATGATTATATTCAATACAAAGTAGCTGTTTTAGTAAGTGTTCCACATTAGTAGAAAGTCTTTCTTTATAGCAGCTAAGTTTGAAATAGGTTGGTTTTTTTTAATATTGCATTCATAAATCATTATCACTCAGTTTGATCACTTCTAAAGGATACTTAATTACTCCTTTAATCTAGGTTTTTAGGCACTTTGAGACAAGAAAATGTGTGATAGAACTAATGGCCTTTAAAGGGAAGCATATAAACTGCACTTGTTTTGTGGCACATAAATTATTGTGAGAACTATGCCAGCCATTATCTGTCACACAGCAATTAAATACACATTTCACATTTTTAACTGTCTAAAGCTGAAGTCTTAAACAACGTTCCATTGTAACACAACACAAAGACAAAGAGATGTTGATCTCAACAGTTTTTTGTGAAAGCAAAAAAATCAGCTTCTCTAAGTTAAAAACTTCCATAGAAAAGGAGAATTTTGGGGAGGGGGCAGGTGGAATAAAAGAAAAAAGAAAATGGACATATGAAATTCCAGAGTGCCTTTCAATGCAAGTTTATGTTAGTGGTGTCCACAAGTCTAATAAGTTTCTTACTTCAGCCTCCAAAATTCAGAGCTACAAGGTGCAGGTAATACCTACACAAATCAAATAAAACCTTCAAGGCTACATAAATGAATTGTCCTTCTTGCACAAAGTCGAGTCTATCTTCCACAACAGTATTCTTACAGTTCTATTCAAACCCAGTCACATTCCTTTCTGTTATGTTAGTTCAGTGAGATGGAGTTTCAGTCGTTGCAAACAGGGTGTCACTTCCCAAGAATGCACGCCTCTGCTGTTGAGCTCCAGCTCCTATTGGCTTTTTGTGTCTCAAGTTTTCCATGCAACTGCCATAATTCAAATTCTGCTGTTACACACGATGAGTAAGCCAGTCACCAGAACTTGAGACTTACTTTTCAAGCTCATCAACAAAGCATTTACCACAAGTACGTTCTCCAAGGGTTCTGATGACAGTCGAAGTTTCAGAGTGGGATATGCCTATGTCATTTTATCTAGGAATCTGAGAACTACAAAGTCGCAGTTAAAGGATCACTGATTGCAGTCCAAAAGCACCTTCGAAAAATCAGATAAGGCCTTCCCACTTTAAAACTTACTTTAAAAACACATTTAAACTACATATTTAGCAGCATTAGAGAAGATGCTTAGGTCCATATGTGATTATAAGAAATTGTTCTAACTGCCCTGCTTTGCTAGTGAATTTATCCATAACATTGAAGGAACAGTTAACTTCAAATTTCATATACACAGGTTTTCCTCTTCCTAGCATCCTCCGTGCTAGAAAACCACACTATGCCCTATGAATGTTAGTATGAACCTGAAAGTACAAAATAACATAGGCTATTTCTAATATCCTGTAGTACCAAACATAAGGGCTTTTGTGCAAGAAAGGCGAATTACACAATCAGCTATAAATTGAAAATCATAACCCGTATTTTCATTGTGATCCTAAAAAAAAAAGCATCTACTGTACCACCTCCTCAGCGCGTTCTGTATTCAGTATTTGATTGAGATTCAGAAGATCATTAATTTTTTCCTTGTAAGATTAATCAAGCAAACATGATTTCAGAACTATATAGTTTGAAAGCATTCCACTGAATCTTTCTTACACCGAGATTTGTTTGAACTTAAATTCAGTGAGACCAGGACCTTTTGTAAAGTGATCAGCAAACACTGCATTAACAGCATGCTTTGGCCAATTAAGGCTCAAATTACACTGCTTTACATAATCAACACTTACAATGCCTCACCAGTTCCCTGTAAGTAACTGAGCACAGTAGTTTGTAGACAAAGATTGTATGAAAATAGTTAAGCCAAGGAAAAGTTACAATAAAAAAAAAAACACAAAACAGCAGCCACCCACAAAAAAAACCTCAGCACATAAATAATTCACAGCAGGCAGTGAAAAGCTTTCCCTTTTTTTTTAGGGAAGTTTTTAAATATCAATTCTAATACACTAACATTGGTCAGATTTTCACACGAGAGTGGGATGTCTTCCACAGCATAAACATTCTTGATAAGGCAACATTTTAGGCACTCTGCAATATTAGCTAACATCTGAATGAAGTTTACTCTGAGGAGTGGCCTCCCAGTTGGTCATAGGTTTTCAAAGTCAGTTATCTACAAGAAGGGCGTGGGGTGGTTGGAATACCTCCCAGCATGCAAAACCATTTTAAACGTGATTCAGTGGTCTGGACTTGAAGTTTATTTAAGACTAGTTGGATCATGTCACTTGCTACCAATTAAAGAAGGAAGTTTTTAGATGTTTATACTTAGCAAACCTTTCCATGGGAGTAAATCTGCTTTGGCATAAAACAATTAGTAAATATGTTCAACTCAATATCTTATGTTCAGCTTTTAAAATCAAATCTGTGCAATCACCTTTTTTGGGCCCTCAATTTATTTGAGGTATGTCAATTTGAGATACGGGTTGTTTTCAAAGAGAGGAGAGAGAATTTCACCAATGTATTTGATTTGTTTTTTTTTAAAAAAAAAAAGAAAAAAGTTTAGGTTTTCGCTTAGAAGGCTGTGGAATGAAGACTATTTTTACAGTGACATTTCCCAAAGCATTCACAAGACATCTCCACAGCTTTACATCTGTCACACATAGAATTAGACTACAGTACAGCATATTTAAGAAACCTCCAGCCTTCATACAGATTCAAGCTGGTCAAGTCCACTCGTTTTATTACGATTTTGCCTCTGTAAAAGCAAATCCACCCCAGCAAGTGACTTCTCTTTTTTTCAAAAGAAAAAGAGGAACTGCTCCTACCAATGATAGTGACTGGTCACAGGAGGCAATAATGTCAAACAGGACACGTTTTTAATCAGATAGCTGTAGCTTTAGGCAAACTTCACACTGAACCTTTAGGTATGAGAGGCACCATATGTGTCAATACCACTCCTGTTAGGCCCCAGCCGAAAATCTTACTTGTCAGACGCACATGAATGGCCAAATGCTAAAGCACTAGGAAAGGCAATGAACTATCAGCCTGGTTTAGAAGGGATCGTCTCCTTTGCAAAGCTTTGCACGAATAACCCCTGTCCTCTCCTGGCAGAGGCCTGACGTCCCATGGGAGATACAAGCAAGACGAGGGAATAGAAAAGGAGGCTTCTACAAGCCCACAAACACCCAAAATAACGCAAAGACGGGGACCGAGGCCCCTAACAGGCCTAAGCCAGAGCTAGAAGAAACTAGTGCGTCCCTTACAGCCCTCTGTCCCTGCGGCCCCCGCCACTGACAACCCACCCCTGCCCGGATCAAGGCCCGGCTGCAGCCCTCCCTCCACACCTCACGACTCGGGAGGAGCCCGGCCGTGCCGTGCCATACCGTACTCTCACCTCAGTGAAGGGATCCATTGCTGCCGCCGCTCCCTCAGGCAGAGCCTCGGACCGCTCCCCAACCGCTCCTCGGATTTGAATTTCAGCGCCCGCCTCAGCCACGCATGCGTGTGGCCGCGCGCCCACGTGACACCCAGGGGAGGAGCGAGCCCGCCCGCTCCGCCCCCTGCAGTTTCCGGAGCCGCGGCGGCCTTGATTGACAGGCTTGCTGACCAATCCGACGGCGGCCCGCCCTGCTCGCCTTCCCCTTGGCGGGCCGCCAGCTCTGTGAGGGAGAGGGCGGGGAGGGGGATGGTGAGGCGGTGCCTTGGCCGGGCTGTCCTGCACCGCTGCCGGGGCCGGCTCCCCCGTTCCCGGCTCCGGGAGCAGGCTCGGCTTCGGGCACTGCGCCCCCGGGGCTCTGGTTCTGAGCCCTGCCTACCCTCTCGCTGCCCAGGGTTTCTGTGTGTGGCGTGCAGGGAGCATCCCCAGCCATGGTGGCCCTGTCGCCTTCCCTTTCTCCTCTTCCTCAGCTCACAGTCCGCCGCAAACTGTTGGGTTTGGTTTTTGTTTTTTTTAAAGAACAGTGAGGCTTTTACCTTGCTTACAGGCAAGTAGTGCAGTACTACCTGCCTGATTCCATGTCTTGCTGCAGCTGCTCAGTAGGAGTCTCCCCCAAGACTTTTTCATGTGAAGCTTCATTTTTCAGCTGGCATTGAGAGGAAAAACATGATTTGAATGTGCTGTGAATTGAGAGGGAACTTGTGGCAGTGGATTTGTGAAAGTCACAGCCCTTTTTTTGGCTTTTACAGCCCCTTTTTTGGCTTTTACGTTTCTCTTTGTCTTGCAATCTATGTTCTCATCAAGCATCACCCACCCGTTCCTCCTGCCATCCCCTTCTCCATTTCATTTTCTTAATGTGCTCATGATGTTTCTTAAAGTGTTCATGATGCTGAATTGGCAGCGACCCATCGGGTACCTAGATCCAGCCCTTGCTATCTGAGCACCACCTCACAGAATCACAGAATGCTACGGGGTTGGAAGGGATCTCTGGAGATCATCTCGTCCAACCCCCTCCCAGAGCAGGGCCACCCAGAGCAGGTTGCACAGGAATGTGTCCAGGTTGGGTTTGAATGTCTCCAGAAAAGGAGACTCCACCTCCCTGGGCAGCCTCTTCCAGGGCTCTGACACCCTCACAGGAAAGAAGTTATTCCTTCTCATGTTTAGATAGAACTTCCTTCCTATGTTCAAGTGCCCGTTAACTCTTGTCCTGTCCCTGGGCACCACTGAGAAAAGACCAGCCCTGTCCTCCTGACACCCACCCTTGAAGTATTTATAG
>JAOQGH010000012.1:48060176-48070541 GCA_025769975.1 Gallinago jamesoni
GATCTGATCAACACCTATAAATACTTCAAGGGTGGGTGTCAGGAGGATGGGGCCAGTCTGTTTTCAGTGGTGCCCAGTGACAGGACAAGAAGAAACGGGCACAAACTGGAACCTAAGAAGTTTCATCTCAACATGAGGAGGAACTTCTTCCCATGAGGGTGGCAAAGCCCTGGAAGAGGCTGCCCAGAGAGGTGGTGGAGTCTCCTTCTCTGGAGACATTCAAAGCCTGCATGAACACGTTCCTGTGCAACCTGCTCTGGGTGGCCCTGCTTTGGCAGTTTTGGGGGGTTAGAAAGAAGTATGAAAGCCTTGAAAGAAAGTTGCCATGAGTAAAGTTTCTGTTCTCTCTCCTCCTTTCTACAACAGACTTCCTGAGGATTTCATTGTAAGGAGACATCTTTGATAGAAATATTTTTGTTAAAATCTTAGTTACGCATCTGCTTAATCATTCCTTACTTAGAAAATACCAAGAAATGAAGCAAGGTGATCTTTATCAAATTCTTTGGAAAACCATAAAAAGAAACGTGCTGTCAAGTTGAACTGCAAACATTCTTGTGACCCATTATGTTTGATTTACGAAGCAGTTGTACAACATTCCCAAAGTTAAAGAGAAAGCAGGTATTATTTTACTAGACTAGCAGTTTTCTGTGTTGTACTGGTATATGTTGGTCGGAGATGAGTCGATCGGAATCTTTTTTCAGTCCTTTGGCATTAATGTCTGTCTGAAGATGATATAAATCAATTACAGAGTGTGTTAGCCTGAATCTAATGACTACGGTTTGATAGTGACCCCCAGCGAGTTTTAAAAAAAGAAGAAAGATTAAAAATAGAGGAAGATTAAGAGGGAGAGGAAGAATACCCATGCCAGTCTGACTCCTCTGCATTCTTATTTGCTGTGCTTTTGTGTTTTATAGTCCATTAACATTATGGAGCGGACACTGCAGAAGTATGGAAGCTATGAGAAGTTTGAACAGGCCACTGGAGGCAGCTTGCTGACCAAAAGTCGCATCTGGAATCACGTCAGGAAGTACATGGTGAAAGAAGGCTGTCTTGGTGAGGTAAGTCATACACTGCATCAGGAAAGAAAGAAACCCTTATGTAGATCTTAGAAATGACACATCGATGGACTCGAGAGACTCACTTGGGAGGCCTTTCCTTCATAAGTACAAGAATATTCCTTACATCATGTTTTTCTCATGGCTGTGCCCAGTCTAATTTTTGAACAATTGAAATGATGCAAATTCCTTGGGAATGCTTCAGCCATCTCTCTGAGCCCGTTTCCTGATTCATATATGCTTATTCTTAAATTCACCTCTTTTGGGAGTACCCAAGAATGACACCCTTCCTTCCCTCCTTTTTTCAGCTGCTCGAAGGCTAACACATTTCCATTTATTCATCAGTTCTGCCATCCATTCTCTTCTATCAAATTATTTACACTAAAGGAAAGAGAGTTCAGAAAAGGCCAAGAAAAATAAGCAGCAGCCCAAGTGACTGATTTATAAGAAGCAGCACAAATGAAAGTGACATAAGTGAATAAAAATGTCTGAAAGACTTTGGCTTGTTGAGTTGGCTTAAGTGCTTGTTTTTCCTGACTTTAACTTTCTAACTTTTTAGAGCCCTGTGCAAAAAAAAAAAAAACAACCCCAAAACTTATTTCCTGTATTCAGGATGTCTGGCAGGGGGGTTGGACTAGATGATGTCCAGAGGTCCCTTCCAACCCCATATCATTCTATGATTTTAAGAGTCTTGTTTGACTGAGTTACATAGAATTGCTTATAAGCGCAGATGAAATCGAATGTATGAAAATAGAATTATTCCAAATCAAAACACCCCTTGACACAGTCCAAGGCTTGGATGAGATCACTGGCAGTAAGCAAGAGGGGTCTGGAATGAGAGACAAAATAGGGGTCTGGAATAGACAAAAATCACTTTATGAGAAATTAGGTTTAGTTAGTACATGTAATTATGAGAAGAATCGGTTAAACTCATTGCACCTTTTTGAGCAACTGTAATTTGACGCTGATACCACATTTTACTTGCATTTCTAAGAGTGAGGTTATAAAACTACAGTTTGGAGCAAGCAGAACAAATGGATATTTTGGGTCTTTGCTGTGCTTTTATCTCCTGTTGCAGTCATTTTTGTCTTGGTTCGTCTTCACAAGAAGCAGGATCCTACACCCTCACCGAACATCCCATGACCTCTATGAAATGCTTTATTTCTTCTGCAAAAGTACGGTTAAGACATCATGCTTAGTATGGTCTGAAATATTATGAAAATACTCTCTCCAGTTGGAGAGGTGTTAATAAAGCTAAGAGGTACTTTAAGGGTGCTTTAGGGTTTACCTTTCTTTCCTGCATCTGAAATAAGGAGCTTATGGCACTAATTGATTGGTTTTGAGCTTGGAGTTGAATGGTGAGCTTTGAGTACAGGGAAGTGTCGTATTGATGCCTTTGATCCCTAGGTCTTTTTTGTTGTTTGGGTTTTGTGGGTTTTTTGTAACTTTGATATTAAAAAATTCTCTCTCTTGTAGATACTCTCCCTTGTTCTCTTCTGAGCAGTTCTGTGGGGAGTTTCTTTAGGCATTACATGAAGAGGAAAAGGTGCTTAATCTTCAACAAAGAGAGTTTCCCCTCTCCCTCCCAGTCACTGGTTTGAAAAGTCTTTTTAAACTCAAAACATATCAATAGGCTTTAATTTCTTTCTCTAGTAGGTTTTGTTTTGATTACTAGTTTTTCAAGAAAAAAATATAGGAAAATAAGAACTACATTCCTGTATAAAAGAAAACAATATCAGTATTTTTATAATATTAAGTCTGCATGATGTATCAGGAAACAATGTACTCGGTGCTTCCCCCTCTCCTTCGTGTGGCTTTAGAATTGCAACTTAAAAAAAAAAAGTTTCAGACTGTTAAGTATATAGATACCCAGTGAGTTTATGGGTGTTTATTTAATATTTTTTCAGTAATACCAAGATAATTAGATACAGTTGGAAAAACTTAATTTTCTCTATTTTACTGTGCATTTTATTGCACACACCCCCCCTTAGTCTAGTCAATGTTACTGTATTAAGTTTTGCAGTATTGTATCTGTCTTAACTCTCATGCTGAATCTAACTAAAGTCTGAGGTTGACTGGGACAGGTGACTCAGTGGAGTCAGAGGTGTCTCTTCTAAGTGACTGTTGGTAGCGAGAAAGAGTTGTGAAGGGCAAGGGATCAAAAAGAAATGCAAGCCTGGAAGGGCCAAAGGAAAAAGCAGGAACAGGAGGGAGAAGAGGGCTTTTTGCTACCTGAACTCTCTCATCTTCAGATTGTGGTCCATCTCACGGAGGACCTGCTATCTCGAGCTTCAATGACAGTGGTGAACGGCCGCCCCACTCTCACTATCAATATCTCCACTGCACGGGAGCACTGGCTGGAAGGGATGCTGAGACATGAAATTGGTATGAGCATGACATCAGTTCTTCAGGCAAAGGGGAGTACTTGCATGCATTCTTACTTATTTTGCAATGATGGGCCAGAGGCAGTTCATAGACTGAAGGAGGGAATGTCCCTGTCTAAAAGAACCTACGTTGTAGGTTCTAAAGGGAAGGAGAAACCTGTTTGTCACTGCACCACACAGCAGAAGGAAGATAATCCACTTGAGGGTTCCTAGGGATAATGTAAATTAACATTCAGAGGCTGAGGGGAGACCTCACTCTCTCCAGAGAGGAGGGTGTAGCCAGGGGGGTTAGTCTCTTCTCTCAAGGAACAGGTGATGGGACAAGAGGAAATGGCCTCAAGTTGCACCAGCGGAGGTTCAGATTGGAGATTAGGAAAACTGTTTACACAGAAAGGTTTCTTGCCCATTGGACTGGGCTGCCCAGGGCAGTGGTTGACACACCATCCCTGGAGGGATTGAAAAGCTGGGTTGACCTAGTGCTTAGAGACATGGTTAGTGATGGTTTTGGTCAGAGTGTGGTCGATGGTTGGACTCGAACTTAAAGGTCCCTTCTAACCTGGACAATTCTATAATTCTATGATTCTAAGTCAAATCAGATCCAGCTTTTGAATGGAGTCTACCAAGCAGTCTGACTCGCTGCACTGATTCTCACATGTCAAAGGAATCTTGGAGCAGGCAAAGTGTAATCCTTTCAGATGATGCCAGCCCAGAGGCTACGCTCCAGGCCGTGCCTTCTGTGCTGGCACTGGTTTTGTTCACGAGACAAACCTAGAGCTAGGCTGGGGTGAGGAAAAAAAAAAAAAAAAAGGAAACAAAAATAGCGTGACAGTTCAACCTCAGCACCAGCCATTTCACTTTACAAATCTGCTTCTGTTATGCTGCACTGCTTGCAAAGGTAGGCATGCTGTAGGTATGAAGAATTTACTTAATGAACCCTAAACCAGTGCAAGATTGCCTCAATTTTGCATTACACAAAGTTGGCCCAGCCCCATGGAAAATTCCTACAAGCTTTTCAGTGAATCCCTTCTAGTTAAATACATCAAAACTGGATAAACTTGGCTGGTGACTGCATTTCAGCAGCCCTAGGATTGCCTCAGAGCACTGTTCTTCACATTGTAAGGGGACACAGCCTCTTCCAAGGCTGCAGTACATCCATTTAATCACCTTCAAGGGGCAACATTTCTGCCCCCTTCCTTGGATTCTCCTTCCTTCTGTTTGCTACAACGCCTAGCCTATGCTAGAGGCATTCAGCATGAATGAAAAATTTTTAGAAAATTCCTTGTTGTGGATTTGGGAACTCACGTCCTGCTGACATTTGTAGTCCTTAGGGTGTTTTCAAGAGGCCCACTTGCAGTCAGCAGGTGAATAATTGCACCGTGTATCTACCTCTGACAAAATTCTCTGTTGAAGACAGGGCTACACTTGGCACTTGTCCCAGTGCCCAGTCCTACAAGTTCAGAGTTTTGAAACGGATAGCTCCTTCCATATATATATTTTTTTTTTCTTTAACCATTAGATTCTAGTGTTCTAAGTTGCGTATTCCTTTCTTTTTCAGGAACTCACTATTTTCGGGGTTTTAACAACAACAGCCAGCCCTGGTGCAACTGGAACGGACGTAGAAAACACGGGTTAAAACCCATCAACCCTACAGAAGAGGGGCTAGCAAGCATTCACAGCGTCCTCTTCCGCAAAGACCCTTTCCTTTGGAGGGCTGCCCTGCTCTACTACACGGTGTACCAGGCCAGCCGGATGTCCTTCAGTCAGCTCTTCCAGGACGTAGGGAAATTTGTCAAGGACCCCAATACTAGGTGGGATTACTGCGTACGAGCCAAGAGAGGGTGGACCGACACATCCCAACCAGGTGGGTTCCCCCTTTGTCTTCTCTGGTTTTGTATTTCAGGGAGGTACAAAGCTCCTTCGTGGCGTCACGTGGGAAAACCTTTGCAAAAAGGGAGAAAGGGGACCCTGCTCTTTCTGAACCGAGGCAGCAAGTTTCCTTCTATGGAGAAAAAAGCTGAAAAAGCACATCCTTGAGGCTTTCAAACTGGATCCCTAATGGATTTTAATTTTTTTTTTGTTGGAAGTGGGAGTGTAAATAGAAATGGTGAAAAAGTTTGTGCTCAGTTTGACCTCCTTTCATGTTTATTCCAAGAGACGTATGGCTTCTGAGAGCATGCCTTGAACAAACTCTGAGAGGGTGTGCAATGTATCTCGCTTCCTTTTAGGCTGTTTCAATAAAGATCAGGTGTACTTGGACGGCATCCTCCGAATCCTGAGGTACAGGGAGTCCATTGATTTCCATCTTCTGACAGCCCTTGGAAAGGTGAGTGGACTCATTCTTACCAAAGAGTACAGGTCGATCATTTCGGCAACCCTGCCTGCAAGGAGCTGGGAGTCACTCTGCTCTGCTCCACTTTGATCTAGAAGTCTCCCTTCCGTGCAGCACCTTGTATTACATGATGCAAGTTACAAGTATTCCGAGGTCCTAGACATTTCCACCAGCTTTTCTTCATTCCTCATTTATCAGCTGAAGATTTTACGGGGACATTTTTCAGATGTCCCTTTCCTGCCTTGACAGGGCACTACTTGACTTGCAGTAGGAAGGTGCTAGATAAGGTGGTGGTCATAGTAGAAAACAAGATTAACCATTTGATGCTAACGCATCCCCTTCCACCACAAAGGGTTTTTCATCTCAAATTCCTCTCACTGATGTCACCTCTGATGTTTTTCAAAAATCAGAGTTTCTTTTTTCCCCAGAAGACATGGTATTTGTACATTCACAGAACACACTTTATGCCCATTCTGCCATTGCTTGTTTGTTCTCAGAATCATAGAAAGAAGTGTAGAAACATCACAATTCCTGAATCAAATCCTTGGATTGCTAACTTTCTACAATTATAAAGCAGGGTTTATAGTCACATAAACCAGGATTCAAATTGGTGGTAGTATGTTTGCATTTAGAGTGGGGATACCCACATTTCTGACTACTTGGCAATCAATGGATGCTGAAGGGGCGTGGCACATTATCATACAATGATTAGAGTTGGAAGGGACCTTAAAGATCACCCAGTTCCAACCTCCCTGCCTTGGGCAGGGACACCTCCCACCAGACCAGGTTGCTTCAAGCCCCATCCAGCCTGGCCTTGAACCCCTCCAGGGATGGGGCAGCCACAGCTTCTCTGGGCAACCTCTTCCAGTGTCTCACCACCCTCACAGCAAAGAATTTCTTTCTGGTGTCTCATCTAAATCTCTCCTCTTTCAGTTTAAAACCATTACCCCTTGTCCTGTTGCTGCACTTCCCGGCAGAGTCCCTCCCCAGCTCTCCTGTAGCTCCTCTCAGGTACTGGAAGGTCTCCCCAGAGCCTTCTCTTCTCCAGGCTCAACAACCCCAGCTCTCTCAGCCTGTCCTCATAGCAGAGGTGCTCCAGCCCTCTGAGCATCTTTGAGGCCCTCCTCTGGACCCATTCCAACAGGTCCATGTCCTTCCTGTGCTGAGGACTCCAGAGCTGGACACAGTTCTACAGGTGGGGTTTCAGTTGTGATAGAGAAGTTCAGTCCACATTTAAGAAGTTTTCCCTTTAGTGTGAGAAACATCCTTATCTGTGAGCAGAGCTATTTAGGGAACTGAACCAAGTTAGGAAGCTCTGAAAATAAAATCGTGCTGTCGGTCTCTGCAGCTTTGTTCTCTGAAATTTCCTTTTGCTTTAAGCCTGGTTAACTCTGCACAGCTTCTGCCTGACTAAGCTAGTGAACACACACTGCTCCTGCAGTGCTTTATCCCTTTCTCTCTTCAGGCAGTCTGCAGGATTGCCAAGCCACTTCAAAAAAATGTAGTAAGTCATTCCTTGTTACAGATTCCACTATAATCCACATGGCAAGGCATCCACATTAAGGGTCTACCAGCAACTTAATTCTAGCAGTATGATAATTTATAAGTGCTTGACTTTATAACTTCTAAATCAAGGGATCTTAAAGTCTATTCTGAATGGTTTTGCTGCACATACCTTCTGCAATCAAACTGGAGATTTTTATGTAAGAGCAGTGCCTGCTTTCAGCATCACAGGTCACTTGAGGTCTGCAGGGACCTTGCAAGATCATCTAGTCCAACCCATGTGCAGGGTCAACTAGAGCCCAGGACCATGTCCAGGTGGGGTTTGAACATCTCCACGAGCTCTCTGGGCAACCTGTGTCAGTGTTTTACCACACTCACCATAACAAAGTGGTGTGCCTTCAGATGGAATTTTGTGCACTTTCACTGGTGCCCATTACCTCTAGCCCTGCCAGTGGGTACTACTGGGAAGAGCCCAACTCCCTTGTCCTTCCTTCCCATCAGGTGTTTATACACACTGGTAAGATCCCCCTGAGCCTTCTTTTCTCCAGGCTGAATGGTCCCAGCTCTCTCAGCCTTTCCTCATAGGAGACATGCTCCAGTGCCTTCTTCATCTGGGCGTGCTCCAATATCTCCATGTACTCTCAGGAGAAACAAGTTCTCTGACCACGGAGAAACACGAAACTTGCACTGAGATCTAGCCTGTGGTTATTCCAAGTTTATCACCACTCTGGATGGTGATTTATTAATTTAGGGTGGAATAGGAGGATGAAGTTGTTTCAAAGGGAACGTTAAGCTTGGCTGCTGTGTCTTCCAGGTTAGAAGAAAAAGCACAGGATTTAAACATAGGAAAGCCCAGCATTTGGTGGGGAAATTTTCATCGCCTTTTGAAGATTCTCAGCATTCTTGTTACAAGTGAGCTCACCTTTCTCAGCGTGCCTACCTTAGGCATATTTTCATTGCAAATAAAGGTGTAAACATCATAGGAGATGATGGCAGTCCACTACACTGCTGACAACAACAACTGCTTTAGTAGATAATTAACACAGTTATAAGATCAGGGCACTGCTTTCTCACGTGAATGTATTTAAGACAGAGCCATGCTGAAGTTTCCATCACTTCTGTTCCCATCTGAGTCCTAGAGATGTTGCTGGTGGGGGCAGCAGTGCCTTCCTGATGCTTCTGACACTGCTTACAGCCTAGAAGAGAGCGGTGCGTGGAAACAGAACCCACACAAGCTGTTTGGCATACCTAAAAAATGGCTAAGGAAAGAGCTCGAAGCCTGAGAAAAGATGCTTTTGGGAAGGAACAGTTTTAAAACTTCTGCAGGAAAGAATCAAATATGGGAGGCCCTGCAAAATGTTCATGTAACAATCCCATGCAAGGACTATTAAAGGCAAATAGAATACAGGTATTGGGTGCACTTCAGTGTAGCATAACTAGCAGAGTTTTAAGAGGCAAAAGCAGCAAGTTGTGTTGTGTTTCTGTTGTGTTTCCCAAGACTGCCAACACAGAATGCAAATTACAAAGAGCCTAAGCCAGGCTGGTTTAGCCTCAGTCTTTTTTACCTAGTACAATAATTTTAACTACACGTGGTAAGGAAGACAGCCTGTTGCCGCAGTAGGATGAGATTATGTTTTTGATCTGCTCAGGATGTCAACTTTTATAATTTTTTAACAATTGCAAGGACTGGGGAAATACACCCCATTCAAACCATACCTCAGATCACAGATACTTGTTTCTTGGTTGCAGCCACTGCTGCAAGAAAACCCTTTCTGTTGAGAAACCTCTGAACATAAATATGAGGGGAAAAGGGTCTTTTTTCTTTCCTTTGTTTGGGAGGAAGAGAGATAAAATTTCAACTTGGGACAGGAGGGATGGTCATTTGGTGCTGCTTCTCCAGACCGAGAGGAGATGGTATGATCTTGTATAGCTCCTTATCTACTTTTAAATCAGATGTGATGACACACAGTCTTCAAACAGCAGTATCTTAGTGATTTGAGTGAGCTTCACTATAGGTGTATGCTCCTTTTTTTCTTAAAAATCAGGATGCATCTTTCCACTGCAGCTAGAAAAGCACACATGAGTACTCAGAGGTAAACACATGGTCTTTGTGGACTTTGTTCCCACTTTCATCAGCGAGATTTGCACCCCATGTCTGCCCACCTGGATCAGTTTTAGCAATCTGGATTATGCTGTCGTGTCTTTCCAGAGAGCCCTTCCATGACCTTTACAAGTTGGTGGATCATTCATCCTCACCGTAATCTTTTCTGAACAGAAACCATCACCAGCTAAGAGGGCAGGCTGCTTCCAGGGACCCCTGACCACGCAGCGCTCAGCTCCTTAGAAGAAATAAGGGATAAAAAAGTTGGAAGGAGCAAGCTCCTCACCTGCTGTGAGGAAATAGATAATGGCAGTTAGTAAGCACAGCCGGGCTTGTGGGTTTTGCCAGTCCATATGCTTCTGCCTACGGGGTGCCCGGAACACGCAGCTTGTAGACAAAGCGGCAACCACATAAATTTCATCACACTGGATGCCCAAGGAGTCCTGTTTTGGGCTCAGAATGCAGCCTGTGTAGCTATTGCACAGCCAAAGCACTCATCCTCCATGATTCACAGCACCTTGCACTACTGCGAGCTCAAGACTAGAAGTCCTCGCTCATAAAACTGTAAGACTACGGAGAAAAATCTCAGCTTTCGTAAGAAAAAAAAAAAGGTAGTAGGGCCTGTAGTAGCTGAAAATGTTTGAGTGACACACCTATACCTGGGAGGGTGTACTCTGATGCTGAGAGGCAAACCCAGTCTCCACCCTGCTACTGAATCACGGAATTGTTGGAGTTGGAAGGGACCTCTAGAGACCATCCAGTCCAACTCCCCTGCCAAAGCAGGACTGGGTGGCTCTTGAAGATCTCCAGAGAAGGGGACTACACACCCTCCCTGGGCAGCCTCTGCCAGGGCTCTGCCACCCTCACCACAAAGAAGTTCTTCCTCAGCTTTGAGTGGAACTTCCCATGGTCCAGCTTGTGCCCGTTGCCCCTCGTCCTGTCCCTGGGAACCCCTGAAAAGAGTCCGGCTCCATCCTCCTTCAACCCACCCTT
>JAOQGH010000012.1:48116116-48140881 GCA_025769975.1 Gallinago jamesoni
CACCCTTTAGATCCTTGGAAGCATGAATAAGGTCTCCCCTCAGCCTTCTCTTCTCCAGGCTAAAGAGCCCCAGCTCTTTCAGCCTTTCCTCAGCAGGGAGATGCTCCAATCCCTTGCCTCTATAGGGAAGGAGCAACCTTTAAGACGGGAAAAAAAACCCAAAAAACCAACACTATCTCATTTTCACTGGCATATTCCATTTACAAAGTTGTCTTTCTCCCCAAGGCCCCGTTCACTCAAACCCCAGTAAAAACAATAGCAGACAGAGAAAAGAAAAAACAAAGCATGCAGTTCAGCCTCATAAACTTCCTCCAACTATCCCTACAAAGTCTGATGAGGAAATAAAATTAGTTTTTCCTTTTCCACTAAAATCATCTGCGTCTTCTCAATCACTCACACACTGGAAGCAAAAAAAATCACAGCCACAGCCACAGCCACGTCTTAACGGCTGTGGGAAGTCAGCAGAGGGCTTATGGAGTAAGCTGGCAGGCTGGGATGGGAATACCACCTCATATTGCTTTGGGACTAGCTGCCAGCTAATGTCACAACAAAACGATGGGGTAGACTCTCAGGAAAAATATATCTACAATATATAGCTACAATAAGCAGGAATTAGGATTTCCTCTGAAAAATGTGTGTATTTATATTTACTTTGTATATATATATTATATTATAGCATGTATTTACATAAATACATTATCATGGAATCACAGAATGGTTAGAGTTGGAAGGGACCTTCAAGATCATCCAGTTCCAACCCCCTGCCTTGGGCAGGGACACCTCCCACCACACCAGGTTGCTCCAAGCCCCATCCAGCCTGGCCTTGGACACCTCCAGGGATGGGGCAGCCACAGCTTCTCTGGGCAACCTCTTCCAGCGTCTCACCACCCTCACAGCAAAGAATTTCTTTCTGGTGTCTCATCTAAATCTCCCCTATTTCAATTTAAGACCATTACCCCTTGTCCTGGCACTAGTCATTACATATGTATATAATATATTTAATATATACTATATTAAATAGCTATTCTAAATTTTATATATTATTTTATAAATATGTATGTATATAACAATAGATATATGTAAATTTATTTAGGGCTATTTTTTTGCCATATCCCATTTGGGATGAAAGCAGCTGTTCTTCAATGTCCAGCCATCATCAATTAGCTTGCAGCACAGTTTGACACCCCCCCCCCCCCCAAAAAAAAAAAGCAGATGAAGGGCTCCGCAGTTGGGATGGGAACCAGGAGTAAAGGGAAGGAGCAGAGAAGCCAAAATCTGTCACCGCAGGGACGGAACGATGACTCAGGAACCCTGGATTTTGTGTATTCCCAATGCGCGGACACAAAAAGGGAGGCTGCAAGAGGCTTCTTCCCAGCGCTCTGGAAGGGAGTAAGATGTGCTCACCCAATGACCCAAACCACAACCACAGAATCACAGAATCTTCATGGTTGGAAAAAAATAATAAAAACAACCCCAAAAAAACCACCACCACACCCACCCACAAACAGACACAAACCAACCCAACAATCTTGGTCACTAGAGCATGCCCTGAAGTGCCATGTCTACGCATTTCTTAAATACCTCCAGGGATAGTGACTCCACCACCTCCCTGGGCAGGCTGTTCCAGTGCCTGACCACCCTCTGAGGAAAGTCATTCTTCCCAAGATCTAATCTAAACCTCCCCTGCCCCAACTTCAGACCATTTCATCTGGTCCTGTCATCATTCCCTTGGTAGAAAGGCCAAAACCAACCACTGGCAGAAAGCACCAAATGCCCACATATAACGAGACCTGGAAGCCTTCTTGACCTCCTCTTTCGGAACACCCCATTCCAAGCTCCTTCCCCATCAATGAGATCCATGCTGCTATGCACAGGGACATTTGCTACAGCAGTAAGCAGAGCAGGTCACGCACAGGAGATTGAGAGAGGACCTGCCCAAAACTCCTATATTCTCTGTGACTTTAAGGAAAGGTCACTCTTTTCTTGTCTATCTGCCCAGAAAGGTGTCTCCTGAGTTGTGAGACACTGATCCTCAGCAGCACACTTGTGCAAATTCTGGGGGTTTCTGTCACAGAGAGGATTAAGAGAAGCATCCTATTTACCTCCTCCTCCACTTAGATGATAATGTCTCAGGCTAACTCTTTCCTTTTTCAGGAAACAGAAAGGAAAGGAAAGGAAAGGAAAAGGAACTGGCCATGGTCTACTCATTTCCACTTGCAACATCTCCCTTTCTGAAGATTCCCTCAAACTTTTAAATTCAGAGGAAGTGCAGAAGGAGCATCATTTTGGGTGAACGCAGCAGGAGCGATGCACATAAATGCCCTCCATTCATTCGTTATGATCTTTACACAGATTTGCTACCCCATCTCAATCTGGGGTGCAGAGTACTGAGGACATGAGCCCAGAGCTAACTGTGCTTTCCAGAAATGCTTTAATTGCTAAGTTATAGGCCATTCCGTGGCCTTTTCTTCTGCCATCCTCTTATTTTTCTTTCCTGTTCTCCTCCAGCTCTCCCTCTGGTGTGATGCCAAGAGAGCGGCAGCAGTTGGAAAAGTTAAGCATCATGGAAGGCTTCCAAGGTCCTCAGAAGAAATGCTGGTTATTAAGGGCTGAGATACATCGCACTTGATTGAACAGAACCAAAGCTGACTCCTGAGAGGCAAAGGTTAATGAGACAAATAGCTCAAAAGGATCAATCTGTTCTAACTCATTATTTGTTAATATTTTTTTTTATTTTTTAAGTTGAAAAAGAGAGTTTAAAATAGAGCAGGCAGCTGAAAATAACCCCTGAATTGTCACATGCATGAGATAAAACCACGGAAGGCGTGAGACTGCCAGCAACATAACAATTACA
This sequence comes from Gallinago jamesoni, assembly GCA_025769975.1. Lineage (NCBI taxonomy): Eukaryota > Metazoa > Chordata > Aves > Charadriiformes > Scolopacidae > Gallinago > Gallinago jamesoni. The sequence goes on from JAOQGH010000012.1 coordinate 48,118,971, forward strand.
GAATAGCTGCCTAATGAATAAAGAAAAGGCAAATCAAATACCTCTATCAGATTATATTGAAGGCAGCAATCTTGCCTGCGTGCGTCTCCTAAGGGGGAGCAGGGAGGGACAGTGGCAACACAGCTTCAACTTCCACCACCGTTCCAAACTCAGGGTGGCAATCCGGGGAGGCTTCCCTGTCACCACCTCCTCCTTCAGGGATTGCTCCAAAACACAAGGATTCAGGCAGCAAAAGAGAATATTACTGGGGGATGGGGCGGGGGAAAGGATAATCTGATGAGCATTATATTTGCTCACAACAAAAACCCCACGGGAGTTGTTTCGACTCGCTTCTGACAGACAGCACACCAAAACCAGTTGCCCATATTAAAAACATGGAGAGAGTTGGCTTTTAGTTTAACATATATTGTGATAAAATGTATTTTCCTTCTTCTGTATTGGATGGCATGCTATAACTATCTTAGAGTAATAACGTCTCCCTTCAAATCTTTTTTTTTTTTTTAAGAGAACCACTTTCCAGTGGTTTTAAAACTAGGGAAAATGCTTTGCATAACGTTCACAGTCTTAGCCTTTTTATATTTTTATTTTTTTAATTTTTCAAAGGACGCCCATTTCCTCATAATTCCACAGGAGCAGAGAGGCTCACAGAGAGTGTTGTGTTTGCGGCAACATTGATTTCTTCTGAGTCATTACAACTGGACATGGGCAAGTTATTTAACTCGCGCTGAATTATTCAGATCTGTCCAACCAGGGAGGAGACCAAGATTGAAAACAAACAAAAAAAATAATTTAGAAGCTCATAAAAATCAAAGGTGACTTAGAGCTTCCAAATATAGGCATTATGTTATAGTATAAGTGGTGCCTGGCATTTGGCTCTTTTTCCGGATTTTCTGAATCATTCCCTGCTGGGGCAGAGCTCCTTAGTTCCAGAAACGGCGCCTTCTCCAACCCAATCCTGCAGCAACAGAAAAACTGCCCAACCCTAATTTTTAATCCCAATGGGCACGTCTGGGAAAGGACACACCACCATGCTATTGTCCTGCCACGAAGAACAACGCTACCAATAAAATTGGGGGTTTGGGATGCAGAGGGATTAAAGGGGACTCTCCTTGAGGGCTTTACCTCTATGCCCCTCCAAAACAGACCTCAACTTGGGAAGCAACAGCAGGCCGTCTGAAATATTTTGCATCCCCTTCCTCCATCAGGTCTGTGACCCATACGCTATCACTCAGAGAAGTGGGTTTGCCCAGTTAAAAATACAGAGGAAGCCAGTTGGTTTTGTTAAATACAAGCCCAAGAAGAAAGCTGCAGTTGGGCGGCAGGAGAACCACAATCAGCTGGTGGCATCTGAGCACCGGTGAGATTTAGCCTGGCATTATGTGAAGAGCATTGAAGCTGCCTGCCTTCCTGAAGCCAGTTCTGGATGCAAGAACTTCAAAGCCATCTGTTATAGCATGTTCTTAACAAAGAGTCTGACCCTCAAAAGTTGGCTCCTGCTTTGAAGAGGCTGGCAGAGCGCCACAGCAACCAGGCGTTTCGGATGAGCATCTCCTCCAGAAAGGCTTCATGCCAAAGCAGAATTCTTTAAATGGTGGAAGAGGACGAACACCAGGGGCTAAAACAAAGCAGAATGTACAGGAGAGGTGCTTGGAGAGATGCTATGAAAGCACTGAGGAGAGGCAGGACAAGGAGGAGAAAGGGGGACTACAGTCCAGAGTGGTGCTTTGATCAAGCGGTGCTTTTCACGAGCAGCTCGTGTTGTGTTGCAAATTCAAAGGCATTTAGAAATGAAAAGGTGAAGCTCATCATTGCAACAGGTAGAGAATAAAGAGAAGCTGTATTAGCAGAGAGATGTATCTCTGTGAGGCTGAGGGGAGACCTTCTCGCTCTCTCCAACTCCCTGAAAGGAGGGTGTAGAGAGGCCGAGGTCAAGTCTTCTAAGTCCCAGGTGATGGGAGAAGAGGAAACGGCCTCAAGTTGTGCCAGGGGAGGTTCAGACTGGAGATTAGGAAAAGTGTTTCCCTGCAAAGGGTTATTTAGTGTTGGAATGGGCTGCTCAGGGAAGAGGTTGAGGCACCATCCCTGGAGGTTTTCAAAAGATGGGTTGACATAGAGCTCAGAAACATAGTTCACTGATGTGGGGAGTTCTTTTATATGATTTTCTTTTGTGGTTTTTTTTTTATTTTGGTGGTTTTTTTTAATCAGAGTTAGGTTGATAGTTGGACTAGATGATCTTAAAGGTCTCTTGCAACCTAGAGGATCCTATGATTCTAAGGACTTCCTAAATTTCAAGGACTTCCCACTCTGACAGCCCAACCGTGTTCCTGGAGTGGAGCTCGGGAAGCTGGTGGCAAGACCCTGATGCCACAGTGCCCTGCAAGAGCAAGGGGCATGCATCAAAGGACAGCCTAACGCTATCAAGTTTGCACACCAAGAGAGCTGAGCACATCAGCTGGCACAGCCATCTACTGCTCCACAAACAGGAACGGCGGCAGGATCCACTGTCAACAACCACGTTGTCCTCTTGAGAGCATCTATACCATATGGTGAAGGAAAGGCCGCAGCAGATGAGACTTCCTCAACACTGTCCCTTGGCTAGACCACTGAAAGATTCCAGGAAACGGAACAACTTGGGACCCAGGCTTTGAAGGAATATGTGAACATACATCCACTCTCCTAAAACTGAGGTCAACTGCACATTCCGAAATGGGAAGAAATGGAAAACTGTGAAGAGTGGGCCAGAGGGAGCAGAGTTTTGCTCTGAGTTTTGCATACCAAAAGGTATGCAAAATATGTAATATGTATACCAAAATACTGTCATGTAATAGTGTAATATGCATAGTGTAATATGTATACCAAAAGGAGGATGGCACTCCTTTAGGGCAACCAAGATGGAGGGATTAGAGCATCTCCCTGCTGAGGAAAGGCTGAGAGAGCTGGGGCACAAGGTGGACCATGGGAAGTTCCACTCAAACCTGAGGAAGAACTTGTTTTGGGTGAGGGTGGCAGAGCCCTGGCAGAGGCTACCCAGGGAGGGTGTGGAGTCCCCTGCTCTGGAGATCTTCAAGCCCCACCTGGATGCCATCCTGAGTGATGTGCTCTGGGCAACCCTGCTTTGGCAGGGGGGTTGGACTAGATGGTCTCTAGAGGTCCCTTCCAACTCCACAACTCCAACAATTCCATGATTCCTCCATTTTGCAGACACTCAAACCTTTAACTGTCAGAAATGCCACTGAAAACAACAGACTAAAGGCTACTCACAGGTGGAGTTGATGTCAAGCTGTAAAGATTTCAGATTTATTTCTTTTTAATGCTGAGGCTACACTCTTAGGCGACCCAAAACGCAAAGAATATTGCGGTCAGAAAGTAACTATCAGCCAATACTGTGGTCGCATGTGCAAGAAAGCACAAATGAGACAAGAAAACTACCTGTCACATAAGTCTAAGGACTCCTTTCCAAGAGCTAATTACAAAAACATGCCACCAGCTTCATCTACAACATGCCAAGATACTGCATTACAATAGGTAATTTAACTTATGGGGCATTTATAGTGCCACGTATAGAACTTTAACCCAAACAGCAGACCAGACAGTCTTTTTAACGGCCCAGGTATTTTTTACTTTAATAATGACTTTAAAATGTGATAAGGGGCAACATGAAGCTTAATGCTCTGGTTAGAAACCACAGCCTCATACGGCCTTTGCTCTGAGCACCAGAGTGACACGGAAAGGTTTGCATTTCAACCTCCAGGGGATGCATCACATCGCTGCACCTCTAATTCGGAAGCGAATATAATCCTTCCTCAGTTCTCAAAGTCAGAAAGAAAGTTGGCTGAGTCAGCATTCTCCCAGCCAACTGGTGTCCTGGAACCAGCCTCTGCTCCGTTTGCCGGCAGAGCTTTCCAGCAGAGCTACGCCGAGCAGAAGGGATGGACCACTCAAAGAGAAAGAGTGCAACACAGATGGCAGGACACAGCCTGCTGCCATTCGCTTTTCCTACTGCATCTCAGAAAGCTCCTAGAGACTCCTAGAGAAGAATCCTCCGTTAATCAGATCCCAGGTATCTGTCTCCAGGAGCGTTACACAACCACAAACACAGAAATGTTGGTCGGAAGAGACCGTCTGATGCAACCAGTCCCTCAAGACAGGACTATCACGAGGTCATCTGTGGCTTCAACCGGCTGAGTCTGGAAAACCTCCAAAACACCAAGACTCCATGGCCTCAAGATAACTTCTCCCAGTGCTGCACCAACTTCGGAGACACTTCTAGTGGCTGCTTTGAGGATGCCAAAGCAGCCAACTGCCCACTGGTACTAAAGCAAGGGGTTATTTTACCTGCAGTACTGGGATTCTTGCTGAACTTCATAAGGCTTCTGTTGACCCAGCCAAGTTTCTCCAGGATTTTCTGGATTGAAGGACTACCATCTGCCATGGCAGCCACTCCCACAAATTATGTACTTGTTAGAATGCATAATAACTTATTACCCATCATAAAGGATAATTATCCTGTGTAGCACAACAATCTTTGTTGACATAGGAGTAGGTTTATCTGACCAGACAGATGGATCAAGTAGTGTTTATTTTTCCCACCCCAACTGTGGTTTGTGCCAGGTTCTTCAGAGGACCGAGCAAGACACATAGTAAAGAAGCCAAGCAGCTTCTCTCTTTTTCCCCCGACGCTTATCTCAAGTAACAGGATGCCACCACTGTCCATATAATTGTCTCACTCAGTGGTTCCCAAGCTTTCTGAGCCACGAGCTCCTCTCCAGATTGAAGCTGCTCTTCATGAAGATTACACGCTCTTGTGAAACTTTTCACCAAAAGAAACTACAGAAGGGATGTCTCATTTACCGTGAAACCACAATCACGTAAGTCACACCTCAGGGGGCAACTAATCCTTTATTTGAGCTTCTGCTGACCTCCTAACCAGCGTGGCATTTTCTGGCATGGGCTTATTAATGTGCCATGTCAACAACTCCCCTGAAGCAAGCACAGCAGAAGGTTTTCCCGTTGTTCCAATGAGTATTTAGAAAATAGCACAGCTCAGTTATTTTACATTCACATATCACAGTGGCCTTTTTGTTCTAGGATCTCATGACTGAGATCAGAACGAACCTCAACAGTTACGGAACCTCTTTGAAGTGACCTATTTCTTCTACAGAAGAGGAGCAAACTGAAGTTTATGGGATGGAAGATACCATCAGAAGTTTTAAATTGTGGAATGACAAGTTTCATATGAAGAGTGCCATATGGGTACACACACAGAAGCTTGTGTGGGTCGCAACGATGGGGGGGGTGCAGATTAACCATCCTTCTATTAATGACCACGTACAACAGGACACGCAGCAAATACTTCCCTGCAGCTGAGTACTGTACACCAGAGAAAGTTGTGACTTTCCCACTTCATTATGACAAACACCACCACTGCATTTGTCAGAAAAATAAAGACAAAAAAGAAAGAAATGCATGGCAGAGCCAGTCTCCAAGTGCTCCAATCTGATAAGGAACTACGTGGCATCGCTGGACCTCATCAGGAGGAGTAGCATCACACTGACACACAACGGCCATGCCCAGGCACCCTGCTCCCAGTGCCAGCACCACGACCACGACAGCCACATCCACCACCCCGGCTATCTGGCAGAGCTCTGTCTCCCCTGACCAGACACAGAAGGTGACCACCTGGTGGATCTCTCCCCATGCCACGTCCCCACCACGCGGCAGCTCTCCCACCTGCATATTTTAAAGTTGGGGGGTCTTCATATCCCACTCCCTGTGGGGTCCCCACGTGCTTTACAGAGGTGGCAAGCGGTGCTGTCACCAACACGGACAACCAGGGCACAGCCTGGCTTTCTCTTGCCACTTCAGGTAGAGGTGGTTCCAGCAGCCATCACTCCCATCCATCAAGCCACCCACGGTCGGCAGCTGTTCACACAAAGCCAATTTACTTAGCAGACAAGAAGCTCCCAGATTAACCTGGATCAGCTCCGGGTGCTGAGAAAGAGGAACAGCCAGCGAGCGGGAGGATCTCAGGAACACGTGCTCCTTAAGCAGCCGGGAGGATACGCCTGGAGCTGCAGAGAAGTGGTGACACTCATCCAACGGGATGTCGGAGGTGGGGATGGGGCAGGGGCACAGCTACGGTGGCCACAGCCACCATTTTACAGTGCACGAAAGCAGATGCATTATCTAAGTGCTAGTTATATATTGTACACGGCTCCTGCTTCAGATTAAAGGAAAATATTCATGTATTACTCATTACTTCAGCATTTTACTCTTTGCAATTTGGATCATTGCTCTGATTTTTAGAGCACACACACCCCCCCCCCTTTTTTTTCCCCCCCTCACCTTTTTTTTTTATTTATTTAATTTGCCCAAATAGTTCCTAGCTATAATTTTGATTATAATTTGCAGAGGATTAATTGTGGTGGTGGAGGCAGGGGAACCTGGTGGGTGACCATTGCTAGTTCAGAAGCATGAGGAGAGCAATGGGAAGCATCACGGTCTTCTTCTCAGCAAGATGGGGTTCAGGTGCAGAAGTTTTAGCCTGCCTCCTTCTCAAATAAATCCTACAGCTACAGCTTAGTCTTAAAAGGCTGTATGGTATTTAAAAAAACATTAAAATATATAAAAATTCAAACCAAAAGCAGAGCACTTAAGGAATCACCCAGGCTGGGAGAATGGAAAAGGACATTTAATTTCATTAGCACTCATGAAACACAGATGCCTGACAAGTGCCACGGCTGTCACAGCACACAGGTATGGAACCAGCTACTATAGGAAGTTCTAGAAATGACCATTAAATGAGTTGCAGAGAGCTCTGTGTGTGCAGGGAGGAATTTTCTTTCACCAGCCTGCTAGTTATCCACTGAGCTCTAAGGCAAGGAGGACTTGTCGTATCTGCTTCCCCGGATGTGTCACAGGGGACAATAAATATGATTGTGTTCTGCCAGCTCTGTCACCAAGGGTTCTCCTTTAGAGAGTTTAAAAGCAAAACCCCAAATGCTTCTAATTATAAAAAGCTGTGAGCTTGTTAGGGATTTAAAAAAAAAAAAAAAATCAACAAAAAAAAACCCACAAGCAAACAACTAAAAAAAATAATATAATCAAATCTTTTTAAAGCCTTTCAGAGAGCCACGAAAAGAAGATTTAGTTGAACACATGATTCTCACCCTCTCCTCATTTGTGCCGCACAGGGTGAGGCAGGGCAGAGGCTGGAGGTGCTCTGCCTGGGAGGGGGTGCAGGGCGAGCTCCCTGAACCCCAGTAACCCAGCGCAGGCAGGGATCCAGCCAGACGGCCCGGGGGTTACTCGGATTCACGGCCGAGGAGGAGGAACGGGGACCGACACTCACTCTCCCTCTCCAATAAAAACAAAAATTGCCCAAGGCCCATGTCTCCACGCGCTTAAATTCGGTCGGATATTACGCGGTGGGGATTGCATCGCTACAGGATTTAATAAGAGGAAGTTCTCCTCTCTCTCTCTCGGTTACGCAAAAAAAAAACCCAAAACACATGCAACCAACCAAAAAGTGTCTCTTTTGCTTTATAGAGGAAAGAGAAAAATTGTTCCCACCACACAGTCTGTGTGCTAGTGGGGGGGGGGCGACACAACAGTTCCTGACATTATGCAAGTCCTAGCAGTTTAAGAAAGGTTAATAGAGTTTATTGAACTTCTAATAGGGGATAACTCACAGCCCATACACATCAAAAAGGTGATTTTGTTCATTTTCCTGTTTATTCCCCTGTGACTGAACTCAAAGGCTCTGACTCCAAGCCCATTCTCCTTTCTGAGCCAACGACCAGCTCCACTCACCATCCACCTTGGCTCAGCAGAGTGGTTTTATGCAGCTGTGTGGCACACATAAGGGCACCAAAGCTTCTAGACAACCTTAATTCCTCCAACGGGACTGATGTTGGTTTGCAGTCCAGGTAATCAGGATGTCGAGCCAGAAAAAAAGCCTCTACACCTTCTCATGGGGAAGGGGAGTTCTGAGCAGCATCTCAGAAGATGGCTGTCCCACCACTAAAATCATAGAATTGTCCAGGTTGGAAGGGACCTTTCAGATCATCTAGTCCAACCATCAACCACACTGATCAAAACCATCACTAAACCATGTCTCTAAGCACTAGGTCAACCTATCTTTGAAATCCCTCCAGGGATGGGGCCTCAACCACTGCCCTGGGCAGCCCAGGCCAATGGGCAAGAACCCTTTCCGGGGAAACGTTTTCCCTAATCTCCAATCTGAACCTCCCCTGGTGCAACCTGAGGCCATTTCCTCTTGTCCCATCGCCTGTTCCTTGGGAGGAACTCCTTTCAGGGAGTTGGAGAGAGCCAGAAGGTCTCCCCTCAGCCTCCTTTTCTCCAGGCTGAACACCCCCAGCTCCCTCAGCCTCTCCTCACAAGACTTGTGCTCCAACCCCTCACCAGCTCCGTTGCCCACCTTTGGACCCACTCCAGCACCTCTGCTCTCCCAGCGTGGTGCTGACCAGGTACCTGGGACCTCCACAACATGGCACCAACCTTGTCCTACAACAGATGGGCCTATGGCCCCTTGGATGCTCACCAATCTTTCACTAGTTTAAGCAATCAAATAATATTCAAATGACAACTCTACTATGGTGTCTATATGTAAGATGATAAAGGGAGTCATCCTCTCCCCAATACCACCAATCCCAACGCTCAGGAAAAGACCAGCCATGTCACAGAGGATGAGAAGAAAGCAGGAATGGCAGTATTCACCCAATTTGGCGTCTCACTCTCAATAAGCTCATTGTGAAGCAGCACCATCCTCAGGGGAAGGAGTTGGAGGAAGGAAAAAGTGAGTCCTAATGGAGCAGAGGGGTATGAAAGCATAGGCCAAAGTCAACCTATTACTGAGTCCATAGGGTGCTCAGTGACACAGAGAATGCAAGCTGGGGTGGTTCCCCCTGGGACAGTTCTGGGCTCCCACATTCAAGAAGGACAGGGAACTGCTGGAGAGGGTACAGCAGAGGGCTACGAAGATGATGAGGGGCCTGGAGCACCTCCCTTATGAGGAAAGGCTGAGGGACTTGGGTCTTCTTAGTCTGGAGAAGAGAAGACTGAGGGGGGATCTGATCAACACCGATAAATACTTCAAGGGTGGGTGTCAAGAGGACGGGGCCAGTCTTTTTTCAGTGGTGCCCAGGGACAGGACAAGAGGGAATGGGCACAAACTCGAACATAAGAAGTCCCGCCTAAACATGAGGAGGACCTTCTTTCCCGTAAGGGTGGCAGAGCCTTGGAAGAGGCTGCCCAGAGAGGTGGTGGGGTCTCCTTCTCTGGAGACATTCAAACCCCACCTGGACATGTTCCTATGCGACCTGCTCTGGGTGGACCTGCTCTGGCAGGGGGTTGGAGGATATGATCTCCAGAGGTTCCTTCCAACCCCATAGCATTCTGTGACAGTGTCACACATAAAAATGACCATGTTGTGACTCAGGAGGATGAGGAAAGCAGTACACTTGCGCATGAAAGGCTACAAACAAGAAGAGGCAAGAGATGTGCCTTCCTCTTTTAGGACAGCACAAGGAGATGACAACATACTCATGCCACAACCATACAGAAAAATGCTAAGGACAGCTTTTCCAGAAAAGCAGCGTAGAAGAAAGGAGCAGAAAGAAGAATTTCAAGTTTTCCTTCTCCTCTTCAGGTAATAGCAACTCTCCTATGAAGAAAATCATCTTCTCATATGAAGACAGGCTGAGAGAGTTGATGTTGTTCAGCCTGGAGAAGAGAAGGCTCCGGGGAGAAGTTTTAAAGGCCTTCCAGTACCTGAAGGGGCTACAGGAGAGATGGGGAGGGACTCTTGATCAAGGAGTCAAGCGATAGGACAAGGGGTAACGGTTTTAAACTGAAAGAGGGGAGATTTAGACCAGATATTGGGAAGAAATTGTTTCCTGTGAGGGTGGCGAGACACTGAAAGAGGTTGCCCAGAGAAGCTGTGGCTGCCCCATCCTTGGAGGGGTTCAAGGCCAGGCTGGATGGGGCTTTGAGCAACATGCTCTGGTGGGAGGTGTCCCTGCCCAGGGCAGGGGGGTTGATCTTCAAGGTCTCTAACCATTCTATGATTCTGCCTATGCAAAGAAACCTGGATTGTAGGATACCAGTTGCTCCTTTATGAAAGGGAAAGATGACTCAGCTTTTCTCCAGCCTCGTAAGAAGCTGTTATCCATGTGCATACATGGTAACGCCGGTGGAATTTCTGCTCAGTCATACAACACCCAAATAAACACACGTTGCCCTGACACACAGCAAGAAAGGCAGCGCTGGGGAGACAAGCTCTTGTGATGAGTACACAGGGCTGACACGTACCCGTGCAGAGGGAAAGGCAGCATGCAAAGGGAGCTGGGCAACACAAGGAGGTGAGTCAACACTCTGTTGGGATCAAATCTCCACCCACCACCCCCCCTCCCAGCATGAAAACGCTGCTGTCACTCACCACACCACCCCAAACGACCTCACCACCTCCTCCCCACCAAAGGAGTCTCTCACATGGTAGGCAAACCATCCCATTTCCTCAGCCAGCAGAGCCAGGGCGCCGGGCTTTTGCTTTCCCCTCTCCCCCGCCCCCATCCCAAAACACAATATAAAAGCTCCGAAATGCTCTTTCAAGAAGGGAAACACCCACCGTGTCTCCAGGATGTGAGAGGCGAAAGGGATGTGGGTTAACCGGAGGAGGTGCAGCAACGCGCCTCCGGCTGCTCTGCCCTTCGAGTCATACCAGGAGGTGCCCTAAAGCTCACAGGGGACGATGGCAGACCTCAGGTATCTATGTAGAACCCGGCCGTGAAGCGTTCGACCCACCTCCCCTTTCAGCTCCTCCTTTCTCCAGGGTAGAAAGCAGCCTTTTCCCACCGGGCACGGCTCCGAGGGGTGAACGCAAAAAGGTTTCAGCTTGTGGACCTCGACACTCTGCAAAATTTGTAAACGTAGCTCTGAGTCAATCCTGGTTTTTTTTGTAGAGACTAATCTTCACCATTTTTGAACGTTCAGAACGGGTGACACTTGAAGGCTAGGGCCTGGCCCTGCCAAGGGGACTTTTATACCTACACACCATGGATTTAGGGATGCTGGTACTCGGGGGGTAAAGCTGCTTACAGGTTCTTGTAATTAGGAGACACCCTGAAGAAAACCCAAGCTATCAGACTGCGCACACGAGCTGTAGCACATCTCTGCACACCTCAGACCACAGCTTTAATCCTACCCCAGCTTCCCCCTCCTCAGATCAACTCCCTTGGCACTCCAAACACCCGCGGCTAATAACATCAGAAAGGGCAGCAGAGCAAACAGAAGCAGTGATGGGTATACCAGGGGAAGTTCTCACTTCATCTGAGCTCCTGACCTGCTTGAAGGCAGGGAAAGGTGAAATAACTTTAGCTGCGATAGATTTCCTTTATATCCTTTATTTTCTCCTCTCCTTAAGCCTGTGAAGCCTTGAAAGTCTTATGAAGAAAGGCTGAGGGAGCTGGGGTTGTTTGGTCTGAGGAAGAGGAGGCTGAGGGGAGACCTTATCATGCTTTATAACTTCCTGAGGGGGGTGTTTAGAGAGGCCGGGGTTGGTCTCGCCTCCCAAGTCACGGGAGATACGACAAGGGGCAATGGCCTTAAGCTGTGCCAAGGGGGGTTTAGATTGGATATTAGGAAACATTTCTTCACGGAGAGGGTTATCGGGCATTGGAACAGCCTGCCCAGGGAAGGGGTTGAGGCACCATCCCTGGAGGTGTTCAAAAGCTGGACTGACATAGTCCTTCAGAATATGGTTTAGTGATTTTTGTCAGGGTTATGTTGATGGTTGGACTAGGTGATCTTTAAGGTCCCTTCCAACCTGGACAATTTTATGATTCCATGTGAATGCCTCGAAAGCTGCCCAAAGTCTTCTGGAGCAGCACCTTCAGGTCTTAGGCAGGTTGCCTTCAAGGCCACCATCTTATGAATGATGCGATCCCAACCTCCAAAGTCAAATCCCTGCACTGAAAGATGTCCTTGTAAAGGCATTTGAATATATCTATATATTCATTGCCTTGTTCTCTCTCTCTCTCCTCGTACCTGGGTTTGGGAAGAAAATAGGACAGTTCAGTAGGAAGCACCATCCTCCCTGTCCCATTAACCTGCTTTTATTTCCCCTGGGCGCGTGAAGAAACGGCAAACCAGCAGCAAACCAGCATCAGTCCTTCCTGCTGAAGCCCAGGAGCCCCGCCACGCTGAACGTTTGTGCTCCTTGATGGCGGGCCAGGGAGCGGAGGGACGGAGCAGCGCCAGGGGCCCGCCGGGCTCCCTCAGCATCCTCCCTCCCGGGCTGCAACGCCGAGCCATCGCACCACCCTCACGCCACGCTGCCATCGCTCGCTCGGGGTTAGGTTATTCCCATGAACCGCTCGCTTGTCTCCCGAGCCAACAAGGGAACATGCTAGCCTCCCGAAAAACCATGCTCCGCCAGGAGGAGGAGGAGGGGGATTAGGAGGGAACAATGTCGGCGTGTCTTCGGCGAGCTGGAAGGGATCCCAAGCCTCCAGCTGCACAATGACATGCAGGAAGGAGCTCTGAAAAGCTTCCCAGCCCCTGCGTGCCAGGCTCGGAGACGTCTGGACCTAAGAATGGCCTTTAAAGCATAAGGATGCAAGAGGACTGCAGAGCCCCGCACGCAGACCGGCCCAGGCCAAGAAGGAAATGGTGGCCTGAGCTCAGCTCTTTTTTTATTCCTGGCACTGGGTGCCAATTGTGTAGTCCAGATCCTTAACCTTATTTAGGTCAGAGCCTTCAACACAAAACGGTCTTAGAAACCCAGATCTTGTGTGGGAAGGAGAGAGTCTGCTTGGCCAGACCCAGAGAGGTCTCCAGACACCGGAGCTGAAGGGCAACCCCAGGTTAGAAAGGGATGTCAGGAGGACACTGCGTTTGATGGGCTGCCCTGGGCTCTGTGTGGCCACCCCAAATCATGCATCGTGCTGCTTCATGCACAATTCGCGTGTCTCGTCACGAGCTCCAGGGTGGGTAAAGCAGCTCTCGGCAAACTAAGCACAGGGCATAGAACAGGATCAGGCAGATGCTCATGAAGGCCTTCCCCATTGGTTCAACCTAATGCCCCACCAGGCATCACAATCATAGAATCACATGGAGTTGGAAGGGACCTCTGAAGATCATCACATCTCCTCCAACCCCTTGCCAAAGCAGATCCACCCAGAGCAGGCTGCACAGGAACGTGTCCAGGTGGGTTTTGAATGTCTCCAGAGAAGGAGACCCCACCACCTCTCTGGGCAGCCTCTGCCAGGGCTCTGCCACCTTCACAAGGAAAGAAGTTCCTCCTCATGTTTAGGTGGGACTTCTTCTATTCAAATTTGTGCCCATTCCCTCTTGTCCTGTCCCTGGGCACCACTGAGAAAAGACTGGCCCCATCCTCCTGACACCCATCCTTGAACTATTTATACGTGTTGATCAGATCCCCCCTCAGCCTTCTCTTCTCCAGACTAAAAAAACCCAAGTCCCTCAGCCTTTCAATGCCATCCTTGCAAACATAAGCAGCATTAAGAAAGCTCCAGCGATTCTTCTCAACGGTGCGTATGCACCTGCAGGCCTACAAAGTCCACGGAGCAGAAATTATAACCCTTTTAAAATACTGCTTTCATTCCCATTTCTGGATTATTCTGGGGACAAAGTAATCATTGATCCATGGGAAGCATTTCAGATTATTTGAAGAGGTGTGCCTCGCACAGGTTTTGTTAGCACGACCACTTCCTAAAGTTGTGCCATAGAAACACTCTATAAAAACAATCAAACCAATGATTTAATACCTACCGGCCATAATACAGTGCTAAAATATCAAGCCTGCCATTCATTGCACCCGTAAGGCAAAACGATGGCACATAAAAACAGGTTGACAGCGTTTAACCAGATGCAGCATCCAGGAGGATGGAAAAAAGAAATAAGCAAACTGCCCAAAATTTAGCCACCAAGAGTTGAGTTGAGACTCAACTCAACTGCTAAACTGGCAGCTCCTTTCCAGGAGCATCCCAGTTTTGGGGAACAGAGCTGGGAGATGAAACTTGAGCCAGGCACAAGGAACAATGAAACGGGAAGCAACAACCTCTGTGCTTTCTTTGGACAGGGGATTCAAGCTGCTGTATGACCCTTGCTTCCTGATAACTTGAAAGTGCCCTGCAACAGATAAATACACGTACAAAGTTTACAGACAACACTTGATCAAGTCTTTAGGTTACAACAACCCTGAGAAAAATCTCATGAGAAGGAAAAAAAATTTTAAAAATCCCCCAATCCCACTATAGTAATCTGACAAATCTCTGCTCCAGGACAACTGAAGTTTTCAGATCACCATACTTGCATTCCGAGCAAAAAAACCTTCCATATTGAGAAAGAACCAACATTTAGTGCTGATCTGGCTGTAGGCTCCAAACAATCCCCCCAAATGTACCCACAAGTACGTTAAAAACTGGGGCACAGGGAGTCTTGCATGGACAACCTGGGCTTTCTCCTACAAACCTCAGGGTTTAGCCAAATCAAGCCCTACGTAGGCACTGGAAACAAACCACACGGCCATGACAAAGCATGTCATTCCTCCAGTACTTTCTATTTTTAAGAGACATTCTGAACAGCGCGCCTTGTTGAGGAGCTGCTAGACGGAAAAGATTCTTCTGATATAAATTCATCAGTCTCTCCTCACAGAGCTGATGTCTCCAGACGCTATCCTGAGGAAGATAAGATGTCTATGGAAGAAGAATTGCAAACTGTCGGCGCAGCGTGCACCCCTACAGCATAATCAGATATCCTCAACTGAAGATACGGAAAAAAAAGCCGAAAAAGATGCCCAGTGCTTCTTCTGCTAAGCCCCTAACACACACACACACACACACAAACTCCTTTCAAACTGCTCTTACCAGTTAAAAATAATCCTGCATCCAACACATCAGGAAGTTAACAAGGTATTTTTCTGCTTTAAGCGCTTCTGAGGAACAGAAATCAAAAGCCTAAATACTTTTTTCATCTGAAGCAATGATACGGGAGCCTCCTCTATTTGCAAGAATTCATAACAACCCCCTGAAATTAAAGGCAAGGCTGCAGCTTTCAAGCAGGTTTTGCCTGAAACTTCAGATATTTTAAAAGGTACTGATTTTCAAACTGCCTGGCAAGAGGCTTCCACAGGGGAGAGAAAAACCTCCATTCCACGCAGTCCATCAGCAGCACATCTTGGAAAGAGAATCACAGAACCTTCATGGTTGGAAGGGACCTTTTAGATCATCATCGAGTCCAACCACAAAAAAACCCAAACAAACAAACAAAAAAACCCCCAACGCCCCCACACAAACCAACAGTCCTGGGCACTAGAGCATGCCCTGAAGGGCCATGTCTACATGTTTCTTAAATATCTAGGTGGTGTTAGAATGATTTGGGGGGAAAAACCATGGATGATCCAAGGAAACTGAAGTCCTCAGCCTTGTAGGTGGGAGCTGGTACCACTCAGCCCTCATGGTGCAAAGGCAAAGTCTTGATCCAAACACACTTGAAAGAACTGGAAGGGCTCAAGGTGGGGCAAGGCAACTTCAAAGCCAAGTACAGCCAGCAGGAAGGCTTTGGGTTCAGTAGGACTGCAGAGGGGACATGGAAGGAGGTCACGTTCAGGTTATGGGAGCAAGCTTTGAAGGTCGGGTCAAAAGGTAGAGGCAGTTTTTCTGAGGCCGTTTCCTTTCAACTTCTGGGCAATCGATAGGTAGATTCCTATATATCTCCTTACTTTCACTTTCTTTTTTGCCAAATCTGGGTGCACAGATGCATGATCCAGAGGACCACCCACCATCATCCTCACACACAGCTCCTCACAAAAGCCACCCTACACTACGCACGTAGACGACAATCAGAAAGGGAAGGAGAAGCACGTCAAGCCACAGCCACGTCCAAGTGGTCTCCATTTAAGCAAGAAACGGGAAACACCACAGGCCTAGGGGTGGCTTTTGGCTCATGCAGCCCAACCCGCACCAACAGGCAACGATTCTAGAACTTTTGCTCTGAGTGAAAGTTGTCCAAAGATCTATTAAATCCACAAGCCGCTGACTGAGAACTGTTCAATCCCTGAACTTTTATCCTTGTCCTCAAACCACGGTTTCCTTTTTTTGTGATGCTACTCTGCAGCAGAAAACTCAGAAGCAACGAAAACAAGAGATCTGGGGAGTTTTTTATTAACCAAAGGCTAACCTTTACCATGATGTCCCTCCGAAGGAGTGTTGGAAATAAGGCTGAGCTATCTGCCAGGGGTACCAAGGCCACATCCTCCTCATTGCTCAATGCCATGTTCTGGGGAGGGTGGCCACCGCAGAGGACAGCGGGCAGCGCTGGTAGCACAGTCCCCATTGAGTATGAAAGAGGAGCGTAAACACAGCCAGAGATAAGGGAAGGAGCTGTACAAAGGACTAGCAGGAAGATATAGATAGATAGAGCGAGCCAAAAATTGCAGTAGTATTGCTGCCAAAATCATAAGTAAACTTGGGCTGGTGAGTATAAAGGTTGCACAGGTAGTCAGGTACCACCACCCTTTTCCTGCCAATAACATTAATTTTAACACTGAATTCAGCAGTGGCTCCTGATGTTTTATACACGGTGGGAATCTCACGCAGACATAGAGTACTTCCTCTCTCACGTGGCCCACCAGCCCCACACGAGGGAAGCAACTCAAAGACTTCCCTAAGGTGGTCGTCAAGCAGGTGGGCTCCATCACTATCTCCAGTGGAAGAGCCACGTCTGCCTACATCAGCTTAAGATTGTTTTATCACTGGAAAATTGCTGCCTTGTTTGAAACATAAACTGGTTTAAATCGACTCAAAGGCTTCCCTAAGGTGGCCCTCAAGCAGGTGGGCTCCATCACTATCTCCAGGGGAAGAGCCACGTCTGCCTACATCAGCTTAAGATGGTCTTACCACTGGAAAATTGCTGCCTTGTTTAAAATGCAAACTGGTTTAAATCAAGTAATATGGATTCTTCCCAGCTAAAACTATCCTCCCTGATGGGGGTTCACACGTTTCCATATCTTTGTCTGCTTAGAAGGAGAAAAAAAAAAAAAGAGGAATAAGGCAGTCATTTTATGTGCTATGAGTTCCACCTGTAGAATTGACCTTGCGTGCATAAAAGCAGCAAACTCGTCCACTTTATGATTCATTTTCAACCCCAAATCCCAAGTTGCTTCTGCGCCGATACCCCACCACTCCAGCGGCACGGAGCAGGAGCAGCGCTGGCTCTTATTTGCTTAAAGAGAACAAATAGAGGAACCAAAGGCCGGGTTCCCGAGTTAACATCCAGCCTGTATCCAACAGCACGCCGCTTCCAGCTGGGCAGAAAGCTGGCCAACCTGGCGAGCCCTGGCGAAGGAAGGCACTGATGGCAATCACCTCCCCCCCCAAGCAGGGCTGGAGCAAGCCCTCGGTGGCCACCAGGACAGCCCTTGTCCCTCTGCGTCCCGCTGGCTTCTAACCCACCAGGAAGCAGAGGGGGAGGGAAAGGGAGCTATAAATATAAAGGAGTCAAAGGATTAAAGGCTGAAAGCAAAAGCAACAGCCTCTTTGTGCTGTAGCCCGGAGAGGTTTATGCTTTCCCTGCCCTGGTTAAGCAAAGGGCACGGGGGTTTTGCAGGACGGGGAGCGTGGCAGGAGCAGCAGGGATTTAGGGCAGGACGGTGGCCGCCGCCACCGCGCAGGGCAAAAGCCTCGTTGATCAATTAGCTGTTCAGTAACCCATTAAAAACCCCGTCGGCTGTGAGCGGCTCGGGCAGCTGTTGGAGCTAAATTTGCACTGCAGCTCCAGCGCGTTACCTGAAACGCCTACAAAAACACAGCAAAAAAAATTAAATAAATAAAAATAGCCACGCAGCAGGAAATTTTCCAATTCCTCATCCGTATCTGTAAACCTACGGCACGAGCTGCTCCCAGGAACGGCGTTGCCCCGTGGGATGTTCCCCACAAAGAGCAGGAGGGCATTACTGTGTGCTGTCCCCACCACCCCGTGACAGACAGGGGGACAGGACGGACGGACAGCCTGCATATCCCCGAGGCTCCGCCACGGACAGGAGGTGCCAGGCAGCACCAGACAGAGGGATTCCAACCCGCTCTGCACAAGCTCAAAACATTTATCTCACTGCAAACACAGGGCATTCAGCAGCCACAGTATTCCTGGCTATCCTTAGTGTAGATGACAATATAATCCCAAATGCATTTTTCCATAGGAATCACGGAATTGTCAGAGTTGGGAGGGACCTTATAGAGACCATCCAGTCCAACTCCCCTGCTAAAGGACTCAGGACGGCATGCAGGTGGGGCTTGAAGATCTCCAGAGAAGGGGACTCCACACCCTCCCTGGGCAGCCTCTACCAGGGCTCTGCCACCCTCAACCCAAAGAAGTTCTTCCTCACACTGGAGTGGAACTTCTCATGTTGCAGCTTGTGCCCGTTGCCCCTCGTCCTGTCACTGGGAACCACTGAAAAGAGTCCAGCTCCATCCTCCTTCAGCCCACCCTTTAGATCCTTGGAAGCATTCAGAAGGTCTCCCCTCAGCCTTCTCTTCTCCAGGCTAAAGAGTCCCAGCTCTCTCAGCCTTTCCTCAGCAGCGAGATGCTCCAATCCCTCCAGCATCTTGGTTGCCCTACGCTGGACTCTCTCCACTAACTGTTTCAAACGAAGCAAAGTCCCTCATGTAAAACAACAAATACAAAATCTGCAAATGAAGAAGCTACTGAGCTCCTATTTTTAAGCATTTTAATAATGTGGCACGGTTCTCGCCTCCATCCCCACACCATATAATAGGGTTGCTAAATTAGCGCAGTGTATTGTAATTATGCTGGTAAGGACACTGTGCCTGTCAGCTTCCACCTGCATCCCAAAGGGAGAACAATGTAACTTAAAAATAAGTTACATGCACACTGTAATCTATGTCCTATCAACTTTTCCCTTCGCATCTGGCCAAGCCTTGAAATCGTTATGTGGGCAAGGCTCCCAGAGAAACACTAATTAGAGGCGGAAGAAGCAGGTTCCTCCTAACGATGCAGCTGGAGGGAACGCGCTGGAGCCCAGCTCCATCAGGAAGGGTGCAGCTAGATCTGTAAAACCAGATTCTCCCTTAAATGTCCCTGTTTAACACAGCTGTAGACCCTTGTTTGCAGCGAGACAGGCCAGCACTTGGTTGCAGAGACAGTGGTTTTCCTCTCATTAAGAGGGACCGACCGAGTTTCCACACGCACCTTCTCAAGAACTCGGCATATTTAATTCCCACGTTCTTCTGTCTCCCTTCTCCTACAGTCGTGTGGCACAAGCCCTCTGAGAAGTCTAGCAGGACGAGGTTATAGCTTTGGGGCCTCTGCTCATGATTCAGGAGCAGGCGGTATAGCATCCCTTACTAATCCCCCAAATTTATTACCGTAAATCAGCCAACCCATTTAATCTCTGCTGCCTGGAACACAGCAAATCCTACGGGAGCAAGCTGGCAGCTCCGGTTTACCAAAATACCTGCAATCTGCAACACGAAGCCACTGACGTGAAATAAATGTGCAGAATAGGCCAGAAGGCATGGATTGAATCTACGCAGCCATTAAGCGCTGCCAGATGTATCAAGTATTCTTGCTGGGAAAGAAAAAAAAATAATAATATATAAACCAATGCTTTCCCCACTGATCTGTTCCATTTCAGTGAGCCTTTATGGCACAAATAACAGTGGCAGGGTGTGATTATAATCTTAAACAGGAGAAAAAGAAGGTGCATTTTATATGGATAAGGTGGCCTTCAGCTATACCATTTTTTCCAGTCACATTCTCAACTTCAAAGCAGATAAAAACAGCCTCTCGGGTCACAGAATGCTATGGGGTTGGAAGGGACCTCTGAAGATCATCTAGTCCAACCCCCTGCCAGAGCAGGTCGACCCAGAGCAGGCTGCACAGGAATGTGTCCAGGTGGGGTTTGAATGTCTCCAGAGGTGGAGACTCCACCACCTCCCTGGGCAGCCTCTGCCAGAGCTCTGCTACCCCTAAAGTGAAGAAGTTCCTCCTCATGTTTAGGTGGGACTTCTTATGTTCAAGTTTGTGCCCATTCCCTCTTGTCCTGTCCCTGGGCACCACTGAGAAAAGACTGGCCCCATCCTCCTGACACCCACCCTGAAGTATTTATAGGTGTTGAATGTTCAAGATGCTCAAGGAATACACTGAGGCAGTTGTTCAAAGTCAACAAGATGCCCAGATCTCTCTTTAAAAGAGGAAATCCCTGGGAAGGTTACTCGAGGGCAATTTCAAGGGCCTGTCCTACATTTTCGTGTCACGCCTGAGGAAGGCAGGCAAACCCACCAGGCCCACAGCTCTCAAGAGAGACCAAGGAGGATCAGACAGCTTAAGGCATCCATCTCTGAGAATTCCTGCACAGCACATGGCTCCAGCTGCCTTCTCCAAGAGTCTGGACATGGGGATGGTGTACAACCTTCATGACCTTGCTGCAAGTCCACCCACTGCTTTTGGTCTCTCTTGCAAAGTCTTGGGAGTCTCACCCAAGCATCAGCAAAGTCTTGCTCAAGCATCTTGGGCAAGCAACCCACCTCCTGCAGGAGGAGGAGGCGATGCCCACATAGAAGGTCTCAGTACTGCATCCATGTGAAGCAGAGGTATGGAAATGAAATTTAATTAATTTAATTAATTGACACCACCTGTTCCAGCAGCAGTCCTGCAAGGAGCTGTGATCCCTGCCCAAGATGGGAAGAGTACTTACCAGGAGCCCTAAACCCCTGGGAGATGCCATTGCTTTCTAGCACCGAGTTCTGCAGCCTTCAGATAATTTGACATAGGCCAAATCCTCATCAGGAGTAAATCAGGAGAGTTTCATTTCACTGGAAAATGATGTAACTCAGGGTCTGACCCGAGAAGATCACGGTGCTTTCCCCTGCCAGATGGCATGCAGAAGGCAGTTTCAGTCTCCCACTAGTCTCTAGCAAGTAAAATATTGTTGATCTCATACAGGTGGAGGTCAAAAAAAAAAAAGAAAAACAAAACCCCAAACAACAATGAAAAAATCCAACCCCTAAAGCCCCAACACAACAGCTCCTGCCTCACCCCATTTTTTTTTGTCCTCAGAGGTATCAGAAAGGTGCAAGTTAATGGAGGTGTTACGTGTATCTGTATTTCCATTGCTCATAAAAATCCTTTTGTGAAGTGCACATAGAAGATACCATCTAATAATTCCTTTTTTCTCAGGTTTTTTCCTGAAATCACAAGAGGCAGGATTTCCTCCCTATTTCATGAGAAGAAGAGGGTGTATTTGTTCTTTCGCCATTTAAGACCTATTAGCAAGGTCAGGTTACTCAAGCCCAGCCCTCTTTCCCGAGCTTTTCTTGCCGGGGAGTTATTCTTGGCGAGGTTCCAGCCTCGTATTAATTTGAGGGAGAAAAACCCAAGTGGTTGAAAAAAAAAAAAAAAAAAAGAGACATAAAACAGACACACCTCAAGGCCGAGAGCTGCAGCCGTGGAGCAGAAATAACACCTACAGACTGGCTCTGTCCTTTTGGAGGGGGGTGTGATCCCTTCCCATCGTCCTGCCGGGAAACACGGCCACCAAGCCACCACGCCACATCCCTTTCCCCCCAGAGCATCAAGCCCCAGTAGTAAGTAATTGTCCCTTGTAAGCATCACACCACCCCTTAGTCCAGAGTAATAAGCTGGACAGGAAAACAAATCACAGAATGGTTGGAGTTGGAAGGGACCTTCCAGAGACTATCCAGTCCAACTCCCCTGACAAAGCAGGGCTGCCCAGAGCACATCACTCAGGATGGCATCCAGGTGGGGCTTGAAGATAGATCTCCAGAGAAGGGGACTCCACACCCTCCCTGGGCAGCCTCTGCCAGGGCTCTGCCACCCTCACCCAAAAGAAG
>JAOQGH010000012.1:48149270-48161973 GCA_025769975.1 Gallinago jamesoni
GGTTTGGGATTATTTATTTTTTTTGGGGGGGGGGGGGGGGGTTGTACTTGATGTACTCAAAGGTCCATTCCAACCATGAAGATTCTGTGATTCTGCAATCTTCAGCAATTGGGAGACTGTTCAACAAACTGAAACTCCCCAGAGAACGCTGCCGTTGGACACCGTAGACCTGCGTCCTAGATCCCATGGTCCTGCCACGTGCCTAGCGTTTCCCTGAGACAGAGTACCCCCATCCTCCACCAAAATGGTGGGTGTGCGTCACGCGTGTGCCTGAGCTGGCTTTGATGTGGGTCGTTCGTGTCCTGAGAGCCACAGCAGCCCACTGCAGTCTGTCTTGGGAAAGCCACCAAAGTGTTCACCCCGGCTTCTACTGCATGGGCTCCCTGCAGTGCTATCTGGAGCCAAATTAGCTCATTTAAAACTATCTTGACAGTGCCCACACGAGAGTGACTGCAATGTCAATGAATCCAAAATACAATCAGTGGGTGTAATGGAAAGGAAGGGGGAGGAAAAAACGGAAAGAAAGAGCAACTTATGCTTGCAGATGCCTGCTGGTGCTGCCTGATGCTGATGGTATATTTAAGTTTCTTTTATCCAGTTAGAATGCAATCAAGATATATTTTCGACATCAAGACTCTCGGTTGGCCCTCTAATGAAAATTAAACAGCTCATAATAGCAGAGTATACGTGTATTTTTCGCAGCAAGTTAATGGAAGTTATTTGGGTTCCCCTAAAATAAAAGGCTGAACTTGTATACAGAATCACAGAATCACATGGGGTTGGGAGGGACCTCTGGAGATCATCTAGTCGAAACCTCTGCAAAAGCAGGTCCACCCAGAGCAGGTCACACAGGAATGTGTCCAGGTGGGTTTGGAATGTCTCCAGAGAAGGAGACTCCACCACCTCTCTGGACAGCCTCTGCCTGGGCTCTGCCACCCTCACAGGAAAGAAGTTCCTCCTCATGTTTAGGTGGAACTTCCTATGTAGAAGTTTGTGCCCATTCCCTCTTGTCCTGTCCCTGGGCACCACTGAGAAAAGACTGGCCCCATCCTCCTGACACCCACCCTTGAAGTATTTATAAACATTGATCAGATCCCCCCTCAGCCTTCTCTTCTCCAGACTAAGAAGACCCAAGTCCCTCAGCCTTTCCTCATAAGAGAGATGCTTCAGGCCCCTCATAATCTTTGTAGCCCTCTGCTGTCCCCTCTCCAGCAGTTCCCTGTCCTTCTGGAACTGGGGAGCCCAGAACTGGACCTGGGTTCAGCTTCCTGGGGGAGGAGAACGGGATGTGGATAAGGGAGTCAGGCTGCAGCAGGCTGTTGGGTTGCACAGGGGGCACGGACGCTTTCATATTTGCAGGAGATATTCCCCTGCAGATCCCACATCTCTCCCCTGTTCGCCCGAGCAATAGAGTCAGCTAATTATCGTTATGGGAATGGGTACTGGCTGCATTAAGGTATTGGCTCTCCGCTGACTGCTGGAGTGGAGAAAGTGCTCGCTTACGTGATTAAATGCTTCCACGTCAACTGGGAAGTGCTCTGTGTGCTGCGATAACGGCGGCCAACGCAGCAGAAATCATGCTGGGCCTAATCGTGCTGGGATGATACCAGCACAGAGCTGGAAACAATTAACCACTGAAACGAGTAGTCTTTGCGAGGCAATATTATTACGGTAATAGCTCCAGAAGCTGTTATCTCAACGGAGGACATACTACTCTTCTGCGTTCTACGGTGGGTTGTTTTGAATTGATCCAGGCTCATTAAATAAGTTTGGAAGCTGAAAAGCACCCAAAATCCATCTGAGGCATCACCTACGTTGCAGGCAGCATGAGGTTTTCGGTGTTTTGGTAAGAAGGCAGGAGTATCTCCAGAAAGAAATTGATGGATGACCCTCTGGTCCAGCACTTTCTATCCTCAGCAGCTGCTCCACATCTTTTTGAATCTGCAGCACCAGGATAAATTTGCAGCTGGATGCATCTGAGGGACCAGAACTCAGAGGGATGCAATGGGTGTCCCATCACCTAACACAGAGTGTCACCTGTGCTAATGGGGGATGCTTGGGGGAAAAGGGGGGGCAGTTATCAGTTCTTTAGCCCCTTACCCTGATTTTTGTGTCAGCACTATGAAAATGACAGTAACAGGGAGCTTACTGAACTCTGAGTCAACTTCTGACATGTCGTTATTTTTTGGAAGTGCCAAAAGATGTGGAAAGGTACAGGTTTGGTTTATATTTTAAAAGATTTAAAAAAAAAAAGGAAAGGAAAAGAAAAGAAAATCAGATGAGTCGACTGGCGTGACATTAGCGCTAGGCAATCCATTAACAGGAGAGAGAGCTAAAAATGGGGTGCAGTCAGTAAATGATTGAAAAAACAATGGTGGAATTATTGACAGGCAGCAGAAAGTAAATCTTGTGAAACCCGGGTAGATACTAGATTTTATCTTCGATCCAACCCCAAGCTCGCTGTATGTAGATTTATTCAAGAGGTGATTGATCGTAGTCTGCTGGTGCTGGCTGGCTGGCAGGCAGCCTCCTCCCCGGGCTGCTCGGCACCTAACGTGGCGAGGAGCCAGAAACCCGGGATTCCTGGATCTCCATTCAGCCCCAACTGGTTAGAGGGCTCCGAGATGAGACACGGCCGTGGGTGGCTTATTCCTCAGGATCCCCAGCTTGCTGCCTACCGAGCAGCTGCCTGCCTGCCAGGCCTGGCGGAAAAACCTCTCAGCGGAGGCAAAAATGAGTTTTGCTGCTTTGAAGGTGCCAATCTTGAGGGGGGGAAGAAAGTGGGAACTGGCAGTGCGAGGTGGGCTTCAGCAGTGAGAAGAGAGGGGAGGGAGACAGAATCACAGAACGCTATGGGGTTGGAAGGGACCTCTGGAGATCATCTCCTCCAACCCCCTGCCAAAACAGGGCCACCCAGAGCAGGTTGCACAGAACGTGTCCAGGTGGGTTTGGAATGTCTCCAGAGAAGGAGACTCCACCACCTCTCTGGGCAGCCTCTTCCAGGGCTCTGCCACCCTCAAAGTCAAGAAGTTCCTCCTCATGTTTAGGTGGGACTTCCTATGTTCAAGTTTGTGCCCATTCCCTCTTGTCCTGTCCCTGGGCACCACTGAAAAAAGACTGGCCCCATCCTCTTGACACCCTCCCTTTAAGTATTTATAAGCATTGATTAGATCCCCTCTCAGCTTTCTCTTCTCCAAACTAAAAAGATCAAAGTCCCTCAGCCTCATCTCATAAGGTAGATACTCCAGGCCCCTCATCACCTTTGTAGCCCTCTGATGTCCCCTCTCCAGCAGTTCCCTGTCCTTCTGGAACTGGGGAGCCCAGAACTGGACACAAAAGACCTTCAAAAGGCCCTCGGGAGCAGCCATCACCCATCATGCAGAGTGTTTTTGTGTGTCACTGGATAGTGCTATGAAGCAAGCACCTGGGTGACGAGGGTTTTATTGCTCTCCACCAGCCATTTGGTGATCTCGGGCTTGCTTTGCTACTGTCTAGAGCCCTCCAAGGCTGAACAGCTCGCACCCTGTCCCCCCAAGCAGCTAGTGGAACGGGTTCCTTGGCAGCTGAGTGGCACTGGGACAAGGAGCTGGCCAGGCAGGAAACCCAGAGGTACGGTAGGGTCATCTGCTTGCCAGCTCTGGAGGTCTCAAACTCCTCTCCCCTGCAGGAATTGTTCACAGACGAAAGAACAAAACTTTTTCCATAGGAAGGAGGTTCTGCAGCACTTACAACCTCTAAAGGCAATGCTTAAGGAGGTTATGGAATTGTTTGAACCCATAAGGATGGAGTGGAAGCTAATACTGCTGAGCGAGGTCTTCTGACTTAATTCACACAAAGAATCAGCCTGGAGGCCACTACATTTTAAGCTGGTCTTAAAAAAAAAAAATCTATTAATCTATTTTTACATTTTTCTAAAATGCATCATCTACGTTGCAGGGGCTCCAAACAAATGAGCTCTGTTTCACGCTGAGGGCTGGAACCAGCCAGGAAGATGTTGCTCAACAGAATACCAGAGGGTTTGCCTCCAGCCGTCAGGCAGCGCTTGCATTTCCCAGCAGCCCACCATGTGAGAGCAGCGCCTTTTCCAGCTTCTTCCTTACTTGGCTCCTTTGGGAATCCAGGGCTTGGCTCCGAGGGAGCAGTTGCCCTCCTAGGGACGAGGTTTTTCAGACCCACCACGCTGGGCTCTTAGCGGGCAAGGATTTGCAAAGGCAGCCGATGAGCTGCGCCGCCTGTGTTTTGGTTTAAAGGAGCTATTCAAATTAATTGGTTTCCTTCTGAGAGGACATCTCCAGTAACACTCCTAACAGATGCCCCAAGCAGAAGACAGACAGTGTTTTTCTTAAGATGAATCATAACAAGTAAGAGTCAGCAATTTCAGGAGGGGGGGAGGGGGGGGTGTATGAAGCCTGATGTCTGCTGGCTCTTTCTCTTCCCCGTTGATTTTCTGATGTACAATGATAACGCCGAGTACCCATTAGTCTCTTGGCGGGGTCACTAATTTGAATGTCTCTGTTCTATGTGGCCATCGATTTTCGTGGCGCTCATAGGAACTCCATATTTTTGAGACGTTTAACCTCTCTGTCAAATTTGCTTGAAATTAGCTGGCAAGCTAATAAAATCCCCGGGGAAGGGATGATGAGCAGAACAGCAGAGAACACAGCCTCGTGAGGTTGGTTTTTTTTTTTTCCTTAGGAATCCGATGTCTATGGTGTCAGCTCTTTTTCCTGTAAGGCATTTTATATGGCTGCCAAACTTGTTGCAAAAAGATTAAGTGATGTCACTGGTGTTGGGTTGCCAAGTGACGGGTGTCACATCCTACGGAGAAATACAGTCAGAAGGGTGAGCAGAAGTGACTCATCCTTATACCTTGATTAGGGCTTCGTTCTGCTTGGTGTTGGGTCTGAAACCCAGACCTCTCCCTCCCATGGGACATCCCAACCACAGGCCCGCTGTTCTCTCTTATCAGTGCGTGGTGGGACATCTTGTCCTGGAGGTAAATGAGAGGAACCCACGCTACAGAAGACATGCTCCAGCAGAGCTTTGGATGTAGTTTCCAGTTTCCTTAGCAGACAGATTTGATTCTCATCCCCCCACATCCGAGGGGACACTATTAATTACTCAGATATCACTCAGGTCACGGTTCTGGAAAGGAATTTAAAAAAATCTAGTCCTTCCTTCACCCCAGGCAGAGTCGCTGAGGCCATGCTTGTAGAAGCTTTCCTGCTGCAGGCCCTCCAGTGGTGGCATCTCCTGAACTTCCCAGATGAGAAGTCCATGAGTTACAGTGGACCTGTGTCACCACTAATCATAGAATCATTCAGGTTGGAAAAGACCCTTGGGATCATCAAGTCCAACCATCAACCCTACACTACAAAGTTCTCCCCTACACCATATCCACCAACACCACAGGGATGGTGACTCAGCCACCTCCCTGGGCAGCCTATGTTTTCTTTGAGGCCTAGTCTGGCAAGCCTCTACTTTGGCAAGCCACCATGCTCCAGTGGTGGCATCTCCTGAACTTCCCAGATGAGAAACATAGGTTACAGCGGACCTTTGTCACAACTAATGTTTTCTTTGAGGCTTAGTCTGGCAAGCCTTTACTCTGGGAAGCCACCACCCTCCAGTGGTGGCATTTCCTGAACTTCCCAGATGAGAAACATGGGTTATGGTGGACCTGTGTCACAAGTAATGTTTTCTTTGAGGCCTAGTCTGGCAAGCCTCCAGTAAAAACACCCACAAATCACAACTTTGTGTGGCAGAATTTGTGACTTGTGGGCTAGGTCTCTAAGCTCTCAATGCGGGCAAGCTTTCCGTGGTTCCACCCAGAAACAAGCGTCAAGTGGATTTTTGTGAAAAAGCCACGGGCAATGACATTTTAGGCACCGCAAGGGCCAAGCAAGAAGCGAGGCTGGAAAGGGATGTTTAGTGCAGCGTTACAAAGCACTTTGGTTATGAGAAGTTGGACAGCCAGCCCCTCAAACATTGCCTCTCATGTAGATCTCTTACCCTTCAGATGTTTTTGGTGGTGCCTTTTGGTGGCAGAGAGGGATTTATAACGCAAGCGATTCAGCTCGCTAATTTATAGCAAACCACAGGCTTCCCAGGCAGTGGAAGTGTTTCATCAGTCCTTTCTAAACATTTGCATGTCAAAAGCAGTGTAACTTGTTGACGATGATGGAGGCCTATCTCCTGATCATTCTGTTGTTACAATGAACAAATTACTATTTTGCATTACTTGTCATTTCTACCTTACTCGTAGCAGTTAACTAGGTTATCCTCTGCTGCATGAAGAGTTAAAACATAATACATTCTTGTTACCAAATTTTAACAACATTCTTGTTAACAAATTTTAATTTCATGTTTGGAAGAGTTTCATGAACATTAATTAGTTAACTCATACAGACAGCTTTTTAACTCAAAGTGATTCTGCCGCCAGTGCAATTCTGCCTTAAACATGACTTATAACTTCTGCTATTTGGGGGGTTTGCTTTTGGGTTTGTTTTTTTTATATATATATACTTAAGAGCTCAGTCTCTACTTCTCATTCACATGAACAGTTGTGCTTCAGACCCTGCAGGTATTCAGAGAGACAAAACCTGGTCTCTTAGTTCTCCTAATTTTCTCAGACACAAGGAGAGGTCAGTCAGGTCTTTGTGGTGTTTACTTGTGCTAAGATTAATTTGTTTCCTGTCCCTGCCTGTTCGTGTGTAAACTTCTGTTTGTTAAGAAGGAAATAAATCACAGAGTCGAGTCAAATTTTCCCTCTGCCCCAAATTCTCAGAGGAGTACAAAGCCATAGCTCTGCTGAGGATCAGGCCATCAGTTTATGAAACAGTATGTATTTCGTTTAAGACTTTTCACACAAAACTCTGCTCTACTCTCTTGAGAAAATCTGTATTTCAGATTTCAAGTCTTGCACCAGCAATTAAAGCGGTTTCATGGCCTCAACCACTCCCAGCAGACTTTGAACGTCTCTGAGGAACCTCCCTGACCAGTGACACCTAGCTGCCTAATCATTACAACACCTATGATGGTATGATCCAATTCCCAGAAAGATAGAGGAAGGATGCCCAAAATTATTCAAAGGGGTGCTCTGCTGATTTAAGTGAGCAGGCAGACCTGAGCTGTTGATGGAATTGACTCATGCGGTTCTCCATCTGAAAGTTGGGTTTGTTCAAATGAGAGCATAGAGGAGATAGGAAAGCAGGAGAGTATTGAGGTCTTTCTCTAGGCCCAGGTCCTGTAGGATGGCTGCTTGGAGGAGATGGGCAAGCTCCGATCAGCAGCATCTGGGGGGGATAGGCAACAGAGCAATACTGGAGCACTGGAGGACAAGCTAGTCCCTAAGCACCTGGAGATGAACACCACTGAGCTGTTTAAAACAGAAAATGAAGGACCCATTAAATCCAGCTTTGATCCCTGGGAAGATCCTGCCACAAATAAGGATTTTAAGTATTTGGAAGATAATTAGGTGTTCAAAAAATCCACCAGCATGGCTTTACCAAACTCACTTTTTTCTTCAACAGAGCAACTGGCTCGAGGGACAGGAGAGAAAAAGCAAATTAACGACAGAGTGGGGGTGGAAGAGTGTATACTCACAAAGCTTGTGGGTGGCACCGAGCCACAGGGCCTGCAAGGACTTTGATGGGTGGGATCAAAACTCAAAATAGTCTTCACAGATCAGAGGTGACAAGATGAGCTTCAGTAGGGACTTAGGGAGGAGAAAGCCACAGCATCCATTCAAATTGAGGAATAACAGAGCCACAGATGGGGCAGGAAAGGCTCAACAATGTAAACAGGAATCAGCAGGGTTACCCATTAGGTAGACACCAAAGGCTGTTTCTAGCTGATGTCATGAATCCTAACAGCATGATTAGGAAGATGGCTATGCAATGACACGATTACCGTCAAGAACATGATGCTGAGAGCCACCATACCAAAGTGTCGATGAATTACTGCCAGATGTTGTACAAGTTGCAAAACCCAAAGAGTTCCCCCAAAACAAAACCCACAGCCCTGAAATGCTTCCTGTCGTAAGCCTAAATCCTAGTCCTTGCTTATGCCAAATAATACACAGTCTGATAAATGACTTAATTGGAATTACAGGGACTATGAAGTGCTGCTGGAAAGGAATAAAGCTTGCATAGCCTGGAGTGAGGAGTTTGCTTCCTAAATAAGGGCTTAAATTACCTAAGATACCAGAGTGCTCTTTTTACTGTATGTGACGTTGGGGCTGAGGTCACATCGTCATCTCCAAATCTTGTTCTAGCCACGCCATCATCTGCTTTGGAGAGAATTTCCTGCAGTTTGAAGAGCCACGAGGAAAAATAGCTGTCACCATCTTACACGAGCTTTTGCGTTCCATCAGTAGCACAAGCTCCCCGCACGCTGCAGGACGTTCATTCCTGTTCTGCTGGTGTGTTCCCTGGTGGGACTCATCACGAAAACAACACAGCAGGTATCGGTTGGCTGTGATTTCTATGCAGACATCGTTCTGAATATTGTGGGATTTCTGGTTTTCCTGTGATGGGTTCTCAGACTTTCCTGGGGCTATCAGGAATGCCTCCCAACACACCTCCTTCAAAAACAATCTCCCTAGGTATCCTGAAATCAGGTTTTAATCCTTCTCCCAAGTGTCCTGAAGCATGTATTTGGTTAATTCTGATTTCACGCTGCAGATAGCCATGTCACACACACTCACACACACCCTTGCCACATTCCTCCTGTGTTAGTCATGGAGCACATCTGCCTTTAACCTGTGGAGCGGCGGACAATTATGGGACACGGAGTGCTCCTCCCATGACTCAGGAGACTCCTCCCATGACTCCTGATGGTGCAAGGTGCCAGGCATCCCTATCCTGCTATCTACCAAGTGACATCAGGGGATGCTGGTATCTCACCGGCGTGACTCCGAAGGTAGGAAAGAAGGAAGGAAGGACACTCAGTGGGGACAATGAGCTCAGAGAAATGGTTGGATGAATGACTCGCTTCACCTGACGAGGGCCACATCCCAAAGGTGCTAGTTGCTGAATCTGACTGTTTCTCACGTGCACACACACGCAAGCTGAGGCAGTCAGACACTTCCAGAAGACAAACCCTGCTCCTTCAGTATGTATATACCCTACTGCCGTCCCAAACAGGAGATAACCTTCCTGCCTTTGGCTTCAGGGTGTCAGGTACCTCATTTAGATATACGGTTCCCTTGGCCTGCCTGACATCCTACACTCCTAGGGAAAGTCATCAAGCTGCCCACAGTTGGCCTCTTGGGCCATTAGATTTGCCAGATGTGGGTTACCCAGCCTGAGCGAGCAGTTGTATTAGGTGCACTGTCACCTTCATGCCAAAAAGGGATGGGGAGGCTGATTTTCAGCAAACCAAGGCATCACTTGTACTACTTTTTATTCTCCCTGCAGCTATTTTCCATTGCATTTCACAGCTCGCAGGCATTACTCCTAATAGCACCGGTGTGGCAGTGGGATCTCCCTGTTTTTCCCCCTCTTTCCTGCTTGGGCCATGGCCACCAAGGCCATCACAACATGGGTTGCAATAACTTGCACCTGGACTTTGGGGGATGGCTGGCAACACAGCCAAGACACTGTCTGGAGTGGGGACCTAGAAATTTTCTTCCCATGAGAATATGGCTATAGGTCAATTATCTTACGGTATAAATAGTGGAAAGCCCAAGAGCCCTTGGAGCTCTCCTGCAGGGCAGCAGCTGCACGCCAGGATTTCCCCTCTTGTGAGAATGTTCACTTAAGGTTCTCCTCCTCGAGGTTGAGAGGTTCCTTGCCCCAACAAATTCTCAGTGAGTGACTAATAGCATGCTAAACTTTGAAATCTTAACTAAGTAATATAGAGGGTTGATTGCACATATATAATCCTTTAGACGTAAACCATTGACCAAGTCTGGGACTAGGGTTGGATCCAGCCGCACCCAGACTCCTCTCTGAGAAGTTTACAAAGCTGGGGGGTCCTTCCTGAACTTCGTGACTCAACGGGAGGGTCTCCCTGACAGCTTGTCCTCTCTGCAGTAAATAATAGAGTGTACCCTGACATCGAATCTCGTAAAACACTATCGCATTTACTGCTGGTTTTATCGCACTTACTCATCCAAGGATGGTGACTCAACCACCTCCCTGGGCAGCCTATTCCAGCGTCTCACCACTCTTTCCCTGAAGAATTTCTTCCTAATGTCCAGTCTCAACCTACCTTGTTGCAGCTTGAAGCCATTCCCTCTTGTTCTATCACTAATTGCTTGTGAGAAGACACCAACAACAACCTCTCTACAGTGTCCTTTCAAGTAGTTGTAGAGAGTCATGAGGTCACCCCTCAGTCACCTCTTCCTCAAACTAAACAGTCCCAGCTCCCTTAATCGTCCTTCATACGATTTATTCTCCAGGCCCTTCACCAGATTCATTGCCCTTCTCTGCACCCGCTCCAGCACCTCGATATCTCTCTTGTATTGAGAGATACTTCAAGTATCTCTCTTGAATACTTCACTCTAACTAGTGAAGTTAATCACTCTACTGGCAACAACAGGACAGTGAGGTTTTACAGTGGCAGGTTAAAGGAGAACCCAGAATGGTTATTTTAGAGAACTTCAGAATTGAGATAATCTGTCATACCGATAAGGGTCTGCAGGTTCCTCTAATGGCTGCTGGCCCAGCTCTGCGAGGTCGTTGGACCGGAGCCTGCTGTTGCATACTGTGCATGAGGATCTGCCATCTGCACCTCTCCTGTTGAGTCCAGCTTTCCCCCGGTGTGAGGATGGCTAGCTGGAGAGTAGAGGATTGCCCAACGCCAGGAAGGGTATCAGCATGTGGCCTCCACGGGGTGTGTTTGAGATAGGCAGCCAGTTGGCAGGGGGACCAAATTACCTTCACATCAATCGATCTTGACACCATCTGGTTTTGAAAGGGCTTATTCTGCCAAAAGACAAACACCCAACAGTTCTCGTTGGCTTTTCAGTAGATTGAAAG
This sequence comes from Gallinago jamesoni, assembly GCA_025769975.1. Lineage (NCBI taxonomy): Eukaryota > Metazoa > Chordata > Aves > Charadriiformes > Scolopacidae > Gallinago > Gallinago jamesoni. The sequence goes on from JAOQGH010000012.1 coordinate 48,160,253, forward strand.
GGAATGGGGGGGGTTTGCTCCATCTGCATTCTTTTGTCCTCGCTGCTTCTAGATAAGGCCACAGGAATTTGCAGATTCCCTTTGGATTTAAGCGGGTAATGATTTAAGGCCCAACAATGACTCTGTATCACAAGAACAAATCACGAAAGAAACAGTGTTAGAGAAGAAAATCCTTCGAATCAGGGAAGACATTGTGTTTTCTCCTTACTTAAGCTCTGAATCTCAATTGTTTTTGCCAGGCAGAGGCTCCTGAAGGTGTCACGTAGGGTGCACTGGGCAGCAGAGACATTCCACCAACTTACTGCAGGATCATGAGCCAAAGTAAATACTCAGAGACATGTTCTCTGAGGCATTTGCAAGCCCCTCAGCAGTGCCAGGGATATTCTTCCCCTTGGATTTCAGGAAGGGTTAGAGATTCCCAGGAGATCAGGCCAGGTAGGGTGCATGAAAACAAAAAGGCAATACAAGAACTGGTGTTACTTTAAATCCTTAAAACCCAATCAGAAAAGAAAAAAAGACAACCAAACAACAACAAAAAGCAGCACCTGGTTATACAAAAGCCAAAATAAGTCTCTCTCCCACGCTGCAGGAAGCTCTCAGTGCATCCTCTAACTCATATTTTTTAAATCAAAGTGTTCAAAAAGATCATATCAAGTAGTTTCAGTTTCCAGAATGGGAACATTCAATAAAAAAACAACTCTTAATCTTGATTTTAAATGTTGAATTAAGCGTTAAAAAAATTCTTATAAAAATGGAATATCCCAACAAAATTTTCTTGATTAGGAAAGACCCTCTTGCTTTGGACATTTGTGATGTCAAACAAATGTTCCAAGTTCACTGTTCAAAACAACCCCCAAACTTTTAAGGATTTTTTTTTAAAAGGCTTGAAAAATCTGTAATATTTGGCTGATCTTTCTTCTTGAAGGAACCAGCTGTAAAGGAGTCCACCCCACTATACTGTGACACTTTGTAGGGGCAGATAAATTTAACGCTCACGTATTTTAATCTTTGAATAAAGGACAGGGGCTACCCACCAACAAGATACCCAATACCCTCCATGCTGTCTTCTGCATTGCCTATGGCTTCACTCAACAGCTCCATGACTCATGTGATGCTATCGAGGACCACTGAGAACAGATTTAAGATCCTGGAGCAAATTAAGGTGCTTCCCATCTTCAGTGCCACCTACTTGCCTTTCTCTTGGCATCCATTCCTGCTCTTTGGAGCTGTTTATGACTTGAAGTTAGCAGAGGCAGAGGAGCAGCAGCAAAGGCTGAGCTGGATGAGGAAGCACGGGATGGAGCAAGGGTTTATCTCTGCACCCCAGCATCCTCTGAGCTCTGTCTCCTCCTCACAGCTCTGCTAGCCCACTGCTCTGGGTCTTTTTGTTCTCCCTGTCAACCAAGAAACCCTTGCCCCTGCCTCCGAAACATTAAAGCTGTGTTAAGACTCAAACTCAGTGCTAGGATTGCCCGTAGAAAAAGAGGGGCGCTCATGTCTGGAGGTGAGAGGAGAAAAATCTGTCACTCCTAACTATGTCCTAGTTATTATTAAGATTAATAAAACTCATTTTAATCATATTAAATTCTTGAAATCATAGAATCATAGAATGGTTGGGGTTGGAAGGGACCTTAAAGATCATTCAATTCCAACCCCCCTGCCCTGGGCAGGGACACCTCCCACCAGACCAGGTTGCTCCAAGCCCCATCCAGCCTGGCCTT
>JAOQGH010000012.1:48165191-48181886 GCA_025769975.1 Gallinago jamesoni
CAAGGCCAGGCTGGATGGGGCTTGGAGCAACCTGGTCTGGTGGGAGGTGTCCCTGCCCAAGGCAGGGGGGTTGGAACAGGATGATCTTGAAAGTCCTTTCCAACTCTAACCCTTCTATGATTCTATGATCTGTCAGAGACTAGACACACAGTGCTTCCAGCCAAGAGAATGCAGATGCTGGGTACACGTACAGCTCCTGCTAAGGGAGGGAGTTCTGTGCTGTAGTTTTTTTTAATCACACGAACTTCTCCAACCAACAGCTGCACAGAAGACTGTGCTCCTGGTTATCTCCTACATAAAGGCCAGATAGAGTCTTTTGCAAGGCTCTTCTTGAGGACTTTTTTTTTTTTTTTTAAATTTATTATGATCCCCTCAGATCTCAGCGAGGGTTCCTACAAAGTATGAGCTGTACTGAGCTCAGTCTGCAAGACGACAGAAACCAGTGCAGTCCTGGAAGGTCCAGTAAAAGCCTTTGTATTGCCCAATGAATGCTGCTCCAGCAGGATGAAATGGCCGAGAACTTGGGATTTAATAGCAAAGTGAAATTACACATAGAAGGGCACATTTCATACCACACATTCATTTTTAATGAAGACATTAAAGACTAAGAGCTGTGTCTTTTCATTTCTGTGCCCAGCCTACTGCCTCTGTAACGAGCCCACAAGCCTTGGAAGAACAGAGATGTCTCAGTGTCTCTCTGCTAGAGAGATTGCAGGTTTTTAGTCTCTTCAATTAAGAAATTATTTGACAGTAATGGATAATAATGAAACTGAACTGCCTGGAAGATTTGAGAATAAGTGTTTTTCTGAGCAAGGCTGAGGCCTGTATGGCCTCGATGAGTCTTCTCACCGTACAGAAAGCCCCAAGAAGGGTCTCTTGCAGATTGTGGCGAGCGGGACAGGGGCTGGGGGGCTGAGGTGAACGAAGGAAGGGATGATGGATCTCTGAGAACGGCCAGAGGGGTTAATATTGCTTCACACAGAGTATTTAATCTCCTCACCTTTCTCCTAACAGCAAGATTCAGACCTACAACATACATCTCCTTTACTTCCAGGATAAGACATACAGGGAGGAAATCCTTTGGGAATCTGCAAGTGAAGGTATTTCCCTGGAAAGGTCTGATGATCCCAGGTCACAGAACAAAATGCTCAGAGGCACTTGCTCTGCCACGCTTCAAAAGGAGCGGGTCTGAGAAGTTAGGAGCTACCAATATGGGATCAGAAGTCATCGACTGAGGTCCTTCCCCCGAGTCTTTCTAATCAAAGCACCTCAGGAACATCACAGAAGTCTTTCCTCGTAGCATCCTTGTTACACCTGGAAGTGCTGTTAACCTCTTTTTACCACTGAAAAAAACCAGAGAATAAAATGAAATGCTTGAAATTACAGAGCCTGATCTGTCCCAGGCCTTCCCCTCGTCCCTGGCACCACTCCATCGCGTACCCCGTGGGCAGGCAATCCTCTCAAGTCAAGCCACACAGGAGAGAAAAATGGGGAAGAGTCCTTTGTTTTGAGAAACATCATCCAGACACTGCATTTATCCTGCACGAGACAAAGCAAACACTTTTGTCCTTTAGCCCTCTCTCCTGCTAGCTCCACAGTTTTCCAAGGCAGTATCTGTAGGTTGGAATTTCCGTACGGACATGAAACGTTACTGTACTATAACAGCTTTTGGCATGGACACGTATTGCGTTTGAATCATTGCTTACGATGTTTTTATTTCGGACCCGTGAAATCTTGGCCACCTGACTCTCAGATTAATACACAAACAAGATAAAACGATGCACCATAAGGCTTCTTAGATAAAAAGCTTACCCACGCGAGAGCTTCCTGTTATCCTCTTTATCCTTCGCTACGTCAGAGCGAATTGCAGCATCTAAGTCTTCAGCTAAAGCCCCTATTCACCACTTAATACTCAACGGATAGGATAATATTTATTTCACTGTGATGTTTAATTTTAGATGAGGTGACACGCAGCAGAACGGAGTACAGTTAGTGGAAAACGGTCTCCCACAGCGTGATAAACGACGGAGAATAAATGAGTAATGCAAAGAGGATGAAAAAAAATAAAAAAAAGGAATATACCCCTGGAAGTTGGCACGCTATACTCCATGACTAAGTAGGCAAGCAACCAAGTGAATGCCAACATCCTCCTGCAGTTTGCTGCCCACATCTAAACCATCTAACCATACCACGGAGCACACGGTGGGGACGGGTCCAAATGAGAACTTTTGGTCTGCGGCACTGGTTATATTTTTTTTAAATACAACACAAAGGGGCCTGGCCCTCCATACACCATCCTCCCCTCCCTCTGCCACTATCCATGAGGTCACTCAAGATCTTGCAGTCCAGCTGAAGATGCTGGAAAACCCTGCCTTGTATGGGCCATCACTCTCCAGGCCATGAAGATCTCAAGCAGCTTCTCATCTTGCAGCCTGTGCAGAGTCCCGTTGGCTTCACCAGCCGAGGGGTCTGCACGCACGCTTGGGTTTCTTCTGCTGGAGTAAGTCTTCTTCAAGTGTCTCCATCTGCCTCTGTGGCTTTTAAGAGGCTGCATGACCTAAAGCAACGTGACCTCCTAAGTTTGAGGAGCTGGGGCTTCAAGCCAAGCGACGCACCCAACAGTTGTTGGCACCATTCTCTGGGAGAGAGGGTCTACGCTGCAGCTACAAAAGGCATCGAGGACCGGGGAACAGATGGATTTAAATAAATACATAATGATTTTTAAAATGGCCGTGATGACAGAGCAGGGAAAACGTTAAGTCTTCCTCCAGGCTCAGACTGAGATTTGGCAGAGCCTGTTTCGGAAACACACGGAGAGCTGCAAGGGGCCTAACTCCTGAGTTTCATATCTGTTACCAAGGCATTGCATAGTCTTCACTGTGACAGCACCTAAGTTATCACACCAAGGACCTGAAATTAGTCATGAAACGGAGCTCATACCGTCAAAGCTATTTTTGTTCACTTGGAGCTGTTTTCTACAGGCTGACACAATGGGACAACAGGTATGACAAGCCTCTACTGCGGTGTTATCTTCACCAAGACAGGCTTTGTTGTAGGAGAGGATGAAAAACAAGGCTCTGCCAAACAAAGCAGCGTGGAGAAAAACCTACCTAGCCCAGGGAAATCAGGAGGCCCTGTTCTTTCTCTGAAGTTAATACCAGCCCCACCAAAGCCACCTCATTGTAAGAATCAGGAATGGTGGTGATGTTTCATGGTGGCAATTTCCTAGAAACCAGTTATAAACAGAACACAGGAGCAATAGAGAATGGGGGGAAGAAAGATAAGAAAGATAAATAAATAAAGACAGTGTATTTCGGATCTAAATAGTCACCTTTCAGCAAGCCCTTGCCCTAGGCAGCTGTCTTCTGGTTCCATATTCTCTTTTGCAATCCCACCTGCCAACACGACCATACACAACCATGCTCTTCAGAGCATGCAGAGCATCAGTGTGGTGGGGTACCTTTACCTTATCACCAAAGGAGAACCTATACGATAGCCCACACAGCTCATCTTTACCAAGCCAAGATACACCTCAAAAGAACAAGAACTTGTCTGTACTTCATCGTTACTAGTATACTTTCACAGAATCATCAAGGTTGGAGGGGACCTTCAAGATCATCTAGTCCAACCATCAACCCAACTCTTTCAAAAAACCCCATCACTAAACCATGTCCCCCAGCACCATGTCAACCCACCTTTTGAACATCTCCAGGCATGGTGCCTCAACCACTGCTCTGGGCAGCCCAGTCCAATGGGCAAGAACCCTTTCCAGGGAAACATTTTCCCTAATCTCCAATCTGAACCTCCCCTGGTGCAACTTGAGGCCATTTCCTCTTGTCCCATCGCCTGGGACTTGGGAGAAGAGACCGACCCCCCCTGGCTACACCCTCCTTTCAGGGAGTTGGAGAGAGCCAGAAGGTCTCCCCTCAGCCTCCTTTTCTCCAGGATGAACACCCCCAGCTCCCTCAGCTTCTCCTCATGAGACTTGTTCTCCAGACCCCTCACCAGCTCCGTTGCCCTTCTCTGAACCCCCTCCAGCACCTCAAGGTCTTTTTTGTCCAAAACTGGACACAGCACTTCAGTAGTATCTTTTTCATGGTGCTTCCCAGCTTGCAGACAGACTGCTATATTGTCCTCACCACAGAAATCATTAACAGTCAGCCTCATCTCATCCAAGGGGCAGATCCAGCAGAGAACTTCAGCTAGGGCTCTGTGGCCACCCAAGGCCACAAACTCTGCTGCTTGGCACACAAGATGGTGTCTCAGCAAAGCAGCGCTTACACAGGCACAGGGCAACTAAACCAAAATGAAATATTTACCTCCTCCTCCTGACTTCAGCCTGCTCGGTGCTAAAAAAAGCCTCTGCAAACCCTTCCCAGCTTCACCCTCAGAAGCTCTGCCCAAAAGCAAGCTGGCAGCTGAGGCTTAAAAACCACATTGATTAGAGCTGGTCTGTGCTGAGTGAGAAAACCTGATGCTTAAAAAGAAAAAGGCAATAAATAGCTAGCACCCCATCTCATTAGGAGACGTAATTTCCCCGTCACGCCTAATGAGTTGGGACAGTGTTGGCTTTCACTTGGGAGCTCCTCATCTTGCTGAGGTTGTCTGAGAGCCACCTCATTGCTTCCCCAAGCACAGGCTACGTCCCTGTCATCCTCCCTGGGGTGTTTAGCCCTGACTAGGAATAACAGAGGCTGCTGTAGTATGAATAAGGGGAAATAAATAAATAAATAAATCAATCCCACTGTGCTGCTGACACCAGGAGAACCCATGGCCCTGCGGTGAACAAGAAAATAATAATTCTTCTAGCCCTCATGTGGATCACCTAAATGTCAAGACTGGTAGCTGCCCTTTCCATTCTGACATGATAGTTAGCCCCAGGGAAGGAAAATAAATTACTGAGCCACTTAACACCTCATTAGGAGTTAAAACTATATATTCAGCATCTCCAAGTAGATTTTTAAAGCAGCCGGGCTCTTTAGCAGCAAGCTGCAAAGTGAGCTCTGGTGGGATACAGCACCGTTTCCTTAAGGGGAGATTTTTTTCTTTAAATGACTCCAAATCCCAGGGAAATCATTGTTTCCATTCCCCTTGCTGAACTGTCCTGGTTCGGGTTGTCTGTATTTATAAATAGCCCACTTTGTTTACCAATTATTTTAAGTATTTTCAGGAAAGGGAAGGAAGATTACTCTGGGAATATTGCAATTGACTGTCTGCCCTCATTAGCCCAGTAATTATTTCACTGTAATTTAATTGTTTCTTGTACTCCATTCAAGATAAGAAGACTGCAGTGGCAATAACAGCTTAAGAAGCTCCTCTTCTCTTGTTTTTGGTTTTTTTTTTTTTTTCCTTTTTCACTCTTTTCTGCTTGACTTCTCCTTGCCTCTGCATCACTCCTCCCTCCTAGTTATGACCTAGAGGGGGCTTGCTGCTGTGCACTGAAGCAGAGCTAAAAATACTTAATCTTCCCTTCTTTTTTGCAGGTTTTGCTTGTGTTTAAGCCCAGATCAGCTGGCATTTGCATGGTGGGCACACTCGGAAAGATAAATAAGATTTAGCTTGTTTTATTCAAGTCAATAAAATCTGCAGCCACGGTGTGACGTATTACTGAAAACTAAGATACTTTAACACCCAAATCCACGAGGACTCAAAATGGCATCAAAGCAAATGCTTTGAACTATAGACCAGCTTTTGATGCTCTTGACTGTAGCAAGAGAAGTAGGAGGCAGAAACGCAGATCCCACGTGCCCAAGCCTTCCTACCAGAGGTATGAATGGTGCAAAATATTCATGAAAGCCTGGAGTTTCTGGATAGGACCAGATTTCTGTGGGGTTGGGCTTGGATTTACTGGGTGAGATGAACAGACCACCTGGGCGGTTCTGCAGTTTAGGTTCAACAGGAGCTGTCATCTGCACAAGGGCAAGTGTAGGGTGCTGCACCTGGGGAGAAATAACCCCCTGCACCAGGACAGGATGGGGGTTGCCCTGCTGGAGAGCAGCTCTGAGGAGAAAGATCTGGGAGTCCTGGGGGACAACAGGATGGCCATGAGCCAGCAATGGGCCCTTGTGGCCAAAAAGGCCACTGGCATCCTGGGGGGCATCAGGAAGAGTGTGGCCAGCAGGTGGAAGGAGGTCATCCTGCCCCTCTGCTCTACCCTGGGGAGGCTCCATCTGGAGCACTGGGTCCAGTTCTGAGCTCCCCAGTTCAAGAAGGACAGGGAACTGCTGGAGAGGGTACAACAAAGGGCTACAATTAAGGGCCTGGAGCATCTCCCTTATGAGATGAGGCTGAGGGACTTGGGTCTTTTTAGTCTGGAGAAGAGAAGACTTAGGGGAGATCTGATCAATGCTTATAAATACTTCAAGAGTGGGTGTCAGGAGGACGGGGCTGGTCTTTTCTCAGTGGTGCCCAGTGACAGGACAAGAGGAAATGGGCACAAACTTGAGTATAAGAAGTTCCACCTAACTGTGAGAGTGGTGGAGCCCTGGCAGAAGCTCCACCAGAGAGGTGGTGGAGTCTCCTTCTCTGGAGACATTCCAAACCTAACTGGACAAGTTCCTGAGCAACCTGCTCTAGGTAGACCCGCTCCGGTGGGGGGGTTGGACTAGATGATCTCCAGAGGTCCCTTCCAACCCCATATGATTTTATGATTCTATTCTATGGTCTTCATAGGTTCGATGCAACCAGGGTACAACTGCAGCAGTGCCTCTGAGGGAGAGGGTGCAGAGCTCTTCTTCGCTGCAGGCTCACCGTGATGTCTCAGCCTTCCTCTACCACAACCCCCAAAAACAGGGTGTTTTCTGTCACCCACAGCGTTTCCTGTCTCAAAAGGGTGGCATTTGTTCTCTGTTCAGCTTCATTGGCAAGTTGGATCATCTCCAAATACTGAGAGTCACTCGGTTTGTTTGCTAAGGAGGTCTCCTTTCACTGACAGACCCAAGAACAGATTTGGGTTGAAGAAGGGTGGCTTTGTCCTGCATACTAGGAAGGGCGTGTGTGTTGAGGGGTATGTTTAAATACAGCTTCTCCTTTTTTAAAAAGCAAGTTTCAGTCTAAACTTGGTTGATGCAGTTTCTTCAGCCAGGATCTGTCAGACCAAACTGGTTCAGAATTGTGTCTTAGCTCAACTGTAAAGCTAAAATGGTTAATCCTTCTACTGCTTGACCCAGAAGTTACCCTTTGGCAAGCTCCAGCGACTTCTGTGCGTGTGCCTGAGCCCACCACAATAGTCAGGTGCTGAGATTTAACCTGTGAAGTGCAATGCACTGGAAGAGATGAGCTACAAAACAGAGAAAATAGCTCTGGCTTTCCCTAGACGAGCTGCATACAAGGAGCTGAGAACTTTCCTCAAGTTTCTCCAAATGTCCACATGATTATCTTGCTCATCAGCGTGGCCCCCGGAGAAGCCAGGATGGGTGGGAAACGTGCAAGAAGGGGAAACTTCCTACCTGATCTCATGGATGTCTCCCAGGCAGAAGTGACAAGAATTTTGGTGACCTGTCAAGGCTTTCTGATTTGCCAAACGACGACTGCCTTACCTCTCATAAACACTCCAGATCCAAAGGACTGGAGGAAGAAGAGAAGGAAAAGATAAGGAAAAATTGGGGGGAAAAAAGACTAGGAGAACTCCTTACAGGCTGCCCAGAGAGGTGATGGAGTCTCTGTCTCTGGAGACATTCCAAACCCCACCTGGACACGTTCCTGTGCAACCTGCTCTGGGTGGACCTGCTCTGGCAGATAATCTCCAGAGGTCCCTTCCAACCCCATAGCATTCTGTGATTCTGTGACCCCCCCCGGCTCCCAAGAGTGAATAAGAACGGGTTTATGATAACCAGTCTCGGTGCCAAACCTTCCATTAGCCTCCCTCTCCCAGGGGTTTTCCAGGGGAGCTATTTTTAAGTCCCATCACTGTTATGAATGAGTAACCCACGTCCTCACAAGCAGTGCCACCAGCCCCACTGATGTGGCATGGAGGAAGCGTAACCCAGAAGAGGAAGAGGGAATGGTGGCTTCTGCTGAACCTGGCTTCAGCAGGCTTGGCCACTAAGAGGGATGTCCAAAAGGGGATGGAAATGCCTCTTTAAGAGAATGTTTGCAAACTACCAGGACGCTCTGAGACAGCCTCAGCCCTAACTCTGTGCATCTGCATCCAACATCAAGGTCCATTCCAGCCAGCGCATGTGTCTCTGCTTTGCTTCAGGTGCAACACGAAGGGAAGCACTGGACCTTGGTAAGACACTGCAATTGTCCTTTGACATCACATTTCCAGAAGTTAACACCCAGTATCAGAAACAGGAACGGCTTATCTTGCAAAGGAACGAGAGGGCCAAGTGTCTTCTGCTGTCCTTGGCTGGAGGGAGTCGGTGCCGTTCAGCTCCTTCAGTCCTGCCTTGGCAACGGTGAAGGAAATTATTCTTCATGTTCTGAAACTGGAAACACCAACTTAGTTTGCAGATTTTTCCTTTGTGCTCAGCGGCAAGCACCCAGGCATGAAGAAAAGAAACAAGCTCCAACAGCAGCAGCCTGTGCCTTTGGAGCTGGGAGAGCTGCTCTCCCCCATCTGTCACTGGTGACTTTCTGAATGACCTTGGCACGCAACGGTGGGACAACCATTAAGACCTGGCTGACTCTTCTGCTCCAGTGATGCCGTTTCCAGACTTAATGCAAAGAAAGCAGGCAAGTCCAACACGGCATCCTTCCCGGAGTGGGGGATGACTAAAGCCAACAACCCCAGCAGCAGGATTTCTCCCGGCTTTCCCGTGCGTGGACCATCTCCGTTTAATATCCCCGGTTCACTTTTCAGTCCTGCAAATGGTCTTTCCTCTCCAAAAGCAGCCTGAAGCATCTGCAGTACATCCAGCAGCTTCTCAGAGCAGCAGGTTTATCCCGGAGGGATGGGTGAAGTTGTCTGACCTGGTTTTCAGATCCCCTCAGGTGTGATGGAATGGAAAGTTTGGCTCCGATTCTTGCATTTGGAGGTGCGGAATGAAAAAAGTGAACAGGGAGAAGAGAACGCAGGGGAAAATGGTACTCAGCCTATGAAGCAAACTATATAAAAAACGATTCTGGAATTAGAAGCCCAGGGGAAAGAGAAACAGTCTAATAAACACCTAACGGGCTGTTCCTGGTGGAGAACATATTGGCTTTCAGAAGGCAAAGGAAGGTTGTTTCATCCCGGAATCATCTGTCCTCCAGCTAGAGCACACTTTCAATCTAAGTTAATGGACCACCACAGAAACCCTAAAATACAACATTTTGAAACCTAGCTAGATTTGCAAACCTCCTCAAAAAGCTCACTGAACAGTTTGTAAAGCCCTGTGTTCCTAAATATCTACTTTCAGCATCAGGATTTTGGGATACTGCAAGCAGCCAAAACCATGCTGTCAACATGGAAAACCTGTTCTTTTTTAAAAATGTTATTTTTTAGTCAGTCTTCCCGAGGCTATTCCCCAGCAGGTCCTGGGCCAGCTGACCTCCCCAGGGTGTCCCGAGTCAGGGCCGTGCTGGTTGCTCACCTGCTCTCCAGTCACGGGTACCTTCTGGGAAGGTCCTCGCTCCTACTGAGGGATGCAAAACTCAGTCAGGTGGGTTTTGCAGGTGGCAAGCTACTTATGGGGGAGTGAAACCACTTGCCTGAAGCCACACAGGTGGTCAGGGTTAGAAGTGGATGTCAAACCCCAAGCTTTTCAAGACCTGGTCAGTGCTTTCTGCTCTGGATTGGAGCTTGCTTCAGGCCAGCCAGCTGCACCCATCCCTCTGCTCGGGACCCTTCGGTGGGGACCCCGTGGGAATGCAGCCCTTCCAATCTCACCCCAACCCCAGGGCTGGGCAGCCTCTGCAGGGACCACAGAGCTGCTTCTCTCTCCCAAAGCCACCATCTGTTGATATCCCCCACCACCTCTGCTGATGTCCTGACATGAAGACCTTCTCATCCACTGGTGCAGAAGAGAAAAATGCTATGTTACATTCCCAGACAGTGGGAAAATTGCTCACTGCCAAAGCCACCAGTGTGGCACAGCACCAGCTAAGCAGGCAGCCAGGTGCTGTGACTAGAGATGCTCCACAGCCGTAGGGTGACATGCCACTGGGGACCACGTGGTAGCTTTTGATGAGGCTACGATGACGGGCTTCAGTAGTTCCCTGAAGTTCCTCCTCTGAGGACTGAGGTTGAGAAGAAACCTGCTCGTTCTGTTCAGAGATGTCCATTAAATACCCATTTCAGAGTTTCTTCAGAGGTTATTCAGCATTGACTGTAAACGTGGATTACTGACTTGGTGAATATTTCATGATTTCTATTAGTCATTTGTATTTTTAGAAACATAGGCCATAAAAAATTGAAGTCATTTTGCTTCAGTTCTGCCATGATCTTTTTTCTCCAAGATATATTTAATTAGAGCCTTGTGTGTCTGGTGAAAGAAAGTGAAGTTAAAAGGAAGATCTGTCTGGTCTCTGATGCTTCCCTGAAGTATGGATCTATCTGGGTGGGTGGCAGCGTATAAATTTCATTAAGCAGGTAGGAAATTCTCCTCTCCAGATGCCCTCAAAGAACTGTCTGTCCTAAATACCTCCCTTTTTCACCCAGTTAATTTCCCTGGAGCTTCCCTTTTCCTGGATAAAAGCATACCCTTTAATTTTAAGCCATACATTTGTGCTTTTTTATACTTAAAGCCCTACTTGCTTTTCTAATGACCGCAGTGCTCTGATGGCTAAATGTGTCCTCCTGGGCATGGTGGGTGTCAGGGAATCACCACTGACCAGGGCCCACTAGCAACACCTCTACCTGCCACACTGACATCCTCTAAAAATACACGTTATTCCTTTTATTGTTTGTATTTTTACCTCCTGACCTTTTAAGTATGGCAGATCACAGCGGGAACCGAAAACTTGCTTTCCTAGGGGGGAGAAAAAAAACCACCAAACCCTACACCACTAAAACTGTCCCAAAATTCCATACAGGTGAGAAATCCTCAGTCCAGAACTGCTGATCTCCCCGATCCTGAGGTGAAAAGGGACTTCCCAACAGCAACTCACTGGAAGGGCAGGGGACGCTTCCGACGGCGCGTGGCTGTCCATTATTGGTACATCCTGCAAATTTCTAGTATCTCCTGGGTTGTAAGTGAAATTTCTGAACCCCTGCGATTCATACCCTGGCTGTTCTACAGCTTGGTGCCACCACAGGCAGGCTGGAACCCATTAGGTCTTTTTTTTTTTCCCCTTGTAATATAATATAATTACTCCCAGCTGCTGGGAGCGCACATACTCTTGATTTCCAAATATAGAAAGCCGAGTAGCTTCCACCTCACTCCCTTTTTTTTTTTTTTTTTTTTCCACAGATATTTTTTTTTTATATCTTCCAGACCCACATTCTTCTTTGAACTTTGCACAAGTTTCTGAACCCAAGACCCGGGAGGCCCGGGATGGAAAGTCACCACTCGTGAAGCTCAGCGAGTGCAAGGGGAAGGAGGGCTCAAACCACCGCTTGCTATTCCCCTGGAGCACTCCTGCTCCTCTCGTCTGGCACCAGTGAAAGCAGCTGGAAGGGGAGAATATTTAACATAGGAACATAGTGAAATTATTAAAAAAAAAAATAAAAAAAAAATCACTGGGTTATAAATCTTTGCTGGTTTTGCCCGATCCGGCAGGTTCGCTCCTTTTTTAAAACTCTTCATGGTTCACACTGTTTTGAAGGGAACCCCATCCACAAATTGTGGAGTTGCAGCTGATTTTAAGATGTGTGTTTGGGCTGTAGACCTTGACCTCCTGGTTCAGCACGAAGGGATCAAAGAGCCCAGAGAGAGGGGCAGATTAAGGTTTCCAGCTGTGCATTTCTTCCTCCTGCAACTCCAAGGAGCAGGCTGAGAAATGTGCCGAAAAGTAGAAAGCCCTACATCAGTGGTATCTTTGCAGTTGGTTTTTTTTTTTTTTTTTACCTATGAAGCCACCTCGAGTGACCTCCCAAGGCAGGTACTGGTCCCGTTGTATAACTACAGCAGCCAAACGAGAAGGGGGAAAGCAACGTGGTCGTTGGTACCAACGCTGTGGGACCATCCCCACAGAGTTTTTAAACCCTCCTCCCACTCTCCTTTGAACCTTTTTGTAGCCACAAGGCAAGAAAGCTACTCTGGTTTGGGTTTTAATCTCCTGAGTGATGCCCTGTGCATCCCCTTACATCTGAACAGGGACTGCACAAAAAATAACCCTGCACTTAATGAGATGCCCGAATGCCCCTTTCCCATCAGAAAGCTGTAAAAAAAGCTGGCTTCCCTGTTCTCAGGTTTACTCTCATAATTTGGGCCAAAAAGTCTAGTTTCCAGCCATCGAGGTTAGCTGTCAAAGCCACGGGGTCAGTTCCTTCTCAGCCTCTATCCCTTGGAATCTCTGCCAGAAAAGGTCAGCGTGATAACAGAGTTTCTCCATGTTCTTCTTAGTTCATCATACTTTCACCGGTGGCCAAAGACATTCGTGTGTGAGCTTTGATTAAAAAAATAATGGAAAAATAAAAAGAAAAACAAAACCAAACTGAAGGGCAGCCTCAGGGATGAAGAAGCCAAAGGCTCAGCTTTCTCTGAAAGTTTTGCCACTTACATTAAATGCGTTTAATTTCATGGGTAGAAGTTATACCAGTATAACTTGGGAGACAGGAGGACACAATAAATGCACATTTCAAGCCCAATTCGTCCCTCACACAAAGTGGTGAAGCTCCCCTGCAGGTGAAGGAGCAGAGGCTGTGATCACAGGGGGGGTTTGATCCACGGCAACAATTCAAATGGCAAATTGAATTGCAAAAACCAAGGCTTATTTCATGATTCCACTGGCTACAAGGGCGTCCCAGCCCACCCCAGCGCTGGGGTGCCTTTCCCTCCCTCCCTCCCGGGCTCAAGTGGGATGAAGAAGACTCCCGTGGTGGTGGATTTGGCTCTGCCCAGGGCTGCAGAGGGACTCACACTGGGGCTCCTTCCCCTTAAGATAAGTTCATTTTACCCACCTCATGCTCATCTCTGCTTTATTTTTTTTTCCCCAAGGAAAAGCAAAGACCTTTCTCATTTTTACGCAATGTTTACTAATTCCTCAAATATTTATTTTTCCTTGTTATCTTGTTTCTCATTAGGACTTCCCTTTAATTCTGCAAAGATTTTGTAAAAAAACCTGGAAATGCTCATTTTTTTAAATTAGTTTTTAATTAAACCTGCTCACCCTGTAACAGCTCACTTTCCATCCTGGCAAACCCGAATTCTTCTCCTCAACCACAGTCCACGACAGCTGCCAGGGGTCACCCTGTCTGTGCTGATGGAGTGCTCCTTTTCCCTGAACCTCAGCAGCAAGAAGTTCTCACCAGAAACTTTCAGTTCTTTGAGACAGGAACCTCCCTAAACTACTGGAGGGTAAGTTCAAGGACCAAACATATGATGTGGCAAAAACTGCTGCTTTTACCAGGCTGAAATCCCAAAGCTTTTTCTCACTGCAACTGTATTCTGGTGTGTGCTGGCTGGATCCCATGCCCAGAGACCCTGTGGACCACGTGGCACCCCACGTTCTGCCTGGCACAAGGCTCAGGTGGAACCACTAAGCCCTGCAACATTTGTCCCGAGGTTATGTTTCCCAGATGCATGTTATAGCCCTTTTTCATAGAATTACAGAATTGTCCAAGTTGGAAGGGACCTTTCAGATCATCTAGTCCAACCATCAACCTCACTCTGATCAAAACCATCACTAACACATGTCTCTAAGCACTAGGTCAACCCAGCTTTGAAATCCCTCCAGGGATGGGGCCTCAACCACTGCCCTGGGCAGCCCAGGCCAATGGGCAAGAACCCTTTCCAGGGAAACATTTTCCCTAATCTCCAATCTGAACCTCCCCTGGCACAACTTGAGGCCATTTCCTCTTGTCCCATCGCCTGGGACTTGGGAGAAGAGACCAACCCCCCCCCTGGCTACACCCTCCTTTCAGGGAGTTGGAGAGAGCCAGAAGGTCTCCCTTCAGCCTCCTTTTCTCCAGGATGAACACCCCCAGCTCCCTCAGCCTCTCCTCATGAGACTTGTTCTCCAGACCCCTCACCAGCTCTGTTGCCCTTCTCTGGACCCCCTCCAGCCCCTCAAGGTCTTTTTTTGTGGGAAGAGGCCCAAAACTGGACGCAGCCCTCGAGGTGGGGCCTCCCCAGTGCCCAGCACAGGGGGCAGTACATGTTCCCATGGAACTGCACTTGCTCTTACCTTTCTTTCACCATCTCAGAAAGCTGCACAATAGAAGTGGGAAGCACCTAACGGAGGTGGAGCTGCTCTGCTGGCCCCGCTAAAACCATCTGGAGGACCTTGGTGAAAATTCATTGCCTTTGTTCTGCTTCAAAGGAGAAAGCATCAGAGGAACCACCTTCTGTTCCCAATTCCTGCATCTGCCCTGTGACCTTAGCGAAGGCACTTCACCTTTTACTGCCTCTGTGCCCACATGTGCGTAGATAAAGGGCAGAGAGACACAGGGCACGTGAGAATCTGCTGCTGTAGGAAACTCAAATATCACATCAGGGAGGCAGCCATGATTCCATTCAGCAAACGAAGGCTGAGCCAGCAGAGACTGTCTCTGCAGGACTGTTGTATTTTGCAATGCTGGTGTGGGATTCGTCTTCTCTTCTTCCTCCTTTTTCTCACCCAAGTGGTTGTGCTTCCAGTGGGGAAGTTTGCAGCCCCCTCCCAAGCCCACCCCTCTCTCCCTGCCTTTCCCAGAGAGAAATCACAGGTCTCCAGCAGCAACCCAGAGCTACAACAGGCAGGATGTTTCACCCTGTGCCTGCACCACCTTTAGAAATACAACCTGCCAGTGATGGGAAACAGGTGGAGGAGAAAAGCTTTTTGAGCCAAAGCCCACAACCTTCTTAGCAACACAACCTTCACGGGGCACACCTGGTGGTGACCAAGCGGGGAAGGGCGACCAAGAGAAGGGATGAGAGCACAAACCCTGCCCTTACCGTCACGTAGGTCACTGGTCAGGTCTGCCTTGATCTTATAAAAGAACAACTGCAACAGGGGGGTGGCTTTAGTCAGAAATTACATTCAAAACACTCAAACACCTATGGAAGCAGAGCCAGCTCAGGTGACCTGGATTTACAGCTGATAACACCACCTACTTTTAATCCCCTCGCTCCACAAGAGAGGTTTTAGCAGAGAAACCCAGCACGTTGTGGGACTTCCATCCCATGGCTTCTCTGCTGCCTCCAACAGCAGCGGATAAAAATAGGAAGGAGGTGTGTGAGAGATAATTAGCACCGTGAACTTTCACTATAATCAGTTAGGATGAGCAATGACTGCTTCATTCGTTGGAAGGGGCTGCCCAGGGTGGTGGTTGAGGCACCATCCCTGGAGGCGTTCAAAAGACAGGTTGACATGGTCTTCAGGAATATGGTTTAGTGAGTAATAAGGCTTTGGAGCATCCCAGCAGCAAGTGAACGATCCTCAAGCCTTAGAAAAGCTGTCCTTTCATCACAGACTCCTGTTCTGTTTTACTCTTCACCGTTAGGTGCTGTGAGAATTAATTTGGGAAAGTGTCTGCCTGGACGGTGCTCAAGCTGTGATGGGCAGAGCAGCTGGAGACCGACTGGCTATTTTATTCCCATGCACCCGAGGAGAAGGATGTTAAGAAATTAATTCATTTTGCTCTGGCTCAGTACGTACCCTTTTAACCAGAAGCACTGCACTGGAGGTGTTTTAATCCAACAAGAACAACATTTTTCCACTCAGCAAGAAAAAAATTTAAAAAAAAATATCCAATTTCACACAACGCGAAAAATTTTGGCATAAAACTTAAAACACCTCAAGCGTTTTCACGAATTATTTTGGGGGGGGGGGGTTTGACTTTGAAAGGAGACATTTTTAAGAAGAAATTCCATGAAAATTTCAAATAATGTGTCGTTATGGAATCCAGCAGTGGGTCTGCTACAAAACCCGGGGAAGAGCTCGCCAAATACGCGTAACCTATTATATTTTCAGTTAATTGCTGGTACGTTTTAGAAGTAGAAGGCAAGCAATTACTACAGTTGCAGTTGACAAGCGATACTCGTGAGATGTAAACGAAGAAAGCCCCTTTCTGGGATCTGCATCCTTCTCGTGTCACCCTATAATGCAGGGAAACGGCGGCTTGTGTAGGGCTGGCACTGAGATACCAAGGCTCACCCAGCGGAAAATTGACTCATCTCTTCTTTCAGCTTTGGCTCCGGGTGAGACGCCGGCAGAAGCAGCTCATTTTCCTGACAGGGCCAGTCTGGAGAGCAAAACTCAGTCATCGACAGAAGAGGAAAGCATCTCCCCAAAACCTGTCGAGCCACACGAGCCATGCAGGCCCTCTGCTACTTTTCCCTGGATCTAAAGGGGAAGGTGGGGGGTTTAAAAAGGAAAGGAAAAAGAAGTGGGCCTTCAGGCAAAGCCTCTTGGCGAGCAACGTCGCCTCTTGGTGCCTGGTGGGACAGAATCACAGAATCACCTAGGTTGGAAGGGACCTTTTAAGATCATCTAGTCCAACCAGTGGAGAAAAAAAAAATAATAAAAAACAACAAAAAAAAACCAACCCAAAAAACTCACCACAAACCACACACCCCACCACATCCAAAACCAACACCAGTCCACTACTAATCCATATCCCCGAGCACCACGTCAACTCATCTCTTGAACACCTCCAGGGATGGTGCCTCAACCACCTCCCTGGGCAGC
>JAOQGH010000012.1:48221560-48236147 GCA_025769975.1 Gallinago jamesoni
GCCCATTTCCTCTTGTCCTGTCCCTGGGCACCACTGAGAAAAGACTGGCCCCATCCTCCTGACACCCACCCTTTAAGCACTTAAAGGCATTGATCAGATTCCCCCCTCAGCCTTCTCTTCTCCAGGATATCTCAGCAATGCTATCAACAACTGACTGAGAAGTTGAGGGGGAATGAACAACACAAAAACAGTTTTGAAACTGTCTGGTAGATGAATTTATACAAAAACACATCTTTCTATATTTGCAATATGGGAATAAAAATTGAATTATTGGATATTCTTTTTGAGAAGAATGCAGAATAACCAGTCCTTACTGGAATCAGGTAACAGATTTCTGGAGGTGCAGCCCAATGTAAATCTAGGCAGGCACAAAATAAAAACTGGTAAAAGTGTTATCACAGAAATTAAGGCTTTTCTGAATTTAGGGAAAACTGTCAGATTTGGAAAGGGATAAAAAATCATCACCACCAGAAAAAATCATAACGACTCTGATATCCACAATTCTCTGAGTTGTGTCAGTCATTTGATAATCCCCAAGACAGAGAAACTGAGGTTCTACTGGAGACAGGAACAGCTCCTCAAGGAAAGGAATTAGTTGTGTCTCCTTAGTCCTTCTATATCTTACTTGCCTGCCCCACTCTTGTCCAACAGTCAAATGTGCAAAACTACCTTACACCCCCTCTCCCCTGAATTTTTCCACACTGACTGCCTCATTTAGTAATTTTCTTTCTTAAAACTGCCCCCCTTCTCTGCCAAGAACACTGTAGCATGATTGTAGCTTCAGACAACTGTAGCTTGAGAAACATTTCTAACACGCTTACTATAGACATTCAGAAGCCTTGAGATGCAATTCAGAGATAAAGCAACGGCAAGAAAAATGACAGTGAGAAGTAACCACTGCGTTATTGATACAAATATCTGAAGACTATTTTTTAAGACTTGACTTCACTATAAACTTTACCTGAATTTAAGTACTCTTTTGAAGAGTTGATACATCTGACATACACTATTATATTTTTTGTCAACACTGAGGAGGGAAGCCTGATGTAGGCTTACAATAAACGCAACTTGAATTAGATCCACTTAAATTAATCCTTCACAGGCACTTTCATAGCATCAAGACAGTATGGATTAGAGACTCCTTTAGTGAAAAACAGCTTTCACTAGGAACAGCAGATATACATTTCCACCTAATTTCAGGGATCTTTTTCAGGAAGATATAGGAACTCTACCTTCCTAGAGGAAGATATAGGAACTATACAACTTCCTATAGTTATATAGGAAGAACAACTATAATTTGGCATATCATTAGTTGAACTCTACTACCCTATATTTTGCTCGAGAAATTTTTATTTAAATGCAGTACAAATAAAATAAAGAGCATCACCAATTGCTAATTATTGTTTATAGAGCTGACACATGGAAAGCAGGAAAAATACTTCAATTTAAGAGTGCAGCTATTCTCAAATAGCATTATAAAATTAAAAATACAGTAAAGCCTGCTTTTAAATTTCCCAATAATTTCATCAGGTTGGCAAACAACTTGCTTTCAGAGGAGATTAAAATGACATACTAGGGTTAAAAAAAACTGACAATAACAGAACCCAAACCCACTGCATTGCAACTCTCCTCTCTCAAAAGATAAAAAATGTTGCAGTAATTCCCCTGTGGTGATGAAGAACCCTAGAAGTAGCCAGAGCAGCATTTCAAAGATGACAGTAGTGCATCCGGACTGAGCTTCTAAACAAATATTAACCTGTTGTTCTCAAAATCATCCCTGACACTGAGTATTAAGCATTGACACCCAAAGAGATAGTAATTCCGGAAGTAGTATATATACCAAAATAGAAACACTAATGCAGAAAAGCTTTGCAAAAAAACTAGTTACAGGAATAGTAAATGTAAGGATTCTCTTCAGAACTGAATTAACTGAACACCAGTTATTTAACATGTTCACATAAACTAGTGTAAACCTCAGTGAAACAGAAAAAACCCAAATCCTAAGTACACCAGCAGTATTCAGTGTTTAGACCTGAACACAGGGAAGAGGCAACTGACTGGAAGACAATATACAAACAAACCCACCACTTGCCCCCAAAAAACAAAACCCCCAAAATCCAACCACACGTACGCAAAACCAACCAAGCAAAAGCAACCTAAACCACCAAACCCTGAGCAAAAAGATTGAAGTGCAATACAAACTTGGCAAGAACTTACTTTGTTAGTTGCCCTTTGTTTTTGTTGTTGTCAACCCCGTTGTATGTAACAGCTGCCAGTTTTCTGCTTCTGTAGTTCTCATAATGTACGTTGTTAGTGACATCCTTCAGGTCTTGCATGTGAGTTCTGCCAATAAAGTGGAATTTATCAGCTTAGTGTGCAAAAACAAAACGCTATCTGAAAAAATCTTTATTTTGCAAATTGACTGAATTAAATTATATCATATCCCTCCTTTAATGTCCCATTCCCCACAACCCTGTCATTCTTCCATTTAAATTAGAATTCTCAAGACAGCAAAGTCACAGAAATACCAGTTTGCAGGGAACTATCTCAAGTTAACAATATTCCAAACATTCACTTACAGGAGCAATCTTTGGAAAAATTG
This sequence comes from Gallinago jamesoni, assembly GCA_025769975.1. Taxonomy (NCBI): domain Eukaryota; kingdom Metazoa; phylum Chordata; class Aves; order Charadriiformes; family Scolopacidae; genus Gallinago; species Gallinago jamesoni. The sequence goes on from JAOQGH010000012.1 coordinate 48,224,163, forward strand.
GACTTCTGTGGATAAACTTGCAAGTATTTAGAGAACAGACAGGAGAAATTGTGTATTACTACTGTAGTAGGTACAACAAAGCACGTCAGGCAAGAAACAAGTAAGCAAAAACTTCCTAGTTTCTATCTTTTAAGCCTGCAAAAGCTAAAGTATTAGCTCCCTTTAATCCTTTTTTGCTGTCAGCTTAGAGAAAAGCAAAGTTTAATAATTAAAGCAACAGTTGTTACAGCAGACGTGACTTACTGCACTGCTGTAAGTATAGGACTCAGAACCTAACCCAACGAAGCACAGGTAGTCTTGCTTTAGACAACTGCAGCACTGAAAATCAAAAAAAAATTTAAAAATGCCTACAACTAAATATACATCAGCACTAACAGACAACTCAGGTTCCTACAGTTTATCACAGTTTTTAAGAACAAGTAAGCAGAAAGCAAAGGGAACCATTTAAAAAATCATCACCACCACCATCGCTTGCTAAATATGAGGGTGGTTAAACAATGTACCTTAAAGAGCAAGATACTGTTTAAAATTAAAAATATGGGGATTAATATGAGCTAACCAGCTCAAATCTTCTTTTTTTCTCCAACATGTGACTTTCCAATCTTTCAGACACACTGGAAAACTTAATGTCACCTGTTAAGTCACTTACCTTATCAACATATTCCTCAGAATTGTGAAGTCACAGTGTTCACCGTTTTCAACTGCAGAAAGAGAGAGATTTTGGTTGAGATGCCAACTGATGTATGTACCTTACACAGAGGTCACTCATCTCCTACCATCATTCAGACCACTGATTCACCAGACTACTTCCAGGCTTTTCTTACTCAAATGGTATGTATGACACCAGTAGGAGAGCATTACCAATATAACTGTATCCAGGGATCCTACCAGCAAGGTCCCTATGCTCCCCTAAGCCATACTGGGAGACTGCACTTGGAGGCAGTACAGCAGAATAACAGAAACACAGTTTGGCCAGTTTTAATGGACCTTCTGATCCTTAGAAAGCCCACCAGCAGAGCCGTATACAGATCAAACACCCACTGAAGAAAGAGCTCAGTCAAGGTCCAGCTATATCCGAAAGGCAGACTTAACTATAACATATTGAGTTACTGACCCCCACCAAAGTTGGTGGAAGTTTTCATGGAAAATGAGAAACGAGACGACCCGCTGGTGATATGGGATATGGCTCCAGTTTCTAAGGCTGCATCCGTGGCCAATCAAGGGATTGGATTTTGGATTCTTGGTTGCAGTTTCAGCCTTAAGGGCAATGCAACTTTATATGACATGAGAAAATTGAAAATTACATTTTTGTACAATAGCAGCATACATTGGTTTGAGTACTTCAATAGCCAATTTGGATTTAGTTCTTTATTAATTAAGCAAATGAAGGTCATATTTAATTTGATGCACCTGCCTGTGGACTAAAAGAAAGGGTTGGTAGGTGTCATTAGATGCCACCTATTCCAGCCGTGCTTGTCATCCCATCACTGTAGAAGAGGTGATGCTGTGAGTTGTGTTTCCCTGACGGATAATGAAATGATGCTGGAGAAAAATGCACATCCCAGAACACTCTGGTGTGCAGACACAGAAGGCAACACACAAAGCTCTCAAAGCACACAAAACAAAAGCACGAAGCAGGTTCCAATGTGTCCATGAAATAGAGGTTGTCATTTTAGAATCACAAAATGGTTAGAGTTAGAAGGGACCATAAAGATCATCGAGTTCAACCCCCCCTGCCCTGGGCAGGGACACCTCCCACCAGACCAGGTTGCTCAAAGCCCCATCCAGCCTGGTCTTTCATGGGGAGGAGGAAGAAGAACAAGATAAAGGAATTAAAATAACCCAAGTAACTTTAGTGAATCCTCCAGAAAAATGAAGCAAGTAGACTCTTCGTGTTTTCATCTGAGCTCCTGCATTATTTTATTCCATGGTTTTACACAAACTATTAAGTTCCCCTCAGATAGCACATGAGGTCATAGTCCCAAAAAAGCATCATCTCTGAGTATTCTGTCTATAAGTGACAGATTCAAAGCCACTTAAAAATGTTCCTTTCAGTCTGGCTGTAGTTCTTTCCTTCCCAAAGCTGTACAATCACATGAGCGTGAAACATTTTTGAAATTTGTTTTAAAGTCAAGAAAAGCAGCACCAACTTGTACATTTCCAAAAGCTAACACAAGAGCCTTAAAATAAAGCTTGATCCTCTCTGGTGCAGCTGGTTTTCACTTTCTGCCAAACCTCATTTCCTGCCAGACATGCACTTCAAAGCGCTCCAGCATTTTTCTTTAAAGTGTTGGTCCATACACTGCTTGTTGGTTGGTGATTTATTTTTTTTTGGTCTATTTTACACCACGTCATTTATAGTCCAATTTATAGTCCATTCCTCTTGGAAGGCCAGAAGAGTGAAAAAAGAAAAAGAAATCTTCTCTTTATTCAAATACATGCACACTATAAAAAGTTCAATAAGCATGGAAAAATAAAAGGTTAGTAGCAATTGTGTCACTATACAGCCCAGTACAAGCTTTATTTCTCATGTGCTGTTTGAAATAAGAGCATTAAATCATAGAATGGTTAGAGTTGAAAGGGACCTTAAAGCACAAGAAATGGTTGTCAGAGGAATGTACAGCTATATTCAAGTAGAAAATAAGTTTTTAAAGGAACTAAAAAAAAAAAAACAAACCAAAAACTAAACAAGGGAAACTATTAAAAGTATTCAATTCATGACCAGGTACCTTCCTTTTGCTACAGCCCAGCAATTAGGACTAAGATGTTTTGGGGGAAAAAAGAAATTATTCAAGAAACTTTAAGCTGAATTTACACTAGTCAAGCTGATCAAATTAACATTTATATTGTGAATGCACTAGAAAGAAGAATTTAAGAAATACATGATTTTTATATGAAGAAAATTAAAATAAGAATGCTAGCAAGTGGATGATGAGGCTTAAATTACATCAGCTGCAGTAATTTATTACAGGTTTTGCAATTCCTCATTGAAGCTTCATCAAAAATCTGCTTGCAAAGTTACACATTGCTGAACCTTTACCTTGTTCCAAGACCATCAGAATAACGAAATGGTATATTCAATAAATTTCCAGACCAAAGCAAATTCAAATCAAACATTTCAAATACAGACCAATGTCTAATCAGTTTTAAAGGAATAAAAATAATGAGAAAGCCTTACCTTCTGCAACACCCCATGGGTACTGCCTTCCTCTGACTCTCTTGCCATTGACTTCAATGATCGTATTACTACCTACCACAGCAAGAGGTAAACGGTCCTACAAGATAAAGGGTCAGTTTAAAAACTCAAAATTTCTACTGCCAAAAGATACTGAAAGAATGCCCATGTATAAACCTGACGTAGACACTGCAATGCTGCTTACACCAAATGCGAGAAGAGTTGAAGAGTTATGTTTACTGACCTATGTCTAGCTTAATGACATATATTTACACACCCCATCTGAAATTCCTTACACCAATCTATTCTGTAAATCTAGTTAAGAAACAGACATTACTGTCACTTAGTAAGCTAAGCAACAGGCAAACAATTTCCTATTTGATCTATTGCACTAATTATTTCTCCATTCCTATTCCCACTGGCTACAAAGAATGTTGCTTTTGACTGGATCTTGTAACCCAGTTTTCAAAGGTTTGGCAAAGAACTGCTTCAAGTTCTTGTTTTCAGCTGAACCAAAAATCCCTCCAATGTCACAAGCAATGATGGAGCCAAGAACAGCTTTAAGTAGCTGAAAGGAAGAGTGTACAAAGCTTAGTATTTTGGTCTTCTGTCTTTGCTTTTATTATGCTCTTCTCTTTTAGGCAGAGTCCCAGAGTATCTTCCATTTGTGCTATTTATGTTTAGCTATCCCTAGGTTTGGCTAGGTATCTCTAGCTATCCCAGTTTGGCTATCCTAGGTGATTCCCAGTCTAGCTGTCCTAGGTGATTCCCAGAGCAACAAAAAAATTTAAAACCTCTTAAAGGCTGTTAAAGCTACTGAACAGAAGCAAGGCTCAAGATACATATACAAGACAGACTCCAACATAAAAGAACAAACCAAAAAACATGAGTAAACAAAGAAACTGAGGAACAGTGACTCTTCGAACAGCTTTACATCTGATTTCTTTTTAAATTTTGGTGGGCTCTTCATTATTGACAAGAAACTTCTCACTTCTTACCTTCCCTCCCTGCCCACCTAGTAAGCAGTTATCCAAACGAAAATTATTTACCTTTATCTTTTTAACGATCTTATTTTCTTCTTCATCATCTGTTTCCGGAAATTCATATATTTTAATTTTGTGTTCTTGGATTTCTTTCATTATCTAAAATGAAAAAAAAAACATTACTTGTTTGAGAAATCCATACTATATAACAACTCTATTTCTTGCTGCGATCTGGTTCTCCCTCCTTTGGTTCGATATGCAAGATCCTTGCATATTAAGGTGACTAAGTTACATCACAAAACTTGCATGTGCTAAACACCATCAGGTCACCCCAGGGATTACCAGCATGACCATCTCTCCTTAGCCAGAAGATGGGATTGGAGCCAGAGCCTCCCAGTGAACACAGTACTATTCCATCAATAGAAGGAAGCAAAAATGATCGTCAATTTCATGTAACAAGGCAAAAAGAGATTTACACTAACGGGAATTGTAGCTGCACATGCAAAAACTAATACAATAGAGCTTAAATTCTCAGAGTAGTCTTGCAATTGAGTACCTTAAAAAAAATAAAATCTATTTGAATAGATAACTGCAGGCATACTTCAGCCCTTCGGCTTCCCACAATAGCTACTGCTGTCACTCCTAGTCTTTTCTGTTTCTAGCTCACCTGAGCATCAGTTGCTTGAAGCAGGATCACCTGCCTATTTTAATAGAGCTCGTGACTGACAGACTGACTCTAGTGCTTAATTGCGTTAAAAAGATATTTGCAAGCACTAATGAAAATTTAAGAATAACCAGCAGTGTCATCAAAACTGAAACTGCGCTGGTTTGGGTGCTCCATTTGTCTGAAGAGCATTTTTAAAAAAACAAGCTGATTCGTTTTCCAGAATTTTAGAATGGAAAAATATCAGAGCATTTAGCTGAGAGCTGCACTGCAGAGCCTTGGGGAGTACTGCTGGTTCGTGGGTTTGCAATCTTATAAGAACATAGGTTTTCAATTCATGCAAGGTTTTATTTTCAAAATTTAACTGGGGAAGGCCTCCCCCTATTTAACATCACCTCATTTACAAAGCTGGTTAATATATTAAGAAACATCCTGTATTCTACTATTTTTTCCCCTCCGTATAGAGTTACATCAAAAACAAAACAAGAAGAATTTAAATGCAACCAAAACAGACTTCAGGTCCATAGCATCTTACCTACGTTTCCTCAAGACAGAAAATGTCCTTTAATTTTCAATAGTTTTGCACACAACTTCTCTTATTGCCAACTTTTTTCAGAACCCATGTTCTTTTAAACTAGAACTGGACACCATTCAATAAAAATAAACTTCATGCCTTATTCTTGTCCTGTTCTGGGTCTTCTTATCCTCCTCATACACTACAGTGAAGCTCAAATGTTCTAATCTGATCATGTAGTTGAAATAAAACATAAACCACTCTAAGCCATGAATACCAAATTTATTCTACAAAGGCATTGCATCAGTTGTATCAACGTTAGATTTATCTCACCATCTTTAAAATGTGTTGCCACAGCCCAAGACTGAATGCCAGGTATATAATGCCTCACTTAATACCTGAGGCATCTTGATTAAATACAGTGTGTCAACACAAAAGGGAATGCCACAATCATTGTACCATAACACTGTTAAATACCTCTTTTTAATTAAAAAAAAAACCTAATAACAACCAAACACAACTTCTGTTAGGCACCTAAATCTTGAAAGCTCCATTCCTCCCTGATTTTTATCTCAGCAGTGAATTACTTCACTTGCCAAGAATCATACTAAACTTGAAACCTCTTCCCCTGCGGATAGAAACAAGATTATTTCACCAAGAAATATAATTAAATCGAGAGATATAAATTACTTAGCTTTGCTGTCTCAAGTTGTTGCTTCAGGGTTTAAACTTTGCATATAAGTAGTTAAATCTCACCATATCCATAGGGACGGGCTTACTAAATTATCCCATGTTGTAGATATTAATCTTTCATCTTACCTGTTTTTTAAACTGTTGGCATTCCTCAGGTGTAAGTGTGTCTGCTTTGGCAATGAGTGGAATGATATTCACTTTTTCATGCAGGCGCTTCATAAACTCTATATCCAAAGGCTTAAGTCTGAAAGACAGCATGTGAAAGCTTTGCAATTTATATGAATTAAACAAGAACATACCAATGATTTGAGATCTGTCCAGGCAACTACTCTCAAAGACATTGATTTATGAGCAATAGATGATTGAATGAAATTCAAAACGGTACCTGCAATAGGAAATCCCTTAGAGCTGTATAATACCAGAGGAATAAGTCAGAAATTAGAATTACTACTAGTCATGAGCCTTCTGCTACCTGAGATTACACTCATTTAAGGAAGTGGTAAGAACTCTCCTGCAAAGGAAGTAAAGTTTGTGTCATTAGCTGGAAGACAGTCCCATTTAAAGCCTGACTGATCAGAGTTTACAGTTGTGAATCATACTTTGTTCACACACCCAGATTCAGGTTCTTGAAAGTCAAGTTTATTTGGCTGCTTCTTCCTGAGAGTGGGCTGCAAGATGTTTTTTATAAACCAGACTTCTGAAGCCAGTTAACTGTGGCCTGTGTCCAAACAAATTAGAAATATCAAAATATCCCATCTCTAAATTGCTACATAAAACAAAAAGACCATTAGGAAAGTGAATGACAATGACAACAACTCACCATAAGGGTACATAAAGCCATCGATGGGGGTCAAAGCAGTCAATATTTCCTGCTTGCTAAAGAAAAGCCACCAAGGTTTTGATGCATTAATGCTTCAGAATTACAGCAAGTTTAGTCAAGCTTAAAGGATTCGCTTACAGGATTTAACAAGATTATTTCTCATATAAAAGAAATAAGGATTAGGAACATTAAAGCCAGATTCATTTGGTACTCAAATTTAGCTTCTTCTCCAAACCATATATGAAAGAATAAAGAAAACGTTAAAGAATACATACTTAACTTCACTTTAATGTTTTCTACCTGCCACTGAATTTCCCATCTTATCAACGTGTTTCCATTAAATAGATAACATTAATGGATATCTAGATTAAGAGCAGTGGTTTGGCTACACATACAGCTTAACATGGTTTCCCGCTCCTCACTTCAAAAAGCTACCTAGGGGCAACATTCAGGTTGAAGGAGAGTTGCCGAAGTACAATAGTTCCAAAGACCTCAGGTTCTTGAGATTACAGTGGATACTGAAACAGGAAAGTCTTTAAGATTTTTACAGATCTTAAAGACCTTTACAGAAAAGATCTTAGAATTGCAGAAAGAGGCTGCAATTCATTATCACCCCATTCACTTACCTGGAAGGCTCCCCCTGCCCCTTCACTCTCTCTCCTTACCCTCCCCTCCTCCAAACTAACAGTTCAGATGTCGGTGGGCCTACCAGCTAAAAACAGTAGGATGCATTAAAAGGAAGGACCCAACCTGCAATTTTTTCCCTTTATAAATCATTGAATCATAGAATTGTCCAGGCTGAAAGGGAACTTTCACATCATCTTGTCCAACCATCAACCGAACTCTGATCAAAACCATCACTAACCCATGGCTCTAAGCAATAGGACAACCCAGCTTTGAAAGAAATCCCTCCAGGGATGGGGCCTCAACCACTGCCCTGGGCAGCCCAGTCCAATGGGCAAGAACACTTTCCGTGTCAAAATTTTTCCTCATCTCCAATCTGAACCTCCCCTGGCGCAACCTGAGGCTGTTTCCTCTTGTCCCATTGCCTGGGACTTGGGAGAAGAGACCGACCCCCCCTGACTACTCCTTCCTTTCAGGGAGTTGGAGAGAGCCAAAAGGTCTCTCCTCAGCCTCCTTATCTCCAGGCTGAACACCCCCAGCTCCCTCAGCTTCTCCTCATGAGACTTGTTCTCCAGACCCCTCACCAGCTCTGTTGCCCTTCTCTGGACCCACTCCAGCCCCTCAATGACTTTTTTTTTGTGGGAAGGGGACCAAAACTGGACACAGCCTTTGAGGTGGGGCCTCCCCAGTGCCCAGGACAGGGGGACCATCACCTCCCGAGTCCTCCTCACCACCCTGTTCCTGAGACAGGCCAGGATGCTGGTGGCCTTATTGTAACAAGCTGGCTTTTACAAATGTATTAAGTCACCAGAACAATCAGAAGTAGGTTCACCTATAAATGCTTTAATTCAAAGGTAAATCCAACCATGCACTACTAAGAGTGAAGAGCACAGCACTTGGTTGGTTACATGTGCTGCCGCCTGCACAGGAAACGTGACCCATGACCGCGTGGCCACAAAAAGCAGGTAGGAAGTAAGCAATGTCCTTTCAGAAAAGGCAGTATCTTTAAAGAGGAAATTAACACTAACAGCAGCACCATTTTCGCTGTGTTCCATTCACTTCCTTCATTAAATGACACTTCTAAGCATTTATTCTAATAATTTAAAGACACTAAGAAAATTTAGCTCAACTTTACACCATTTTTCCCCCCAAAGAATAAGATGCGATTAATACCCGTACAAGGAACACACTCTTCCAGCTTTTAGCCTCACAAATTCAACAGCCAAAACCTTAAATTTATCTGAAGCCTTACTTTATTTTTCCTTACAAACAATTTGTACCTCCCATTGGTTTAGAAATTTTTAATGCATAAAATGAGGGTATGGGGGTCTGGAGAGAAGGCAAATATTTTTTCAAGAATCTGAAAGTTAGCTCAAAAAAAGACTGACTAACACAAGGAATCTTCCCTTTATTTAAATGCTATTTTGATTTTGCAGACCAGCAAAATAGTATATGCCAAGGATTCAAGTGTTTATATTTAAAATTGATGTGCATGTTGAGCAAAATTGCCATTATAAACAATGCATGATGAACAACAACCACAAAAGACATCTAGTTAAGGTAATTCTACAAAGAAAAACTCTTCTCCAACACCCAAATTTCTTTCCAAATTTGAGAAGTCGCTGTCAAGTTCAACATTATTACAATCATTCCAATGTCAGCTACAGAAGCCGAGTGTAACAGTTGGCATTTTTCACTGCCTGAGAAATATTCCTCAGGATTCCTTTGCTATTCCCTTCAAGCTTTACTACTTTTGACCCATACAATAGAATAGGCTGATCCTCTTCTCCTTCTCATTTTAAAAGGTATAACAGAAGAGTCTGACAAATTTCATCACTTATAATACACTGATAAAATGCTCATCAACCAATTTCAGATACAGCCAGTCTGCATCCTTGGAAATGCAGTTCTCTCTCTCTACCACTAGATAGAAGTCTGATCAAGTTAAAAACTAAGCAGGGGTGGAAGATTGCATAATCATCGAAGAAAATCCATAATGCCTATATTAGCATTACTACTAGATAAAGGATTACACCCCAGGTGAACGAAAGCATGTTTTGAAGGATGCATGGAACTTCTCTTCAATTTATCATTAAAAATCAAAGGGAAGGAAGAAGAGCGGAAAGGAAAAATCCCGTTGCTTGAAGCATGAACCAGTTTCTCCTATCTGGAGTGTGTGAACAGAAGACACAGGATCACAAACAGACCTGGCACTTGGGAACATCCGTGTATTTTTAATTGTTCTAATAGTGTTTTTCTTGTTATGTAATTAATGTGCAATCATGTTTTCTGGTGTTGTAACTTATTACTTGTCTGGCTTGCTGATGTTTGACAAGCCAAAGTAAGGTCATCTTGAAATTTAGCATGGTCTGCAGGGACATTAAGAAAATACTATGTGGAATTTTACGTGACTAACAATGCCGAATTTGCATGAGATAAAAGACAAAGAAAGGAAACATAAAATACACTAATACCAACCCGTGTCCTGAAGGAGCAATGAAGTATAAACAACACTGCACTCTGTTATCTGGCATCTGACGTCTGTTCACTCGAGATTCTGCATTCAGGTAGTCCTCAAATTTACTGTCAATGTAGTCAATAACTGGCTGCCAACTGCAGAGGTTACATGAATAAAAACCTGTAAGTTACATCATTTCTGTAAAAAAGGCTGTCTTTGCCAAGAAATAGATGCACACTATTTCCCTGTGGCTTGCCTTTTTTTTTAATATTTTAAATTAAGAGACTTCAAGACAGCACATTTTAAATGACCAGGTCCTGAAAATACAACCCACTTACATACCTCTGAAGATCCAATCTGAGTTCACCGAAAACCCCTTTCAAACACAATTACCTTTGTTGTAATAGCATTAAATAGAACATTTAAGTATAGTTGCCAAAGGAATACGCCTTGTGCTGGCCCACAAGCTGGTTCTGCACACTGCATGTGGGGATGAAGAGCCAAATGATCCAGTCTTTAAAAAGAAAACCTGAAAACATTTTTATCGACTTCTAAAGGTTACTTGGAACCACAATAGTTAAAGTTTTCACCTATTTTAATTGAAGATCAAGGTGTGAATTTTACGAAAATGCCACAAGATGCTATATCTCACACAAAAAACACAATTCAGAATTATTTTGTGAGAACATACAAAGAATGTCTTACCAATTACTATTATCCACAGCATCTCCAAATCCTGGTGTGTCAACTATTGTAAGTAGTAACTGAACACCACCCTCCTTGATTAAAACTTTTGACTGCTCAACCTGGAAAATGAACAAGATAAAATTACATTTTTAGCCATTTTGACATCCATCTTAAACACTGGGAAAAGCATTCCATGAAGCATCTGACACAGAATTGTTAACTTTCCTTCTTCAGAGGGATACTGGGCTCATGTTCAACTTATAAAATACCAGTAATTTGATAATAATTCATTTTTTTTTCAAGAAAAAAGGATTGCAATTTAGAGTTGTGATAAAAGAACCCATCTAAATATATATAGGATATCTTAATATTTTAACTCCTGTAAAAATAAGGAAAACCCTAAGCAATACTAATGCCAGTATTAAAAAAAGAGAGAGAGAAAGATGTTTTGAGATATCCAGACATTCTGATAACCCAGGCATGAAACTGTGAAATACGGTCACTTCAAACAAAATTATACTTTTCAAAACTAATCCTCCCCCCAAGCACCTTCTATGCTACATTTCTAGTCTTGTTAATCTATTTTTAAGAATACATTTATTCTTCACTAGTAAAAATGCTTGGGAAAGGGATCACAGAAAGCGATGGTTTCCTGCTACAAACTGATATATTGGCAGGTAACACAATCTAAGTGCAATCTGCTGAGTTAGACCTCATGTGACTGTAATGCACAGGTCACTGATGGAAACCTGGCTCAGAAGGCAACGGCATCAGCACAAGGCTTGATGCAAAAGCCAGGCGTGGGAACACCTGTCTGGAGTTGGGATCACCCACCTGCAGCGCAGGCAGCTTGCAGGAAACATGTCCAACAGATTCAGCACATCACCACACACAAAACTTGGGCTGAACAGCAAATAAACCACTACCCTCTTCTACCATTAGCTCAGTGATTATTGATAATGCCACCATCAGGTGTACCTGCCTAAGAACACGCTGCACACCACTGTCAGATCAGTCTGATCCACACCAGTAAGAAAGGAAAAACTCCTGTTAGGAGGTTGGCTCTTTCCAATTGCTCACATATGTAAACATATGGGCTTTTTCCCCCCCCTCCATATTAAGACAGTATCTACTAAATCATCTAGTGACACCACTTTCTAGATACTCTGTTCGGATGAGACTCCCCAGTACTGTGTCCAGCTCTGGAGTCCTCAGCACAGGAAGGACATGGACCTGTTGGAACGGGTCCAGAGGAGGCCACGAAGATGCTCAGAGGGATGGAGCCCCTCTCCTATGAGGACAGGCTGAGAGAGCTGGGGCTGTTCAGCCTGGAGAAGAGAAGGCTCCAGGGAGACCTTAGAGCAGCC
>JAOQGH010000012.1:48246994-48261647 GCA_025769975.1 Gallinago jamesoni
GGGTGGACCTGCTCTGGCAGGGGGTTGGACTAGATGATCTCCAGAGGTCCCTTCCAACCCCATAGCATTCTGTGATTGTCAAAATCAGGATTAGTTTCCTGCTGTGATCTCCTAGTAGTTTTAGGATCTTGTTTTCTAAAAATCAAATCCTGAACTTAAAAGCATGACTTATATTCCTAGATTTATGACCCTATGTGAGAGTTCATGAAACAAGATCAAGATCACTAACCAATACTGGAAATTCTCAGTGTGCTCTCTGCATGTTTTATTTCCTACCTTTTCGTTAAGGAAGAAAGAAATTACTTTTGCAGAAACCACCAAAAGTTCTTCTATTCTTCTCTAAAAAGTACTTGGCTATCTACCAGTCAAACAGTATTCCATGCTCATGCCAAGTGAAAGTCAACTGCACCACTGGGAACGTGACCACACACACTATCTCTACTGCAGAAATTCAAGCTGCTTTTCCAAGCTCCATGTGGGACTGAAAGACTGCCCAGGAGCCACCCACGTGCACGGAAAATGATCCGTTTTTTGATGGTCTAGCATCATAAACTAAACTCCAGGTAAACTGCTCAAAGGAGTAGACTTTATGCATAGTCACCAAGATGACCCAAGATTATAGGCACAAGCTGGAACATGGAAAGTTCCATCTAAACATGAGGAAGAACTTCTTTGGGGTGAGGGTGGCAGAGCCCTGGCAGAGGCTGCCCAGGGAGGGTGTGGAGTCCCCTTCTCTGGAGATCTTCAAGCCCTACCTGGATGCAGCCCTGAGTGATGTGCTCTGGACATCCCTGCTTTGACAGGGGAGAGTTGGACAAGATGGTCTCTAGAAGGTTCCTTCCAACTCTGACAATTCCATGACCCAGTCTCCGTCACTATATCCGTTAAATGATATAGGACCCACAGATTCAGAAGGTGCATTAACTACTGAAAGCTCTGGTGGGTAACAGAAGATAAATCAACCCCGTGGGGGATTGTAGCTTATTAGAGACAAGCCACCAATCCCCAATGTCCAAGGGTAAATGAGTTTTCCACAAATTGCACATTATGTTTTTTTTTCTCCAAAGCTTTCACTGCATTCTAAGTAGAATTCTGTATTTATTGTTACTTGATATAAACAGCCAAACACAAGCTGCATTTGTCAGAATGTAGATAGCCAACAATATGGTTCTTCCAGGATGTGAGGGGGCAGGCTTTCAGTGTATTTGATAGTCCCAAAGAGTTATTATAAAGGGATCAATTTAAACAGAAAAATGTTGTACTTCTCCATAATTCACATCTACAGAACATTTACATCAAAGCATATTTTATTTTTAGCAGATGAGCTATTTTTTTTTCATGGCATTTTTTCAATTTCACAAAATTCTAATTATTATGACAGTTTTTGCTTAAAATACAATCTCATCAGCTTGACACTGGTGGCTCGAAGAGGGGTAGAAAGCTTGTCAGAAGGCATCAAAAATAATGCATTTCATCTTCTTTCATCCTCACACAATTCACAGTTTACGTGCATGACAGCACCTGCAGCTTTATGCAAACGTGCAATGGTTTTGATGGCACGGTCACACACAGGGCTTTTTTCTGCTTTTTGTATAAAAGGAAAGGTCCGTGAATGATCAAAGAGCCTGAAATACACCGAATGGTACGATGGAACCATCCTCTCGCTGAGGGGGAATGATGCTCTGCCATATCATTATAGATGACCACAAAAATGGAGATGGCAAGATGCTTTGAATTTTAAGGCTGGTTTTAGAAGCTTTCACACAGGCTAGTTCCTGCCTTCTGCGCTCTACGAACTACAAACCACTGTTTCCACAAACATATAAGAACATCCAAATGAAACCCACCAGGAAGAGCAGCACCACTGCTGCTCCCACACATCTCCCAGTTCCACGTAGGGCAGCGTCACGCGAAATCTCACCAGAAGTTCCACTTTGTATTTCACAGACATTTCTAAAGGAAGAAAGCCAAAGCTCCACCATTTCACAACCTGGATTCCAAGCATAAATTATGGAAGTACCATCTGTTAGAACCACAAAGCTGATCCTAGCAAAACACAGTAACAGAGAAGTCTACCAGCAAGAAATTCACTTTTTCCTATCAGCAACTGTATTAACGGCAACAGAATTTCAGTCTTCAGGATACAGTAAGGCAACTTCATCAACCTTCTTAGAGTAAAATTTAAATTTTAAGTGCAGTAAATGAAGACAGACTCTTGTCACAGATACCATTTAAATAATTCAGAAAAGCCATTAAAAGCAGGGAAGAGAAGTATATTCTTCAGAAGAATATTGTAACAGATTCTAGATGGAATTTTTCAAGTACTATTAGTTTCCCTTGAAGCAGAAGGAGGTCCAGCTTTCTACAAGTGACAGAAGCAGCTCTGAGGAGAAAGAGCAGGGAGTCCTGGTGGACAACAGGGTGACCATGAGCCAGCAATGTGCCCTTGTGGCCAAGAAGGCCAATGGGCATCCTGGGAGTCATCAGGAATAATGTGACCAGCAGGTGGAGGGAGGTCAACCTGCCCCTCTGCTCTGCCCTGGGGAAGCCCCAGTTGGAGCACTGGGTCTAGCTCTGGGCTCCCCACTTCCAGAAGGACAGGGAACTGCTGGAGAGGGAACAGTGGAGGGCTACAAAGATGATGAGAGGCCTGAAGCATCTCACTTATGAGGAAAGGCTGAGGGACTCGGGTCTTTTTAGTCTGGAGAAGGCTGAGGGGAGATCTGATCAACACCTATAAATACTTCGAGGGTGGGTGTCAGGAGGATGGTGATGGTCTTTTTTCAGTGGTGCCCAGGGACAGGACAAGAGGAAATGGGCAAACTTGAACATAAGAAGTTCCACCTCAACATGAGGAGGAACTTCTTTCCTGTGAGGTTGGCGTAGCCCTGGAAGAAGCTGCCCAGAGAAGTGGTGGAGTCTCCTTCTCTGGAGACATTCCAAACCCACATGGACACGTTCCTGTAAAACCTGCTCTGGGTGGACCTGCTCTGGCAGGGGGTTGGACTAGATGATCTCCAGAGGTCCCTTTGAACCCCATAGCATTCTGTGATTCTGTAATAAATGCCCATGAAACAAAGACTTAACCTCACAGGTTACACTCTGGCTGCTGCCAAGAGAAACAGTCCCCTACTCCCAACCCACCACTTCCCCCATCATGCAGCACTGGAGGCAAAAAGCGATCCAGCAAATCAGGGCGTTCAGGGCTTGAGGATGGGAAATCAAGGGAAAGAAGGCACCAGACAGAGGAGGGAAGTGAAGCCTACAGATTCACAAAAATGTAATGTATAAATTTGCATTTAAAACTATAGTTCTTCTCTGCAACAAAATAACCATGAACAATTCACAAGGGAAAAAAAAATTTGTGGCACTTCATGAAGAAAGTCACATTTGCTAAATAGGTCTTTGATCCTAAGAAACAGCATGGCTGCAAAATAGCCATTTAAAATAGGATTGTTGCTTAATTAAACATGAGGCCAAGAAAACCAGTTTTCAGTAGTTTAAAAGAGTTCTAATCTAGTAAAACCAAGTACTTGACATCACAAGTAGTCCTTCAGCATGACTGCAGATAAAAAAAAAAAACAACCACAAAACAAAGCACCCCACAGCATTAGTCCCCACATATAACAGCTGATACGTGACAACCTGGGTCTCAGCACCCAAACTTGCATGGAATTCCAGGTAGGCAATTAGCATCTGCAGCCCAGGCTCACCAAAGCTCACCTTGCTTTGTTTTCTGTGTTAGTTAAAAGAAAACTCCTACGTCTGCTCAAGCTGTAGTCATACTGCAATGCAGTTTCCCAGACATTACAAGCAATGAGAAGTTGTCATAACTGACCTACATGGAAAAGCTGAAGGCACAAGCTCCCTGTGAAATAACTGGGTTAAGGGATTCAACTGGAAATGACAGAAGCTGCACAGCTCAAGGAGAACAAACCTTCTACAGTTAAACCCCATAATCAGCATTTATCTTGAATTTTCACAGGCTTTGATGAAGCCAAAATAAAGAGCCTTTGCAAGAGAAGAAAAAACCTACATTGCTTTAAAATGAAAAAAAAAAAAAAGGAACAAAACCAGTTGTGAAGATGCTAAAGGAGAGTGCTCTCTGCCTAAAGGATACATCTGAGACCACCACTGCTTTGCCTGGAAGAATTATCTGGCTAGAGAAAGCCGCTGAGCTGGACTTGCTCTCTGGAGACATACACAGTGACAAATACAATTAATTCCCCAATTACATGAATTTAAAAAAAAAAAGAGAAAGATGATAGGAACATGAAAATTGTGACTTATACAATCTATACATTACTATTGACAACTAATTGCACAGCATTTTCCAGACATAATTCCTAACATTTGCTGGCTCAAGGATGAAGGGTACATTAATCAACAGATCACATATTAATTAGTCACAGCAGGATCTTTCATTACTTGGGCAGAAATAAAATCCACACAGCTATCTACACACTGATGAGAAAATAAGGAAAGCCTGGTCGGCTTGATTTAAATCTGTAAGACTAAAATACTTGGTGTAGAGACAGGGTTCAACACCTTACAGGCAGCACAGCTTCCACTACTCGCATTCCCCTTCAAAGCAAGAAGTATTACAGAACAACGCGAGCAAAAGGAGAGAAAGGTGAAGCAGTTCAGGCAGAATGTTAATCAAAAAAACCCATCCAACTGATAGCCCTAAGGAATATTCTGGGCTGCCCAGTTCAAGAAGAACAGGGAACTGCCAAAGAGGGGACAGCAGAGGGCTACAAAGATGATGAGGGGCCTGGGGCATCTCCCTTGTGAGGAAAGGCTGAGGGACTTGGGTGTTTTTAGTCTGGAGAAGAGAAGGCTGAGGGGGGATAAATATTTCAAGGGTGGGTGTCAGGAGGATGGAGCCAGTCTTTTCTCAGTGGTGCCCAGGGACAGGACAAGAGGGAACAGGCACAAACTGAAACAGAAGTTCCATCTCAACATGAGGAGGAACTTCTTCACTTTGAGGTTGGCAGAGCCCTGGAAGAGGCTGCCCAGGGAGGTGGTGGAGTCTCCTTCTCTGGAGACATTCAAACCCCACCTGGACATGTTCCTGTGCAACCTGCTCTGGGCTTTGGCAGGGGGTTGGACTAGATAATCTCCAGAGGTCACTTCCAACCCCACATAATTCTGTGATCACACAAAATTGCAAAAGGACAAAAAAAAAATAGAATTATTTATATTTACCTGGAAACTAATGAGTCTCAACATAACTCTTTAAAGAGCACCTACATCTACTTACTCAACACTGCATCACCTCTTCCCTTGAAAATTTACACGAGGACAGTAAGTCTGCTGTGAGTGAGTGCTGGGTGGAACACTCTGCTATTAAACCAGCTCACAAAAAATTGCCAGAGGATTGAATTTTGAAGATTTCTAGTGCCAGTCAAAACTTCTTTCCACATCTTATACCTTGTCTCTTGATGCCTTCTCTCCGTAATGCCTTTGGAAGCACTTGTTATTGCAGGCAGCACAAAGGAAACCATGTTAGGACAAGGCACTGAACTGGCACAAGCAGCAAGAGAAGGTTACAGAGACAGTTTGCCAGAATCCTGAAGATTTACCCTAGTGATATTATTTTGGGATAATAAGGAATGAAAAGTTAAGGGAAAGCCATTTGCAAGTTAGGACGATTTCGCTTTTCAGCAGTTGGTCTAAGTGTTAGTCAAAAGAAGCAAAAGGATCTGTGAGACGTGCTCTGCTGGATACACTGCTGCCACCGATCCCGCTGCCACCAAATGACCTTGGCAAAATCCAGAGAATTGATTCCTCGGCTGCGTCGGGGTGGTTACATGCTTTTGTTCCCATAAGGCAGTGTCCTGGTTTTATGAGCTTCCACTGGAGTCATAAAAATGGGTGGTTCGTTTCTAAGAAAGGCTGAGGTGGGTTGGAATACACTTGGTGTTGCCAAGACTACACCCTTTTTAATACGGTAAGGAGAACTGTTTTGCCCAAGTGCTAAGCCACTGCTGTCACATTGCTGCCACCACTATTCAGTTTCCTAATAATTACTTAAAGGAAAACTGAGCTGCTTTTACAACCAACAACAGAAGCATTTCTTTACAAAGCCGAAAGGAAAATGGATAGGTCTGATGACAAGGTGATATCCTAACACCTGTTCAGGGAGATCACTATGTTTTTCAGCAGATAAGCATGAAGGACAGACATGGGAGATGGAGCAGGAATCCTCTGGAATTCCTGCCAGACAGAGAGGGCACAACCCAGAGCCAAGGACACAGGATCAGTAAGCCACAGGCTTGTCCTTTGCAGAAGGTGAGGATGGTATGCAATTAATTTAGGCAAAAGAAACACAGAAAGTAATTCTTAAAATAATTTTTTACGTGAATTCCTAAATCATTCAGTCAAATGCAATGAAAAAAAATACTAACTTAGTAAGTTAGTGAAAAACTGACATACTCTTTATCTCTCAACATCTGATGTTTGGGCAGCTATTACAATGTGTTATTTACAAAACTTTCAGCTGTTCTTTTTAAAGCAAGGGACAAAGACTTGCCTTCATCCTACACCTCACTGGGCAGCTGCAAAAATCAATGCTTCACAGAAACACATGGGGTTGGAAGGGATCTCTGGAGATCATCTCCTCCAACTCCCTGCCATAGCAGGTCCACCCAGAGCAGGCTGCATAGGAACACGTCCAGGTGGGGTTTGAATGTCTCCAGAGGAGACTCCACCACCTCTCTGGGCAGCCTCTTCCAGGGCTCTGCCACCCTCAAAGAGAAAACATTCCTCCTCATTGAAATAAGAAGCTTAGGTGAAACTTCTTATGTTCAAGTTTGTGCCCATTTCCTCTTGTCCTGTCCCTGGGCACCACTGAAAAAAGACCATCACCATCCTCCTGACACCCACCCTCGAAGTATTTATAGGTGTTGATCAGATCTCCCCTCAGCCTTCTCCAGACTAAAAAGACCCGAGTCCCTCAGCCTTTCCTCATAAGTGAGATGCTTCAGGCCTCTCATCATCTTTGTAGCCCTCCACTGTTCCCTCTCCAGCAGTTCCCTGTCCTTCTGGAAGTGAGGAGCCCAGAACTGGACCCAGTGCTCCAGATGGGGCCTCCCCAGGGGAGAGCAGAGGGGCAGGATGACCTCCCTCCACCTGCTGGCCACACTCTTCCTGATGCCCTCCAGGATGCCAGTGGCCTTCTTGGTCCCATGGGCACATTGCTGGCTCGTAGTCATCCTGGTGTCCACCAGGACTCCTAGGTCCTTTTCCTCAGAGCTGCTCTCCAACAGGTCAGCCCCCAACTTGTGCTAGTGCAGGAGGTTATTCTTCCCCAGAGGAGTGGACAAAAAAGTATCAACTCAAAAGCATGTGGCCAAATTGAAGTTATACAGCCATTACCATCTGCTGATACGATGCATGACTTGAGCTGAGACATGGTATAGGTTCTGCTCTTCCTCTGAGCTCTCAAAAGTTTCAGACACATGCAGAATTCACAAAGTACAATTTCTAAACACTCCCCTAGGATTATTGTTTCAATCACATCCTACATGACTGACTTGTGCATAGCTTCATTGAGTATTTTCAGTATGAAGGTATCCAGAGCATAAGCTGCTCTTCCAACTAGATTTTGCCTTGAATAATTCTAAGACATCTCAGACATAAACACACGTTACAACTACCACAGGATGGTCAGTAATTACAATGCTGAATATTTTTAGCCCCCCAAAAAGCATTATTTCAATGCAACCGAGGCTCATTTCAACAAGTTTCTGACACAAGTGCCTGATCACTGTCATTTCTACCAGTATTGCTACCCAAAAAAAAAAAAAAAAATCCCAGCCTCCACACCACTTCTTCTTTGCACTAACAGATTTTTAGTTTGCCATGCTGCAAACTGCACTGAAGACTAACCTTCCTTGCAGCTCCCAGAAAACTCTCCAGCCGGATTTGCACACTACTCCAACTTGGGCCAAGTGCTACTAGTTCTTCCAGCATCAGCACAGACTTAGGCCAGGTTAAAAGCACAACTTCAGCCTAGAGAAACATCTGCTATTGTTGGATCACAGTTTTTTTCTAATTAAACCAGAAAGACATTTCATAAATATCCCTGAGCTGAGGCCTGTGTGCCTCTTCAAGTACTTAAAAATGACTCTTTTCCGTACTCTTATTTACAGAGCTGACACCCTCTACATCAAGCAAACTTTCCCATCCAAGCATCTTCAAAAGGTTGTTCACTATATTTCACTATGTGAAAATGGAATTCTGAAATCTGTAAAAAAAAAAAAAAAAGACAGCTCAGTAAAGACAACTCAAAAAACCCTCAAACCCACTAACCAACCAAAAAGCACCTGCAACTCTATAGAAAAGCAGCACGAAGAGAGGCTTTTGGAGAGACAAATGGAATGCACAGTGTAATTTTTTTCCCCTTCACATTGTTCTGGTTTTCATTAAGCAAGAAAACCCTTCAAGTTTTGGGAGTTTTGGGGTTGGGTTGGTTTGGTGCTTCCCCCCCAACTCCAATGAGAAGTGCTTGAAAGTCACCATAACCTGGTTTGGGAAAAAAACTGGCAAGCGCACGATACTGAAATGAAAATACTCACTTCAATTTTACAGTTTTTAAAGACATGCAATTACTGAAAAGCTTAAAAAAAAATACATAAGAAAAACACACAAACCTTGAAATAAAGAAGTCTAATAGTGACTTTGGTGCCACATTTTAAGAAAGTGGTTTCCTGTAAAGTGTTTTATCCATTAATACCTCTGACGCTAATCATCTTTGCCATGTTCTTATGGGAAACCTCTCCAAGGAACCAGCGATCTTGGATGGAGCAGCTGTAATTATTTTCGAGTAGTAACTTTATGCTGGTCACATTACACATCTACCAACATTAAAATGACTGAAGGAGGACTAGAAAAAGACAGCTTGCCACATCAGATTGGTCTGTGGAAAAGAGCCATGTCAAAGAAATCCACTGGTATCAACATGAAAGAAAAAAAAAAAAAAAGGCAACCAGATGAGGTAAACTACAAAAGAGAGTCATGATGAAGGCAGCAGCTGCCAAGGAACTTGCATATTTTTGATTTTTATGTTTTCAAAAAAGAAGATACAAGTTTGGATTCTTCTCAGCTGTTTCCAAATACCATGGCTAAAATAGGTCATTGTGTAGTACAATATCCTTGAAAACAGGAGGGGGAACTTTGACGGTTTCAATAAGGTCAGTTATTCATCAAACTTACTATGATTTAAAAAAAAAAAAAACATCGCAATTTTTTGTATTTGAATATTCAGAGTGTTATGGGGAACTCAGTTCTCAAAAGCAAAGGCCAAGTCAAGATCACAAAAATGAAGGCCTAAGTGAAACAGCCTAAAAGAAAGGGAATGAAAAGGAAGAAGCCATCAGATCCAGTAGTTAAGTTGCACCATAAGGTGTCTCAAACATCAACAATTTAAACCAACACACAAACACACATGAGAATCAACAGCAAAACCTGGGTTTGGGACGAGGGGAACTAGGAGAATGGGAAGTTGTCCAAAAGTACAAGGAAGTTTGAATAAAACTGGAAAATAGACTGCTATCTATATCAGAAAATAGCAGTTATATGCAGACAGCCCTAATTTATGCTGCTTCTGAACAAAATATCTCAACACTGAAACTCTGAGCACTTGGGGTCTCTCTCTTCTCCCAAGTCCCAGGTGATGGGACAAGAGGAAATGGCCTCAAGTTGCACCATGGGAGGTTCAGATTGGAGATCAGGAAAATGTTTCCAGGGAAAGGGTTCTTAAGCCTTAAGTCTTAAGGGTTGAGGCACCACCCCTGGAGAGATTTCAAAGCCACGTTGACCTAGTGCTTAGAGACACGGTTTAGTGATGGTTTTGATCAGAGTTCACTTGATGGTTGGACTAAATGATCAGAAAGGTCCCTTCCAACCTGGACAATTTTATGATTCTATGAGGCCACGCAGAGAAGTCAGAGAGAAAACATGGAGAAGAGTCCTAAATGGAGTATCATAGAAGGAGAGCAGTAGTAGTCAGCCTTAGCCTAGTCATGCCTGAACAAAACAGTCCTACAGCAGAATCGATCAGAAAGCTGCGGAAAATGGTTTTAGGCAAGATTCAGAGTTCAGCAAAAATCTCTGCTGCACTGACCTGTGTTAAAGCATACATCAATAAGCCCTCTACTCTCCCAAGAATATTCCATCCAAAAAGAAACTCACCACAAACAACCACAAAAAACTTCATCTTTACAGTATGCTTTTCAGGTTAACTCCTTTTTACACTTTGTTCTCAACTCATCCAGACTGTAAAATAAAGATCAAGATTGTCACTACTACCCCTCCAAAACATCATCTTACCTTTCAAATTTCCATGTATTTCTTTTATTCCCTCTCTCCATCCATCTCTAATAACGCTGCATTTGAATTACAGGCCTCAATGGCTCCAGAGCTAATTGGGTACTGAAATGCACAACAGACTTATTCGTAATTTGACATAACTTGCCATTTTAACCACCCAAGTCACCTGTCACAACATCCTCCACCCTCTCAGTGGGAGATGCAACACTGCAGTCTCTATCGGGACACTGGACTTTTTCTTTCAACCATACAGAGTCATGGAATTGTGGGAGTTGGCAGGGACCTCTAGAGATCATCCAGTCCAACTCCCCTGCCAAAGCAGGGTTGCCCAGAGCACATCACTCAGGGCTGCATCTAGGTGGGGCTTGAAGATCTCCAGAGAAGGGGACTCCACACCCTCCCTGCGCAGCCTCTTCCAGGGCTCTGCCACCCTCACCCCAAAGAAGTTCTTCCTCAGATTTGAGCAGCATTTCCATGTTCCAGTTTGTGCCCGTTGTCCCTCGTCCTGTCACTGGGAACCCCTGAAAAGAGTCTTTCTCTGTCCTCCTCCAACCCACCCTTTAGAACTTTGGAAGCATTCATAATGTCTCCCCTTAGCCCTCTCTTCTCCAGGCTAAAGAGTCCCAGCTCTCTCAGCCTTTCCTCAGCAGTGAGATGCTCCAATCCCTCCATCATCTTGGCTGCCCTACGCTGGACTCTCTCCAGCAGTTCCCTGTCTCTCTTGAACGGGGGAGCCCAGAACTGGATGCAGTATTCCAGTTGAGGCCTCACCCAGGGCAGAGGAGAGGGGGAGAATGACCTCCCTCCACCTACAGGTAATTTCAAAAATAAAAGAACTCCTTTACTAGCTATCTTCCTAATTACTGGAAAAGAAGCACCCTCCTCCCTCCAGCCCATTGCCTACTCTTGTCTCTTCATAGATTTTTCTGCTGCTTGAAACAATCCCGAAGGACTAGACATAAAGTGAGCATATTTCTGGGTCAAAATTTTTCCTAAAACTTACTATTCTGAAAGGAGTCATTTCAACTGTGTTCAATACAGATTGAAGTTGAAACACTTCTTTAAAAATAAAGTATTTCAACCAGCCACTCCTGAAGTCCTTGTACTGGCACTACTGAAGAGATTTCAGCACAAAGAATACGGGAAAGTTGGGGTTTTTTGGTTTTGTTTGTTTGCTTTTGGGGCACTTCACTGCAAAGATTAAAAGGGCTGGTTACCATGAGTGAGGGAAATCAGATCAAATGTCCTGCATGGCTCCTTCCAGTCGCAAAGCATAGATTTATTTTTTTAATTATTATTTACTTCTTTAAATATAAATAGCCCATAAAGAGCTACATTAAGATCTTTAAAATGATGGGACAACAGTAATGTCTGTATTACCCAAGAAGGCCAATGGCATCTGGGGATGCATCAAGAAGAGTGTTGCCAGCAGGTTGAGGGAGGTCATCCTGCCCCTCTGCTTGGCCCTGGTCAGGCCACAACTGGAGCACTGGGTCCAGTCCCAGCCCACCAGTTCCAGGACAGGGAACTGCTGGAGAGGGGACAGCAGAGGGCTACAAAGACAATAAGGGCCCTGGAGCATCTCTCCTACATGTAAAGGCTGAGGGACTTGGGGCTTTTTAGTCTGGAGAAGGCTGAGGGGGGATCTGATCAACACCTAGAAATACTTCAAGGGTGGGTGTCAGGAGGATGGGGCCAGTCTTTTTTCAGTAGTGCCCAGGGACAGGACAAGAGGAAACAGGCACAAACTTGAACAGAAGAAGCTCCATCTAAACACGAGGAGGGACTGCCTTCCAGCAGAGCCCTGGCAGAGGCTGCCCAGAGATGTGGTGGAGTCTCCTTCTCTGGAGACATTCCAAACCTGCCTGGACACGTTCCTGTGCAACCTGCTCTGGGTGGACCTGCTTTGGCAGGGGGTTGGAGGAGATGATCTCCAGAGATCCCTTCCAACCCCATAGTATTCTGTGATTCCATGGATTTCCCAGTGTTTGTACGGAAGCACAAAAAAAATAAAATTCATCAAATCCTTATTACTGACCAGATTTTAAAGAGATTTCACTGGTTTCTTTTGGCTGTTAGGGACACCTAACTGGCCTTTACTCAGTATATGTTTGGAAGCCCCTCAGGTTTACTACAGGCACATCATACCTATGCTCCTGCTCGCTTCTACGTGCTTAACTGACCATCTTCAAATGTCATTAATGGGAACAGAGTGGGGGAAAAAATAATTAAAACCTACCCCCCATCAAAGAGGAAAGAGAAGTCTCTGCTAATTTCCTCATCAGGTAAAGCAGAAACAGCAAGTCTAAGCTGAACACCTCCACATTTATGGAATGAAGAAGGAAGAAGCTTGAAGCTTTTACTGCCTACAAGTTTTGCAACAGTTAACATAGCAATCTGTAAGTAGCGGTCAGAACTACTCTAATGAATTCAATTTAGCTGGGAATGTTTAAGTTACAGCTTTACAGCCTGTATGTTAAATACCTTATGTGCTTTTATGGATTCTCAGAGTTTCTACACACAAAAACCCCTGGACTTCTAGCACTTGCTACTAGAAACCTTTTTTTTTTTTTCTCCTTTTAAATAAATCTGCGTCCCTCCACAGAAAATACAAACTACTTCCTACGCACAAGAAAAGCCAAACACTGCAAAATTTGCATTAAAAGTTGTACTACAGGAACCAATTAAGACTTGACTACACCTAAGGCCACATTTACACTTTTACTGGAACAAGAGCTCTGCTCAGAAAAATTGTCTTCATTTGTAAACAGTTAATATGGGTTTAATTGCAAGTATATACTTTTAAATAGGTTTATAAATTTTATGCATTATTATTGTACACGTTTTTCCATAACTTGCAGAACCAAGTTTGGTTTTCTAGCCACCAGTGGCCATCATTTCCTACCTGACAGTGAGTGCAGGTTCCTCTTTCAGCCCTCTTGCTGCCTCCTTTCTCTTCCCAAAAGTCATTCTCGGCATAAGCCTCAAGGCAGACAGACTGAATGGTAATTAGCAAATGGACCCTATTAGACATAATCCTAGACAGGATCTCCTGACAATATTTTTTTCTGAAAGAAACTGAGTCTATGTGCTGCCAGATTGCCCCATGATGTGAATGAAAGCCCAATACATGGGGAAAAACTGGGAAACTCACTTTGGAATTAAGATCAGAGCTAAAACTCCCTTATAGATGCAACCACCTAGCATGCTGTTTTGCCAGACCAGAAACACCAGTGAGACCTGCTGCCCAGTAACACTTTTGCGAACTAATCAGCCAACTAACACCAACTGTAGAATAGAAAAAAAGTCTTATTTATATTGTCCCTCAATAAGAGGAAAAAAACAATAAAAAAAAAATCAAACAATACTATAAAGATCTTTGAAAAAGCAGCGTCTCTAATTACATGACATTTTGAGTCTTTGGCACCTTTTGAAATTCTTCAAGAGGACCCAGTGTCATCTAGAGAGGTGCTGGAATTAAAGGGGACAACAGACAGCATGACCACTTGGCCTTCTAGCTGTAAGGAAGAAAAACAAGTGTTCAGGAGCCAGACAAAAGGTACGAGGGAGAACCAGCCCTGACACATTACACAGACATCTGCAAAGCAGAGTTAGGCTAGAAAAGCACTAATTTTTAAATCTGAATGCAGAATACTTCCCCAGTCTCCAAGGGGGCTCTTTCGCATAATCACTGCTGGCTTGTTATCTAAAAGCTTTTTCCAAGATAAACTATCCAATTATAGGGGTATAATTTATATTCAGCCTAGAAAGGAAACAAACTTCCCTTCTACCCTTTTCTTCAAAACTTAAGGGTCTGTCCTGCCACACTCGGGGAAGGGAGTGAGGAAGTAAACTTTTATTCAACCAAGAGATGAACACACCCAAAACAGTTTTTTCCTTACATTATATTTCATATACTTCTGTATGAATGCTTTTGGACTCCAGCTTCCTTACCCAGAGCCTTGCTGTTGGTCTGTTTGATCCTTTTCCTGCAAGTACAGAAGCATTATTTCCCGTACAGCACAGCAATACCACCTAGTCCCCATCCTCTCAGACCATCTAAAGCAGACCATCTTGAGTCAAGAGCCACTTTTGCTGGCTTCACCAAAAGAAAATGGTGTTTTGCCAGCCCCCTTACAGAGCCAAAGCTGGAAACTATTATCATGTCAGTACTTTGGAAGTGGAATTTCCAACTAGTTGGGAGTGCAGTGACAGGACATGGGGTAACAGTATTAACCTGAAAGAGGGGAGATTTAGATGAGATACCAGAAAGAAATTCTTTGCTGTGAGGGTGGTGAGACACTGGAACAGGTTGCCC
>JAOQGH010000012.1:48267199-48289174 GCA_025769975.1 Gallinago jamesoni
CTGGAGAAGAGAAGGCTGAGGGGGGATCTGATCAACACCTATAAATACTTCAAGGGTGGGTGTCAGGAGGATGGAGCCAGTCTTTTTTCAGTGGTGCCCAGAGGAAATGGGCAGAAACTTGAATATAAAAAGTTCCATCTCACACGAGGAGGAACTTCTTTCCTTTGAAGGTGGCAGAGCCCTGGCAGAGGCTGCCCAGGGAGGTGGTGGGGTCTCCTTCTCTGGAGACATTCCAAACCCCACCTGGACACGTTCCCGTGCAACCTGCTCTGGGTGGA
Organism: Gallinago jamesoni; assembly: GCA_025769975.1. NCBI lineage: Eukaryota > Metazoa > Chordata > Aves > Charadriiformes > Scolopacidae > Gallinago > Gallinago jamesoni. The sequence goes on from JAOQGH010000012.1 coordinate 48,267,478, forward strand.
CCTGCTCTGACAGGGGTGGGACTAGATGATCTCCAGAGGTCCCTTCCAACCCCGAATCACTCTGTGATTCTATAATGTCTTCCATCCTGAACTCTACTTCTAGTTGAAATGATATAAAACCATTTGTGCAGTTCAGTCTTTTTTGAGGCAAAAAAGAAACAGCCTAAATGAGAAATGAGAACAGTAACAGGCGTGGATGTGTTGGACCAAATATGCTGTACCATACCTGCAGTATTACAATATGACTGTGCAGTGAACATCAGCAGCAGAGTCCCACTGGATCTGACCTTTGGCTTTCCGAACAGTAGTGCAGAGCAATAAAATAACCTATAGAAAAATGAACCAACAATTTGCACAACCTCAGGATTTTGCTTTTTCCTTGCCTTCCTCCATCTCAAACCTACATTGCTTCTCCAGATATTACATATCCATAGGTAACATAAAAAAGACTTTTCAGAAAACCTTTCTAGTATCAAGCGTGACCCCAAGTACAAAAAAAAAAAAAAAGTAATTTAAAATGTAGCCTGAAAACCAACCGCCCTTTAGCATCAACATGAAGTTAGGCAATTGTTCACTAATATTTTAAAAGAATTCAATAAGCCTCGGCAATAAAAACTACAGAACTTAAAACCTTTGGTCTGACCAAGTGCTCCATTACAGCACCTTCTTAAAGCACTTATAAGCTCTCTTCAACTGGGACTTCAAAATGGGACCTAGCTTATTTTATCCAACCCAATATCCTTCTCCTGACACAGGACAAAGAAAAAACACGTGAATGTGCTTGGAACAGGGGCTGAACCAGACGACTTTGAGAGATTCTATCCAATTTGAACTATTCCATGATTCTGTAAAAAGGCATGGCAAGCAAGCAGTGTTTTCCTTGAAATACCGTTTGTCTCCCAAAGTTTATGGTGCTAGTTCATCTTCATTTTGACCTCTTAATGACATGTTCCTGTGAGAACATAGAACTGTTTACAAACAGTAAATGAGAAAGCAAGCATCATCCTTAGTCAGGCCCTGATGCTATTAAACTCTCAATTTATTTCTCAAAAAACAAAGGCACTGATTCCAGCTTGTCACAAACTTTGAGCAAGAAACAGATGGTTAACTTTTATTAGCAAGAGGGCTATTCTGAAGGCTTTTAAAAGAGCTCTGTAGATGCACAGTCAGGAAACTGCAGAAGGCATGCAACAAGAGACCTCTTCATCCATCAGTAGAGAATTGCTGACTTGAACTATGAACCATTCAGATCTTTCATGAGACAGCTTCAGAATATGCCTGAGAATACCTCATTTATAACAAAAGTCAGGTTATTCCAAGAGAATACAAATCCAGATATGTTTGTTGTAACAGTTCAAAATCCTTCAATTTAGTGAACTGTTGGTCCAACTGGTGACAACCAGACACTGGAACAGGTGGCCAAGCTATGGCTGCCCCATCCCTGGAGGGGTTCAAGGCCAGACTGGATGGGGCTTGGAGCAACCTGGTCTGGTGGGAGGTGTCCCTGCCCAGGGCAGGGGGTGGGAACTAGATGATCTTGAAGGTCCCTTCCAACCCGACCTGGTCTATGGTTCTATAACCAGAGGCTTGGTAACAAGCATTTCCATCACAGAAGAATAGAATCACAGAACCACATCCTCTTGATACCCACCCTTTAAATATTTACAGGCATTGATCAGATCCCCCCTCAGTCTTCTCCAGACTAAAAAGACCCAAGTCCCTCAACCTTTCCTCATCAGAGAGATGATCCAGGATCCTCACCATCTCTGTATCCCTCTGCTGTCCCCTCTCCAGCAGTTCCCTGTCCTTCTTGAACTGGGAAGCCCAGAACCGGACCTAGCGCTCCAGATGGGGCGTCACCAGGGTGGAGTAGAGGGGGAGGATGACCTCCCTCCACCTGCTGGTCACATTATTCCTGATACCCTCCAGGATGCCATTGGCCTTCTTGGCCACAAGGGCACATTGCTGGCTTATGGTCATCCTGGTGTCCACCAGGTCTTTTTCATTCATAATAATCATTTAATTATTATCAATTTCATTGATAATAATCAATGAATGTGTGCAATTAATTCACTTTGTTGTTCCATGCCGTTTGAACTTCAAGTGCCACCAACTACTTACCTCCTAATTGTATTTTTCAGTAGTGGTTTATTTCACAGTTCTTTGTTTTAACACAATGCTCGTTAGCCGAAGTGCTCCACAGACATGCAACAACTGCTTTCAGATCCCTGAATGACTGTTTTTTAACTAACTGGATACTACAAAATGGACCCAGTTTTCAGGATTAGCCCATAAATTTGAAACTTAACATACAAATGACTTCAGACTGCAAGATCACTCTTTTAAAAAGCACTGCTGTTTGCAGTTAGAGATGTCACCTGGAAACGCTTCCAATTCTTTTCCAATAAGGAAGCTGTCACCTTACATAGAAAGCAGCACTGCTTCACGCATCACAAGGAGTAAAATACCAGAGCCAGATACTGTTAGAACTGTCGCTTGCTGTCCTTAGCTGGCCCGCAGTACTGTTGCCCTTCCATTACGGCGCTTCTCGTTCTGCAGAAGACCAAGAGTTTAATTCCCTTAAATTGCAGACCATTTCTGCCCTTCTGAAGAAGCATCTTCCCCATGAAAACCACTCGTTTAGCCTTCACAGCAAAAGCTTCATGAACAGAAGCATCAGAACGATGTACTTCGCAATAGCTTTGACACAGCTGGAGTTTTGGTTACGTCAGCAGAATTTCTGGCTTAAGACCTCATTAATGATGGAAGTCAAAATTTCAGTGATACAAAACCAGAACTGCTTGAGAAATTAGGAAGTCAGAACCCTCCAAAAAGCGTTCACTTCAGGCTTAATAGAGGGAAGGAACTATGTTGAATGGCGTCATTACACACTTAATACAGCTTACATCAACCCTGACTGAAACTCAGCACCATTCCAAGATGGACCACAAAAGTTCTTACATTTGTGCTCTTGGTACGTGTAACAAAACTACCTACAGGGAAAAATTGGGATGAAAGTCAAGGCTGACAAGAACTCAAACAGAAAAACTGATTTGATGAGGCTGCTGAAGCTGTTTTTCTCATCTCCAACCACAGATAAGTCTAAATTTTCTGCCTTAAGTATTATATTAATGTAAATGGCTAGAAAAAACATCAGGCTCCAACACGAGAACAGAAGTGTGAAAAATTCTTCTTAGATGATGTTAATTCTCTTAAATAAAAGAAATTCTAGACAAGAGTACGGCAAATTCTGATTTGTCAGTAAATGTGCTCAGAATCTCTACAGAATGCATCCAAACCCCAAAATGAAACAGTTGCATGCAACACTACATACAGAAAAACACCGGAAAAAGAAACAAAATTTAACAGTTTTAAATGGATGCACAGTGAAGATCTGAACTGACTGTTGCAAAATCAGCCAGAGGGAAAACACACTTATTGAATCAGAAGAGTCACATTCAATGAGTCACTGTGGCTTTACTACAACTGTACGTTTAGACCACAAATACCCCATCCAAGAATATCACTTTGGTTACAATATTAACCTTTTCATTCATGAAATTGTCAGCAGCAGGCAAGCAAAATATTTTCAGCCAACGGGAAGAAAGATGTAGTTTTCAACTCATCCAGCATTTATCTATACAAAAACCTGATTTCTACCTTGAATCTCACTCCAGGCTTGTCGCAAAGACGGTCCCCCAAAACAATCCTGTAGTCAACTGGCACCTGAGGAACTGGAAATGGTAGTAGTGTGACTTCTAACAGATTACTGCTTACCATTTAGCTCACTCACACCCTACCAAGGCACAATGAGGGCTCAGGACAAACTGTTGACTTTTGAGAATAGAATCAATAAAACCCGTTGGCTACCTGATAACCAATTTAAGAACCTATCTATTAGTTCGGTACCTTCTCCAAGAAGGGCAATGGAGCTGGTGAGGGGTCTGGAGAACAAGTCTCATGAGAAGAGGCTGAGGGAGCTGGGGGTGTTCAGCCTGGAGTAAAGGAGGCTGAGGGGGAGACCTTCTCACTCTCTCCAACTCCCTGAAAGGAGGGTGTAGCCAGTGGGGGGGGTCAGTCTCTTCTCCCAAGTTCCAGGCAATGGGACAAGGGGAAATGGCCTCAAGTTGCACCAGGAGAGGTTCAAATTGGAGACTGGGATAAGTGTTTCCCCAGAAAGGGTTCTTAAGCCTTGGACTGGGCTGCCCAGGGCAGTGGTTGAGGCCCCATCCCTGGAGGGATTTCAAAGCCACATTGACCTAGTGCTTAGAGACATGGTTTAGTGATGGTTTTGATCGGAGTAAGGTTGATGGTTGGATGAGATGATCTGAAAGGTCCCTTCCAACCTGGACAATTCTATGATTCTGTGACGTATTTATGTTTACACATTACATTAAACACCATTATGTCTGAGCATCTACAAAAGCATAACTAGAACATCATGAAGTGACTATTTTTATTCAAATATCAAGCCTCCAGATTCATCCATTTTGGTTAAATTGCAGCCTACGAATCTGTCACCAACAGGAACAAGGACCAGTTTCAAATGCTCCCCATAATAAACAAGTGTACTGGAATATATGAAATACCAACAGAGAAACTGTGTTTGCATGCATATGCACATATATGCCGGGGTGTAAAATCAGCAAGGACATTTTTATTTAGAGACAAAATGAAATACTGTAAAGCTCGGATAAGAAAAAACTACCTACAGCAAAAAATATTTATGTAGTTAGAAACATAGCAAGTGACAACTGGCCTGCAGACAGCTAATACCGTAACAGGATTAATTATTATGTAGGTAAGTAATGAAAAACTCCAAAAAGCTTAAAAAAAAAAAAAAGACAGTGAAGATGACACCTACACAATGCAGAGCTAAATTCCCTGAATCCATCTGTTAGAGACCCGGTTTTAAATACAGTGAGAAGTAAAAGAATTCGTAACACTTCTTAGGAGACTGAAAAGGAAATTATATGAAATAGAAAAAAGCAAAATGTTTCCAACAGAATCCTCACTTGTTTAAAGAAATAAAAGCCAATTGGGATACAGGTAGATTTTTGCCAAATTGTGGGTTCACATCCACACACTTTGGGAGAAGTCTCTTCCCTCAAAAACCTTTACCAGGAAACAAAGAATTATAGAAGAGAAATTAGGCTCCGACAAAAATGCTGCCACACTAGAAACAGTTCAGTTTTGTTTCAATACAACCACCAAAGCTTTACAAAAACCTTTCCTTAATTTTTCAAAACAGTATTTCAATATAATAATACTTGGTACTTGAGATTAGCTGTAAGAACTCAAGACCTGTATGGCAGCAAGCATCTAGCAAGAGATACCATCCTGAAGTTGGCTTTCATATAATCTACCCAAGAAGCTTTGCATCCAAACAGTTAATAGAGAAAATAAATAACAATTAGAAAAAAGCTCTTCATAAGTTTTCCAGTAAGTACTACAATTCCAATTAATGTTGTAGTTGCAAACAATGAAATAAATGAGAATTGAAGAGCAATCATTTTAAATACCAGCTTCACTTCTGGCCACCAGCGTCTTTATGCATCCTTTAGTATAAATCTAAGCTATTGCAAAGTGACAGAAATGTTCAAAAAGAGCTTTACAAAAATTAAGATTAAAAAGTGTTTTGTTTTTTTCATATTGAGTGGTTAAAAAGTTTCTCTTCATCAGGTTTTAGACTTTGTGCTGGTTTCTTTCCCCAGCACTAGTAAAATGCCAAGGAAAATGCCACAAAAGAGGCAAGAAGAGAAAGCCCACTGCAAACTGTATGTCATTGCATTATAAAAGGTGGGGGGAAGTGTCAAAAACCCCACCCATACAATCAACAGAGAAGTATGAGAGAAGATATTCTAATGGAAGCCAAGTAGTCACATGAATCTACACTTCAGGCTCTCACCTGGAAGTAACTCAGCAGAAAATCATGCATTCCAGGCTAGCAAACTCACTGTTACGATTAGTGACCTTTCACATCTTGAAGAGATACTCACTTCCACTGAAATGTCTTCAGAGTTCATCTATTCTGCCTTCTCAAAAAACACTTATTAACTTCTTTCCACAAAAAGGAACAATATGCTGTTGGTGAGGCATTACCCCATCAACAGAGACGAGGAATGCATTATCTGGCTCTCATTCTGAGTTCCACCAGTTTTCTACAACTTTCATTTTGACCTCTGCCAGTTCTCCTGCATTCCACATATTTTGCTCCAGCATCCCCATCTAGGTACACGTAACTATTAAGTTATCAATTTTAATATCCTGTAGACATCATCGTAGGAACACATATCCACAGAACCACTACATGAAAAGCAGTAAACTTTCTTATTTAAGGCTATAAAATTCCTCAAACTGCCTTTCCTATTTCTGTACTTTACTCAAACCTCATAACTCTGTCGAGAGAATGCCTGCAACTAAAAATAGCTCTCTTTTCTTTCAGTTTTTTTGGGGGGTTTTGATTTTTTTTTTTTAAAATCTAGTTTCCTAAGGGAGCCACATTTGCTACACACAACAGTTGAACCCAGACTACTACTTTTCCTTACAGAAAGAGTACCTGTGGTGATGTGCTCTCCCCATTTTTTCCCTTTTTTCCCCCCACCAGCTCCTGCTCAAGCCATAACCATCAGTTGGCAGCTGTGATGAGCTGCACCCAGACTTTGGGGGATGGGTGGCAAAGAAGCCAAAACACTGTCTGGAGTGGGGACCTAGATGTTTTATTCCCATGAGAATATGACTATAGGTCAAGTATCTCACTCTGTAAATAATGGGCAGCCCCAGAGCCCTTTGAGCTCCCCTGCAGGGCAGTGGTATCATGGCAGGATCTCCCCTAGAGTGGGGACACTCACTTAAGTTTCTATTCCTCGAGGCTGAGAGATGCCTTGCTGCAACAGATTCTCGGTAATTGACTGGCAGCATGCTAAACCTTGAAACCTCAGCTAAGTGATAAATAGCATTGATTGCACATATATAATCACAGAAAGATGATATGGGGTTGGAAGGGACCTCTAGAGATCACCTCCTCTAACCCCCCTGCCACAGCAAGTCCATCCAGAGAAGGTTGCACAGGAACGTGTCCAGGTGGGTTTGGAGCCTCACCAGGGAAGAGGAGAGGGGGAGGATGACCTCTCTTGACCTGGAGACCACACTCTTCCTGACACCCTCCAGGATGCCATTGGCCTTCTTGGCCACAAGGGCACATTGCTGGCTCATGGCCATCCTGGTGTCCACCAGGACTCCCAGGTCTTTTTCCTCAGAGCTGCTCTCCACCAGGTCAGCTCTCACTGTTTCTGCTGCAGTGGATTATTCCTCCCCAGGTGCAGTACTCCTTTAGACAGAAAACCACTGACCAAGTCTGGGACTAGGATTGGATCCAGATGCTCCCCAGATTCAGGAAAGGAGTTTAGAAAGCCAGGGGGTCCTTTATGAACCTCATGACTCAAGGGGTGGGTCTCCCTGACAGCCTGTCTGACCCTGTCCTCTTTGCAGTAAATAATCAAGTGTACCTTGCCATCAAGTCTCACAAAATACTGTTGCACTTACTACTAATTTTGTTAAATCACTGTTTCACCTTAATAAATATTTCATGATTTCTCTCTTCAGAGTGAAGTTAATCACTCGCCCACAACTGTACCTGGGGAACGGAAAGCCTGCTGTCTAACCTGGCCCTACCGCACGGGCAGTCAGGTGTCACGCAGGCTGCAGCCAGGGTGGTAGCATGGAACACCTTACAGTTTTCAGAGGACAACAGAATAAGAGGAAGAACTAAAGTATTTTGAAGATGTTAAGTTACACCGAAAAGGAGGCAGGACACACTGAAGAAATAAAAAAAGCTTTGGTAGTTCTTTTCCATAATACGTTTTTCCTTTTTCTAACAGATGTATGCCAGTGTATACCCCTGACTGTATACACAAGGAAGGGCTCCATGACCAAAACTATAATAATATATCCCAGGGAAGCTAGGAACTCAAAAGGCTAAAGCACACTTTTTTTTTCCTCCAAAAGGTTTAAAAGAAAGCACATTTTCATTTCATAGAATCACAGAATTATCCATGTTGGAAGGGACCTTTCAGATCATCGAGTCCAACCATCAACCTAACTCTAATCAAAACCATCACTAAACCATGGCTCTAAGCACTAGGTCAACCCAGCTTTTAAATCTCTCCAGGGATGGGGAAACATTTTTCCTGACCTCCAATCTGAACCTCCCCTGGTACAACTTGAGGCCATCTCCTCTTGTCCCATGTCCTGGGACATGGCAGAAGAGACCGACACACACCCCCCCTCGCCTACACCCTCCTTTCAGGGAGTTGGAGAGAGCGAGAAGGTCTCCCCTCAGCCTCCTCTTCTCCAGGCTGAACACCCTCAGCCTCTTTTCATAAGACTTGTTCTCCAGACCCCTCACCAGCTTCATCATATGCTTAATGATTTTGTTCCTGGCTTTAAAACTGGGGGGCAGATATCAGACTAGCAAAGAACAAGTAGCTGTGAGCACCCGAGGCTCTTGTTATCACCGGGTGGCTTGATAAATAAACTGCCCCAGAAAGTGAACAAATGAAAGAGGTGATCCTAATCAGGACACAATCCATCACCAGAAGATACCAGGATTAAACCAGTTCAAGTTTTTTTAAAGTAAACAATAAAAAGATTTTAAAATAATGACTGTGCTTTCTCTTTTACATAACTTCAAGTCTTGCAAAATACAGCCCTTTCCTTTGCATCCTGCCAAAAAGTCATGTTTAAACCCAAACATTCGTGTGTGCATATAATTACAAATGAAACACTATGTCAATTTTCCTTGAAGTTGTAATCTCCAGGTGATCTACAAGACTAAAGCGACAATTAGAAAACAAAACAGACAACTTAATGTAAGAGAGGAGTCAAAGCCACCAAATAGTTGTTCAAGACATTGGAACCCTCCAGAAAGATCCTCTGGAAAGACTCTAACAGTGCTCTGCACTTTACAAATCAGATGATTTTTAAAAAAACAAATTTGAAGAGTCCAACCGTTACTAAACTCATGATGCCTGAACACCTTCAAGTATATAGCTCTAGAAAAAGCCACCCCAGATTAATTATTCTTAAGTACGTAAAGTCTGCAGGAGAGAAGAATTTTTTAAAGTAATGACTTTGCAGCTACTTGTGTGTTGATTGAAATCATGTTACCAGCACAATTTCAATACAAGAACAAAACAGGGATTTCCTGATTCAGTATTTAGGAAAAAAGACACACTGAAAAGCAACTGCTTGCCTACACCCTCATCACGCTGAAACAAAACCACACGCCCTCTACTTAAGCAAATGTAATTATATTAATAAACAGACATAACTATAATTGCACAATTGACGTTGTCTTTAACTGGGAGCTACTAACCAGGGTAGTACTACTTCTGGAAGTTTTCTTTTCTGAACCATGTACTCCAAAAAAACCTCTCTAGCAGAGAAATACAGAGAATACACTTTGGATTTCAACCAGACCAAAGCTTTATGTCAGGTTCTCAAGTGTTTCAACAACTGTCTTATACTGGAAGAGATTACACAAGGTTACGAAGGAAGCAGCCTCCCAAGGGAAACTTGACATTTTTTCCACTGGGAATATTAAAATATTTCAGATGTAGGATTAGTTGCTTTAAACCACTATTTAAATGTCTTATTTAAACAAAGAAGGACAAAGAATGAAGCTCAGCTTAATGCATATTTCTGCCTACTTTATGTCTTATCGTCAGAGGAGGTGCTTGTTAAGTTTTATTCTACAAAACCAAGTCATTTCAGAAGTAGCATGATTTAAACTACTGATGAGCCATTTTGAATATGACTAGTATGGAATTCAGTGTCTCATGGAGATTTTAAAGACAAATCAACATCCAATGACACCTGATCAATAAGGAAAACAAAAAGGGCTGTTTCAGTCTTCAGTTATCTTAAGAAAAGTTCAGAAACACTACCAAACAAGTCAATACAACTTAGAGAAAACATAAATACAATTAATGAGATAGAAACACTGAAATATTTATTACAGCTAAATATTATAGAGTAATCCCACTTCCCATTAAGGTTAAGTTTTTGACGATTCTTAAAACATTACATATGAAAAGGATACTTTCACATTAACTTTTTATATTTGTATGTGTGTAGCTCATAAACACTTCACCCTTCATTTACATTTAATTTAAATGCCAAAACACCTGGAAAGTAGCAACTATATTTACAGAAAAGACTTCATTAGCATTATGAGCCTAAAGTAAAGGAATCTTACCGAGTCCTAACTCCAAGAGCAAGTTAGAGGACAGAATGCTGCCCACAGAGCTGAAATGAAGCCACTTCCAGATCAATGCACCCATTCAGCTTAGATCAGCTCAGAGAAGGAGCATCTATTTCCTGAACCTGCTCCAGAAACCATGCTCTATGCTATTCAAACAACTGGCTCAATAGAAGTTCAAGAAGCCACCACAAAGTGCTATGGGCAGCCCCATTATCTCCAGGGCAATGACAGTAACTCAACAGCCTGGGGAATATGCATTTTAGGGAATACATTCATGCTTTATGGTCAAGAAAGGTCACTTCTACAGAACCTATCTCCCTGCAAAAATGTTTACTGGAAACAACATCAGCTCTCTTGGATGCTGTACTTACTACTTCCTCAGTGACAAGTATCTTACATAGTATCTTACCCCACCTTCTGGATGGGGGAAGGCTGTGGACATTGTCTACCTAGACTTTAGTAAGGCCTTTGACACCGTCCCCCACAGCATTCTCCTCGAGAAGCTGGCAAATCATAGAACAGACAAGTATACTCTTCATCGGGTAAAAAAATGGGACAATGTCGTGAAAAAAGGACATTGAAGTATTGGAGCATATCCAGAGGAGAGCCACCAAGCTGGTGAGAGGTCTGGAGAACAAGTCCTACGAGGAGAGGCTGAAGGAACTGGGCATGTTTAGTTTGGAGAAGAGAAGGCTGAGGGGGGACCTCCTTGCCCTCTACAACTCCCTGAAAGGAGGTTGTAGAGAGGTGGGGGTTGGCCTCTTCTCCCAAGGGAATAATGACAGGAGCAGAGGAAATGATCTGAAGTTGTGGCAGGGGAGGTTTAGATTAGATCTTGGGAAGAATGACTTTCCTGAGAAGGTGGTCAGGCACTGGAACAGCCTGCCCAGGCTCCATCCCTGGAGGTATCTAAGAAATGTGTAGACATAGCACTTCAGGGCATGCTCTAGTAGCTGGGACTGTAGGGGTATTTTGTGTGTGAATGGTTGGACTTGGTGATCTCAGAGGTCCTTTCCAATGATGACAATTCTGTGATAGTTAAGCCGAAAACTGAATTGTTTCTACAACAGTTAGTACAGCTGCACAACCATACTGGCAAGCCCACCCAAAATGCTGATCCAGCAACTTTTCATACTACGCATTTCAAGACAAAAAATTCAGGTATTACCCTATGGACATCTGCAGATGACGAAGTTTAATTCTAACTCCAGACTAGATGGACAACCGGAAAATAGTTTCTATGCAAATGCATAGCTGCAATATCAAGTCTCACAGAAACCTGAAAATAGTTAGACGCAAAGATCACAGATCCCAAACATGGTTTGTTTTCTTCCATGTACCTGTTTAGCTGTTACTGTACTATTAGACTGTACTACAGGCAAAACTAAGAACACCAAGGTAATTTTACACACTTTCTCCAGTTTTAATACTACATCTGCTTTAGCGACTGTGTTTTAAGCGACTTGCATTTTGTGAGAATGAAATTTCAAAGTACAAATTATACCTCTTTCTGGAATAGTATATGAAGACAGTTCCCTCCCTTCCTCTCCCCCTTTTTCCTGTAGATAGCAGAAAAGCATATTTTATTTAATATTTCAGGTTAAGAGTTTTGCACCAAATAATGAATTATGTACTTGCATGTTAGACTACAAAGGAACCTGTAATCAAGTTACAAAAGAAAAAAAGCAACCTTCAAATTTTGAAATTTTAACTCTGTTTGTAATCAAAAGAAAGCTATAAGCAATCCACAAGGAGTATTCACCAATTTGACCTCAATTCCTAACTCCATCAATAGCACTACTATGCAACACACTACACGTCCGTAACGACAGCACAAGATATCTACTGTATTGATGACAAAATATCAAAGCATTATCAAGCCAGGCAAATAACAAACCATAAAGGCAGACATCAACAAGGAGACAGCTGGCTATTACAAAACATTTCTTTAAATTATTATTATTTTAACCATTAGCGTGTCAAAACTGAGTATTATATCCAGTCCACAGCAGTTCCTCACTAATGTACTCAACTTTAGTAACAGTCTGCTGTCACACAAGTAACTCAAAAGATGAGTGGAAGAGGGAAGGAAATCAGACATCCTAACAGGAGACCGAGGAACCATTCTGCATGGTATTATTCACCCATACTAACTATAGTTTCCCATCCTCTGTAATCCATAGGGAAAGCACTGTTTACATTTGGTTTTCTTTGCAACTCTTCAAACTAGAAAGGTCTGTTCAAATTAAAGCTTTGATTTTGTAGCACAGTTTTGTGGCCACAGAAGTACAGGATACACAGGATGCTGCTGCCCCATTATGTGCGAGGAAAGATTCCAACTTTACTTTTGGATCCCCAGTTTACTGTGTCGCACTCAACTGTAAAAGCAGTTCAATTTTTTTTTTCTTCAAATGAAAATCCAAGTTCAAATTATGTGTACTGATATAATACTTGCAAGTCACATTTTAGACTAGATACACACCAAACTTTTTTCTTAGACCCTACAAACTATACAGTTCTCATTCATTATTCTCCTCATCTACTTGCAGATCAGATAACACATTCTTTTTAAACGCTCTAGATTTAACAGTCTAGAAGAGGAAAATCTATATATTCTCATAAGATTGTGCAAAACATATTTACATCATTTTAAGAGCCATCCTTCTAAGGATCACCACCGAAAACAAAAAGAGGAAACTTACCTACTACCATGAGTGTGAATTCAAATCCTCTCTTCACAGACTTCCGGTAAACTTGATTTGGAAGATTTGCAAACCCCACATATCCTTCAAGGTTCTTCTGTTGCTAATACAAGAGATATTTAGGAAAAAAATTAAAAGAAAAACTTGTAACTTCCTATTTTGCTTGGGTTTTTTTTTTTTTTAGATATTTAAATGTTCACTTCGTTTTCACATTGGTAGAAAGGTGCTACCTACCTAACCTCTGAATAACCTAAGCTGCCTAAATCAAAGACAGAGCAATGAACTGCAACAATAAATGAGAAAAATTGATTTTTTTTTTTACTGGATAGTACAGCTAACTTTCTGTGCCAGTGTTTTTGCTAACAGTATTTTGAGCAACTGCAATTACCACATTACGACTGTGCAAGCATCAGAGCATGCAAGTGCAAACAGATTAAAACATAATCAACTTTGTTTTGATGCCCATTTGAAAGGCAGGCAAGTAGCATAAGAGTAGCTCTCCTGTACTCCCAAGAGTCAGGGGGATACTGCCCCAATACGATGGAGACTAACCCCACCCTCTACTTCTGGGTCACCCAACTGGAGGACTTCATGTTAAATCTACACTAACACAGCATGCATTGGAACAAACCCTCCATCAAGGCAAAACTTCAGTTGGCTCATACTGTGAAGAACTTCTTCAAAATTATTGACTGCAATGAAAGGAGATGAGAATTCTGGATATCAGCCCTTACTACCTCTTACCACATTAATGAAAATGTTGAAGATACTTAAAATGCCCCTCCCTCCCTGTACTAGACCTAGCAATCCTCCAGAGATCATAGAATTGTCTAGGTTGGAAGGGACCTTTATGATCATCTAGTCCAACCATCAGTCAGATCAGCTGTGCTACTTTTAAACCACTCTTCCAGTAGAAATGTTTGATACCACAGCAGGTCTGAGGATTGTGTCTTCTAAGACAAGACAGTTTAGTTCTTTGTTTACAGAGAATCTGAAAATCATTTTGGGAAAGACTGGCTACTTAAACAATACAATGTATTGTTTCTCATGAAGCGGGAAATTCAGGCTTTATGTCTATCCAAAGTTGAAAGGATATGATTTGATACTACCTCAATCTCAGAGCTTAAGAGAGTTATGGACATCCACAGAGCTGAAGCGCTGCCTGGAAGTTTAAATTCCCCTCCCTAAGATTATCTTTAAGAGGATGGAGGAATTCTAAAAATAATTAGGAAAAAAAAAACCCTGTTCTACTAAAGGCACTATTACCCTAGAACTTCTCTATATGGGATAGAGGATGGTAAATTTGAGTTTGGTGTGTAGTTCGCTCATGCTTATTTGGAAGTTTTTTTCTACAATTGACAGAATAAACCTAGGTTTAAAAAAAAATTATTTTTTTTTAATTAAAGCAAACATTCCTTGCAATGATATAAAACCACTATCCCTTTCAAAGCATTGAATGCAAGAAGAACTAGCTTCTTTGTAACCCAACAGCATCAGTCAATGAACTGACTCTGCTTTAAGCCACATAATTGATATCTCCCTTTGGCAAACAAACTATTACATTCAAGCAACACTACACCACTCCAAAGACACACTACACTGGTATGTGTGTCAAATTTAACTAAGTCTGAGAAGTCCAAACTTAGCATTACTACGCCAAAAAAATATTTAATCCTAGCACAGATTTGTACCAGCTCTCACTTAGTGATAAAACATCACATCAATTCTCCTTCAAGTTTATAAAAAGGCAGTTATCTTTGAACTCATTAACTCATACAGAACAAGAGAGGAACATCAAATGGCAGCCAGCCAAAGCTAGGTGTTACAGTCTCCATACACACAACTCAACTAATGTTATTACTTCTCTAAACATAGGAATGTTTGCCTTGTGTCACCAAGAAAACTCTTTTTTTTTTAAGATGCTTTTTGTTTCAATTCAGCCTTTGGTGCAGCAATAGTCTCACCTGTAAGGTTTCAAAAGATTAAAAAAAAAAATCAGGCAGGAATCTAAAAATCCAAAGACTGTTTTACTTTTCAAATCTATTACTACAACTATGCAAGGAATAAAATCTATTACAACCTAGAACTCTGAGTAGGAGCCAATGCTTCAGATATATTACATGATATGCAGATGGGTGCTCTTTATGGTATTAAAGGGCTCCTTAACAGTGTAGGTCCTTAATAACTATTAAGGATCTGCAACTGCTATCCATTCTGCCAGATGTAGTACCTAATCAGTCAGACACTCCTTATAGTTCTACTTGTCAACCACTTGCATCTTTTAATGCCTACATATCTTTTAATGTATGTAATGCTTACCAGAAACAACTCAGCACCTCATCAAATCTAGGCAATACTTCTTTTGCTTAAAATAATGACTTTACATATAGTTACTGTTTTAAATTATTTTTATATCTCTTCCCCTTCACATAATAGCTTCACCTTTAGGATAGCATTCTTAAAGTTCTTAGTAGTAAAACTGAGTATGAAATGCTAAACAATAACAGACAACTTTGGGGTCATTTGCTCTGTTAAGCAGGTCTATGGCATTTACACTCACAATTTTAGACAATGAAATACAAATGTTACTCACCAGAAAGACGTATGAAGCACTACACTTGACCTTAATGCTGTATTTAATGTGAGTATTTATACTATATAGGAAAAAGCCTTTTAAATAAAGTGAAGTCAAATGCCAGATTCAGATTTCTGGTATACCAAGACCAATCAAAATTGAAAATGTCAACATACTAGTTTTTAAATGGCTGTATTTGTTCATAATTTGCTACTTCTCAATGGACCAAAGCAAACTAGGAATTGAGTTTCTTAAATCCCTGCAACAGCTTTTAGAAGAAGTTACTTACTACTTTTTTTGTTGAAGCATTGACTTCCACTGTATGGATTGTTGTGCCAGGTGAAATCTCATGATTCTAATACTTACAGAGGCTTCCCCTAACATTTTTCCCCTTCCTGATTTTCAACCAACTCTGTTTCAGTTCACCTACTAAAACCCTAATGCTTCTTCTCCACAATAACTGTAACGCATCTTTATCAACGTAATACTTACAGCTACTTTGTAAACAACGCATTTCCATCATTTCCAGTGTTGAAGATGTCGACAGAATACGGTCAAAAGCAGTCCAGTGAAAACGATGTGAAAACAATGAATTTGAACCATTGTAGCAACGAGTCCACGCAGGTGCAACAGCAATCCAGAAAGAGAAACAGGGGCAGTGTTAGGAGAGAAAGAAAAGGAAAAGTTACTTACATTTGACCAACAAAGTTACACGCAATGCTTAGCATCCAGCATTTCATGCAACCTCCATTTACTTCTACAGGTGTGACAGCTTCATTTCATGGTAATACACTACATGACCTCCACAATCAATACAGTTAGTTATTCAATAGTTATTTTTACTCTAGTTATTCAGTGTGCTTTTTGTTTATCATATGCTACCTGAACCTGTAATGTGGTCGAGTGTATTTATTTTCTTCAGAGGCGCTCACCAGAACATGTAATCCCATTTCACCACTCCACTGCATAATATTTTTATTTTAGAGTGGAAAAGGTACAAAGATCAAAGCCATCATCATCATAAACGTCTCTTAGAATTTTGCATTTCTATGTCACTTTATACATTCAGTGAACAGTGTCAATTCACTTTATTTGCAATACTGAGCAGTAGAGAATCGCTGCAAATTTGGGCATAAGACTCACAGTTGAACAGCCAGAAAATAAAGAACAACTTAAGGGGCCACAAGTTAAGTGTCTGTTTAGCATCACCTAACTCTGTGAATGACAAGAGACCTACGCTAGTTCTCCAACGTGGCACTGAAAATACTTGAACTACAAACACTTATCACAAAGATGATCCTTTAAATTTCTGTATTTCACTAAACATATTCTCATGCTTAAGTATTTCAAGACACCAATGCAGAAAAAAAAAAAAAAAAAAAGGGAAAAGTCATCTCACCATCTCAATACCAAGTTCTAGGCCAGCAGTCATGACGCTTCTACACCCTAACATCTAATTTTTTTAATGAATCCCATACTCCCAGAGGCTCAGAGCCTATTTTTAGAAAGTTTAGAAAGTTTACACTCCAGTTCAGAGTAGCACAGGTGTCCCTTTCTCCTTTTCTACCTAATGGGATGCGACCCTTCTGTTTTTCCAGTACCCATTATAGTTCTATCAGTGTCCGGAGCCACTCAGCACACTGGGTACTTTGCTGCTGCACTCCTCCAAGAGGATAAAAAAGCAAAACTTAGTCCCCCTCCCTCCCTGTGTCCCACAGAGAGGCAGCATGAGATGTTCCACGCAGCTTTGGGAGGAGGGCGGATGCATGTGCAGCAGAACTGGAGCAGGCTGTACAGGGATACAACTGATCCTGCAGACCCAAAGGTTTTGGTACCAACCACCCTAACCACTGTATTATATCATTTATCACATTGCACATCACTACTTTCAACTTTGAAACAAGGCAGCGTTGTCAAGCGCAGACAACTTCTACATCAGTTCCCCAAGCGCACAGGAGAGCCTGGTTCCCTACACAAAAGCAGTATCATTAAACAGTGTGACTTTTAAAACTATCATCCAGCAAGAACAGCCACATAGGTCAGACCAAAGTCCCTGCCTTCAATGTTGGCCAAAAACATACACCTAAGAGAGTGCATACAACTGAGGAAACAGATGGCAGTATTTTTCTAAACACCTCCGCAGCCACCAAAAATCTACATCTCAAGTATTTGGTAAGACTTTTTGTCTTTGGTGGCATTTTTCCACTTAAACAGCATTTGATTGATTTCTCTTCTGTGCACTCACTCTTCTTATTATCACATAAATGGAGAATCCACAAAAGCCCCTGTACCAAGGGCTCCCTCTGATTACCTGAACGTTGTTAAAGTGGGGACACCGTATTTCAAAATTGCCACCTATTAGCTTAATTGCTGCATAGTACTACCTGTGTTGGAAAATAGCCTTAATAATCCAGCATCCTTCATTGAGAGGAAGTTGTTCATACTTCTGATAGCCTCTGCTGCTCTTCTGTAACACTATTCTAGCTCTGTACTCTTTTGGAGAGGCTGAGGTTAGAGCTACATACCGTATCCAAGAGGCAAAACAGTCACAGATCCACAGCCTGATCTGTTGTTCTCTGATTCTTTCCTACCGATTCCCAATGTGCAATCTGGTTTTTTGGCTACTGCTGAGGACTGAGCTGATGATACAGTCCACTGTACATGGACCCAAGACCTTGCTCCCAAGCTTACAGATGTTCAGAGCTTATCAATGACCACACAGCACAAAAGCAGACTGTGTACATATCACTTCACATTCACACACACTGCATTCTAGCTACCATTTTATATCAAGTTTTCTCAAATTTTTAAGCCCTTGTAGCTGTCCATCATCTCTGCTTTAACAGCACAGATGGAGGCAAGCCATACAAACAATTATCAGTTTGGCCTTAGCTGACTTCTCGTGCATCCACTCGGTGCACTCGTTAGTTTAATGTAGGTCTCCCTCAAGCAAAATGTCAAAGTCCATGTAAACTGGCTGCAGAGTTGGTGCTTTTACATCCATCATCTGAACCAGTGGATTAATAGCCAGCAGCTATTAACTGCTGTAACTGCATGTAAGCTGCTGTGACTACTTAAATGAATGAAGAGAGAGAAAGGAGGCACCATCAGTGGCTTTCCAAGGAGTTTTAAGGAAGAACACTGACAATAAAAAAATCCTCTTTTCCGCGCTTCTATCAAGACCGTCTATCATCTTTGTTATTGCCCATAATTTACATCTCTCCTTTATTCTATGCTGTGTCCAGGAATGACAGATCTAAATTCATTCTTCAGGTACTACCATCTGAGCCAAAAGACGACAGTGTCCAGCATAAGGTCCGTTGGCTGACAAAACAAGCACACCTTAACCCTCTTACAAAGAGGGGATGAAAATCTAAGGTGAGCTACAGCCACGTTTTGCCTCTCCATGCAACCTGAGAGCTCAGATCACACTCTCCATGGGTAAGCGCAGCCATAGTGCACCCATGGCATCCAGCAGCCCGTTACCTACTGGAGAGCAGCTCTGAGGAAAAAGACCTGTGAGTCCTGGTGGACAACAGGGTACCCATGAGCTAGCAATGGGCCCTTGTGGCCAAGAAGGCCAATGGCATTCTGGGGAAGGGAGAGTGTGACCAGCAGGCGGAGGGAGGTCATCCTGCCCCTCTGCTCTGCCCTGGGGAGGCCCCATCTGGAGCACTGGGTCCAGTTCTGGGCTCCCCAGTTCAAGAAGGACAGGGAACTGCTGGAGAGAGGACAGCAGATGATGAAGGGCCTGGAGCATCTCCCTTATGAGGAAAGGCTGAGAGACTTGGGTCTTTTCAGTCTGGAGAAGAATGAGGGGGGATGTGATCAATGCCTAGAAACACTTCGAGGGTGGGTGTCAGAAGGACAGGACCTCACCTCTCAGTGGTGCCCAGGGACAGGACAAGAGGAAATGGGCACAAACTCGAACATAGGAAGTTCCACCAAACATGAGGAGGAGGGTGAGGGTAGCCGAGCCCTGGAAGAGGCTGCCCAGAGAGGTGGTGGAGACTCCTCTGGAGACATTCCAAACCCACCTGGACATGTTCCTGTGCAACCTGCTCTGGGTGGACCTGCTTTGGCAGGGGGTTGGACTAGATGATCTCCAGAGGTTCCTTCCAACCCCATCGCATCCTGTGATTATGTGGTAAACCTTTACTTGCCTGATAAGAAGAAGTTTGTCAGCCGTCAGAGCCAGCATACAATAGGCAAAGGCATGGCTGAGCAAACTGCACAGAGCCCAGCAGCTACACAAACAGAGCCAGTGCTGCAATTCTTACAGTAGCTAAAGTGCAGGAAAGCAGACAACTACAGAATAATGAAATCAGTTCATAGTCAGAAAAGCAAAACTAATTATAGACAGATGGGGAGAAGGACAAAAAAAAAGCTGTCAAACAACCAAAGTAGGACTGTATAACTACAGCAAAAGCATTCTACCTGTGATGATTCTACAAAGCATTAAGGTCATCTCCCATATTGACAGTTTTTATGTAATAGTTCATCCTTCACTAGAATTAACTAGACAACTAATTCCTTGAAGAAAAAGTAAGCCATTTTGTGCATTTTAAACTCCAGGAATACAACTTTATAGCTTCATGTAGCTATATATAGAGAGAGCTTTTTTATTTTCTACATTTTTTTCCTTTATTTTGGCTTTAAGCAAACCTTGGTCTGCCTGCAGAAAGCAGCAGGCAAACCACCACCACAGAGCAACTTGCATCTAACTGAAATGGCCAACTCTAAATCAAATTTGACAGTAAAGTGACCAATTATCTTCCACTCCATAAAGCAGGGGCCGAAATGACTACAGCAAGAAATGGCACAGAAGGTAGGGTAGCCTACAGAAAGAGGCCACCAAAACAGCAGCCAGGGAATTAGCCTCTGGAACAGCAGCAGGTAAGATACACCAAGTGAGGTGTGGTTGATGCTCAATCATCACTTTTAACCATCCTTCCTAACTCCTCCTCCTCAGTTTTGGTATCATTGAATGTTTATTCCAAGACAAACAACACAAACGCCAAGACAAGGGTTGAAGATGAAAGATGCAAAGGAAAAATATTTGGGGAAAAAAGCTAGGAAAGATTCCTTGACACAAAGCCTCCAAGGAAAAGCAAAAAAAAAATAAAACAACCAACAAAACAAAAAACCCAAACATACAAAACACAAAAAACCAACCCAAACAAATTTCAAAAGTATCTGTATTGCGCTTCATATTTAACGTGTCTCTTGCCTATTTCTTTTCCCAAATCGATGTAAATAAAAGATTTTAAAATAATTTTTTAAAAAAGAACCTGATGGGAGCTTTCAGGCAGTTTTATCTCGCACTACTTTCATCTCATATGAAATCAACTACATGCCAGGTTTGAAAAGAGACATTTTTAAGGAAATAGAAATTCTCCACAAAGAAGATTAGTCCCTCAACCTACAGACCTTTTCAAGGGTCTTACTCAGCACCGGAAACATAGCATGAAGCAGCAACAAAGCACAGTAAATATTAAGAAATACATTGAAGTACCATGCTATGATGTATCATTTAGTTCCTCTGCCATTTCCTTTTAATCTAAGTTACTGCTGGGCATTTTGCAGTTCCCTCGGGTTCACCTTAACATTGCATTTTCCTTCAAAATTTGCATAGCAATTGGTCAGTTAACACGAAGACTCAGCAGATGGTGATAAATTATGGTTTATGGGTTTAGACCAATTAAAAAACCCAAAAAAACCAAACCCAACTAATTCCCACTCTCTCCCACACCAAATCTCTGGATGAAGTGGCAGCAATAACAAGGCCATGATGCAAGCCCCTAAAGGGCTTATTATCCTATCTAGTAAGATTTCTTGAATATGTAGGTGCAGAAATGCTAATGAGGAGTGACTCATTCACACAGAAGTACTCAAGTATGTACAACATACTCTAAGCACTGGCTCTGTTCGGTAGCTGTTGGGCTCTCTGCACAGTTTGCTCAGCCAGTGTGTTCCCCTTAAAATCACAGTATTTCACCTCTGGTGCTCCTGTTTAAAAGAGAAATCATCATGTTAAATAACTAGAGTGAAGGGCTTTTAGCACATATTTCTGTAGGGTGGATGCAACCCCTTCCCGTATGGAAGTCATGTGCTTTTCTGTATAATCTCTTATTTTTCTGTACAATCTCTTATTTT
>JAOQGH010000012.1:48289274-48302583 GCA_025769975.1 Gallinago jamesoni
GGATGCAACCCCTTCCCGTATGGAAGTCATGTGCTTTTCTGTATAATCTCTTATTTTTCTGTACAATCTCTTATTTTCCTGTACTAGTTTCTATGCTGAACACCTCAAGCTCCGACTTACAGAAGCCTTCAGAAGCCCTTTAGGTTTCACCAAGAAAAGACATTTTAAGAGACATGTCCCTGTCACTTGTCTTTTAAGGTTGACTGTATTTTTGTGATGGTATTGTCTTACTTCAACCTGGGACACCACGCCAAAACAGTGAAACCCAAGTTCTTCTGAAAGCACTGATCCTTTTGTCTCAGACAAGGGATTTCTTTAGAAAAATTAAAATATATCTTGAGACAATCTCACCATTAACAAGCTGTTACCAACCGATCATTTAAAACATATTCTTATGAAAAAAGCATAGTAGTAGTTGAAAGTTAAGATACTGTATTTTTTATCACTTGAAGCAGGTTAGGTATTTTCCCACAGTGTTCATTTACTGTCATTAAAATATGCTGTCATGGGGGAAAAGACAGAAGACTTTTAATTATAAACTGAGTTTTCAGGATACTCTGAAATCATGTTTATTTTTTGTTTCAGTACTTCCACTACAAGGTTCACCAAACACTACCAGAACTCCTTAGTAATTATTAAATTAATAATACTTAGAGGATTTTAGTTTTTAACTATTTCCACACTGAGTTCTCTATTTGTATTATAAAGAACCTCAATGAGACAAAGAAAATAAAACTAAAAAAAGAGCCGCAGACGCTATTTTAAAGAATTATGACAACGAAGAAAACCTCTTCATGTGTTAAACTTAGATGTTTTGAAACACAGCTGGCTGGCTGCATGGTTTTTAATTGTCTTTATTTTTAAGCTAGAGAGATACCACAGAAAGATAGCTCCCATTATAATTACCGTGTAACGAAGATAGTAGGTAAAACTGAAGATTGTTTCCCTGCGGGCTGTAATGGTAACAGATAGAAAAGAACTGTTCATATTGATAAAAAAATGTATCATACAGGTTTAATATTATTACGGTATATAATTGGTATAATTGCCACTCCTTTCTAGTACAAGTTGGCAGCTAGAAACCTTAAGTTTTGGGTGCATTTATCCCATGTCAAAGAATTAATTGTTAATTTGGCCTTTATTGCAGGTTTTTCAAAGAGGAAGGCAACCCATGTGAGAGCACCCAGAGCACAAGCAGTCTAATTGCCTTGGACAACAAAACTGAAGACTCTGAGGACTGAAGCCAGAGCTCGACAACGAACCATTCCGGTGATCAACAGCACCAAACCCGTCACTTTCTCAACTTCCCAACTACTTTTGGCTTTGGTATTAGTTACAAAGCTGGCTGGAGGCTTGTGCATTACATGATCCCAATACATGTAACCAGCAGAGCAGCCATCCTGCAGGATCAGAAATTTCATAGTGGGAGTTAATTCCTCTCCATACCTGGCTGCCACACCACGGTACCTGACGGCCAAGATTCACAACTGGGAACACAATTCAAAAGAAACCCAGAATCGTTGTTACTACCCACGGCGACAAAGACTTGAACATACCAAAAAAGAGTCATCTTTCCCTAAGGGGATGCTGGCTGTGGTACAGGCATACTGGTATGCAAGACAGAGACACAAAGCTCAGGCCAAGTGAAATGCATTCAGTGACCAGATTAGAGGCCATCCATTCAATGTTTCTTTGGAGAAGCTCTGCCTTAAACACATTCAAGGTCTTCTCCAAAATCAACTCTTGCCTATGTTTGGACAAACAAGATGTCTGTGTCCCTTTGTTGCTAAGGCATTAAGCACTCAAGTAACTTCACTTGATCTGCATAAACTATGGACTACTGATGGAATTTTGAACTCACCTGCTGCAAATTTCTATTTTTTAAGGCTTCAAAACACAACAAACCATAAACCCCTTTTACAGAGGAAATCACCTAAAAAGGAACAAACACCAACCAGCTCAAAAATTAACTTGCTAATTGAATTTGAAACTACTGGCAAGGAAAAACTCCCTGCTGAAATTCCCAGCTTTCCTTCCAAGTTTTTAAAGTAGGGGCTCATTACCCCTACCTTATCTACCTTTCAAGTCTTCAGTATTGTTTTGAACTTGCAACGTTAAGAATTTATTCCTTTAAATGATTTAAAAGTAGATTCCATTTAATCAAAACCCATAACTTTATAAGATTTGAAAAAGGACTGAACAACCATATTCTCTAGTTTTTACCCCAGTCTCTTTAAAGACTTGTTCCCCATTGCGTCATTCTCTCACTTACAAACTGCCGGTTCCTTCCACTGTTCTGAAAACATACAGGTTTGCAGATGCTCACAGAATTGCAAATAAAAGCACTGAAGGTCAATACTTGGCACAGCTGAACAGTAAGATGGCGAGCTTCAATAACTAATACTGCAGCAGTTCGCAGGCTATTCTCCTCTGCAAGTTCTTCCTCAACTGAGTGCTAGAAAAATAAAGAACACAGAAAGCAGCAACAGCACGGCTCCCCTTTACTCATCATCAAGAGATTACTCAGGCCTTGATTTTGCACGATCTGGTAAAGCCTCCCAAGAGGAAACTAATTTGATCTTGAATCTCTTGGTTTGTTAGTATACCTTTACTAACTATAATTAGGAAGCATTTGTCTCCAGAAGTAGGGAGTGGGAAGGAGAAATAAGATGATGACTGTCTTGGCCTCATTCTGCTTTGGAAATTTTCTCTATCCTGAACTTGAAACCATTCAATTACATTTAAGCCAGCATCTGGAACTCAGATTTTGAGTCCTATATCCTGAGTTTTGCGTTCTTGTTTTAAAAAGCTTTATAAAGTTTACTAATTTAATACTTTAAAAAGTATTAGTAAGGCTGCATAGCCAGAAAAAAAACTTTGCTGTCAGAAAGCTTCCAGAAAAATTACATTTCTCCAGCATTAGGTTTTAATGCTTCACAACTGCTTTTGTTTTTGACAATTAGGCTAAAACTGGTATCTCAACGTTCTTAAGATAGCAGCACAGTTAGGATCTGGTCAGCACTATAAGACCCTCTGTACCACCGGAGTTCTGCAGCCACCAATAGTCAGCGCTTTAGTTTTACAAATGACAGCCCTAATGCTAATATTAGTATTACCATAAACATCTTGGGTAATGACACAACAGCAGATAATAAAAAGCAAGTCACCTCCCCCATTCAGTGCTAAAGGAGTAAATGATAGCAGCTGAAACAAAAGCCAAACTTTGCCCACTTGTGTTTATCCTCAGCAAAGTCAGCAGCTTGGCACCAAGGGGAGAATACTGTCTTTCTAACCACCAGCATTCCTTCCTCCAACACGATAGGGTTTTTCCTCTTCCCTATCTTAACCACTGGTAGAGTGGAAATAAACAAGTTGTACAACTAGATCAGCTACCACATATCTCTTCTGCCTTGGGCACACCACCACAACTTCCAGCCTACGTTAAGATTCAGCATTAGAGTAGGAACAGAACATCAAGCTTGCTTCTCTTTGCAGCAGTGCCACATTACACCGGGCTAAACCAGGCACTAAACTAGGACTGGGCATACCTGTTTACTGCTGAAATGGTCAGCTGAAGTTCCATCTCTTCCCAGAGCACACTTGCACCTCTTTTTTCATGCCAACTTTTCCGTGATACCATGCTATGAAAGGTTGGGAGACCTCAACTGATAGAAAAATAATCTTGAGGAAGAAAAACCAGGCAGTTCCTATGAGCTGAACTCCATGAACTGACTGTCAGGTCAAAGAGGCACTGCTGCAAGCATTGGGAGAGCAGCAGAATTGCGTCCTTTGAAGCAGCTGGCCAACAGACTCATCCAGCAACTGTACAATCAGGGGTGAGCTTAGGCCTCCCCCGTATCAGTTATGGTCACTGTACACCTAGGGAATGAGCCAGATTAGCTTCCATATCCAGCGGAAAACTACCCTGAAGTTAACCTTCTGTCCCATCAGCAGGTTCACCTAACCATACAACAGAGGCAACATAAAGGAGAAAACACACACAATCAAGATAGTATTTTCCAGCTGCAGTCCACTTATATCAGCGTAAGCTATGGAAACGCATGATAATGTTTCTAATAAAGAACATAAAGGAAAGCAGAGGATACGATTTGAAAATACTGCTGGGCATATTAAAACTTCCTGCAGGCTGTGAAAGAATTATACATAAATGAGGTTAAAACACTTCAAGTGGCCAACACTGGGAAAGGCTTGATTTAAGCTTTACCTTAACATTAACTTAAGCATTCTTGGCAATTCTGACCACCTCAGGAGGTCAAATTTCATTTTACTTAAAGTTCAACTTGAATCGTTACAGGAATGGTCATTTAATGGATGAGATATAAAAAGAGGTAATATTTCATACATTTTTCTTTTAATAATCTTCCTACCTGCAACACAGTGACAACCACTGGCACCAGTATCAATATTCATGCCATCTTACATTTTTCTCAGCATCAACTGCAACGACCTACAATGCTTTTTCAGACAAATGTCACACCAGAAATTCTGCCACCAGTGACTTCGGCTGCCTTTCTGAAAGGTCTCTTTGTAGTAACATTTACTGTATGATCGGCTGATTCCCATATGTAAGAAGACTATTTTGATTGGAATTTGATAAACTGAAACTTTGGAGCTCAATGCTAACCAACAACAATAAAGAGTACACCTTATATATATGGTCTGCATTTCTGTTTTGCTGGTCATTGTTTCTTTCGTGCTTTATTCCAAAACACTGGGAAAAGCTTAGTATGTGATATTCTCTCCTTTAAGGGCATACTTTTAAGACCACTGTCACCCCTTGGTGTTTTTTGTGGTCAAATGAAAGATGAGTCTAAAGTGCTGTTTTGTTGGGTTTTTTTTAAATTTCTTTCTTCAGGTCTTGAATCTTTTGTGATTATGATGCAACCTTTCCATTCAAAAAAAGCTCTATTTTAAAAATGCTGACACCAAACCTAGGAGCTACATCTTAATGTTGATTCCCCCTTAAAGCTACAGTGAGTCAAAGGAGGGAAAAATCTCACTGTTATTTTAACCAATTCTCCCCCTGGTTTTTAGTCCTAACATCTTTTTATCCAGGTTAAAAAAAAAATAACCAAAGGAAAAAGTACATAACTGTGTGCAAAACAGGAAAAAAAACCCCAAAACAATTAAAAAACCCTATATCTTGAGATGCAATTTTTAATGTTGAAAACAAAAAAGCAGGAAAAAAACTTGTCTTCTGTGCTACTAAGAAATAATTCCGTTCTATTTTAGTTGCTTAAGTGTTTCTGAATGTAACACCCATAGCGTTATTGTTCTGTAATCCTGCTTCCAAAATTATTTGCAAATGCGTTCTGAACTATCATTGCGTTAAATGATAGAAATCCAGCATGAAAATGGCCACACAAAGAGCCCATTTGGAAATAAGACCCTGAGCTAGATGCCACTGGAAAAGAGATTCCCTGTAAGCAGCTTTAAGAAGGGCTCCCAGACCAGATGCTGAAGTTGGTGTGCGACCAGCAGGTTTCTGAGAGGCACATTTAGAAGCACAGACCAGCACCGATGCACAAAAACCGTAAGTAAGATGAAGTGGCTTTTGCGGGAAGGAAGTCCAACGCTTGCATCAGAACAAGGTTTAGCCAGGAGTACGTTTCTCTTACCTCTAGCTCAAACTTTGTGGAAAGTTAAGTGGATACATATTGTCTTCTGAAGGGCTTTTCAGCCTACTGGTTACTTTTCCATTTTTAATGTAACACAAAGAAGGTCATAACTTACAGCAGCTTCCCAACGCAACGCAGCAAACACCCGGTTTGGCAAAAGCTACAAGTCATGTAAGTAAATATTGATTTGATTCTTTACTATTACAGAAAAAAAAAAAACCAAACCCACGCACAAATAGAAAGGAACTACCTGATGACATCACCGAGCTATCATCAAACCAGGGCTGGAAAAACGTCCAATTTGACTCACCCCCGACGCACGTGAAACTCACCCCGGCAAGGTGAGCAGGAAGTCACTGGTTTCTGTGAACCCAGTGGCTCTCACAGTTGAGAAATGTCTCGGCCTCACCTATTGCCACCATCCCCACCTCTGTAAAGCCATCTATTCTGTAAACAACAGCTCCAGACGAACCCTCCTAGGGAATAGTTTGTGTCTGCCTATGGTTTAACACTACCCCGAATTTGAATTACTAATTCAAACGAGACTTAACTAAACTACTTAAACGATGACTAAATGCCATTCTAATTACAGAGAACACATTTGCAATTAACTAGCTTATTCCAGGAGCTAGGGCACCAACTTACAGAGAACAGAACATGGCTCATAAATACACATTTCTGGTCTAGACAGGTTAAGTGAATAGTCTGGCAATAAATTAAAGCTAAACATGTACATCACACTACAGTCCCAAGTAAAAACTTCTCTCCTACACCTTCTCAGAGGAAGATTTTACTTTGCTGACTTTTATGTTTAAAATGAGGTTTTGAATCTGTAGCCATTGTATCTTATAACTATTTGTTGTCTTAATGTGTATTTTAAGATAGTATTAAAAACATCACCACCACACCATTAGGTAAGCTACTAACATTAAAGAAATTTAAGTACAGGAAGTACGAGCCTGACCCATGGAAGAGAGTAATGAAAGCACCACTAAGATGCTAGCCAGTTACAGAAGAAAAAAAAGTAAAAGAAGATAGTTCTACTGTGCACATTTAGACATTTCATTCAGAAAGCAAAATCTATTACATTTTAGCTTACAAAGAAGACAACTCCGATCCTCTATTTCCATATAAGATAAACAATCAAGTGTTTATTCTTATATACACAAACCCACGTTTGTTTGTCACATGTAGTGTACATCTGAAGCACCATTTTAACTGAGACCAGTCGCTTGTCCTTGTGGGTAAACTGACGGAAATGCTGCGAGTTATTATCAGCAGCACAGACTGATACGCACAGCTCTGGGTGCATTCGCTTCGATTTCATAATGACCAAACAACAACCCTTTCTTCCACAGCAGCAAGCACAGAACTGGTGATGCTTTTGTACTTCAATTCAAGTTTCACCACAGACAAGGCAGTAAGTGACACTTTAAGCAATGGCTTTAACCTGCTCTCCTAATTAAAATTTCTATTTGTTGGGATTTGTTATTCACATATTAGCTTAAAAATAAATAAATAAATAAAATAAATAAAATGCAGTCATTTGAAGCCAGTAGGACATAATGCTCTTATGTTCACAAATCACCAGCCAAAGATGCTGGTAATCTCACAGAGCAAACAAGATTCAAACATTACAAACTAAGGAGGTATCAAGTGAAAGATGTTAAACACTACACAAAAATACATCTTCCCCAATTTCCTAATGTTTCAGCAGGCAAGGACTTTAAAACACACGTAGACAGAATTATAAAGGAAAAATACTTTACAATAATAGTAGTTTGGTATCTCCGTGAAAACTCTAGTCAGAAATTAAGTTATCTCTAAGTACTGAAAGCTACTACTACAAAAAAAATCTTGCATGAGAAGGTATGGTCTACCATTTTAGCCAAGATAGACAGCAGTAGCCCATCTAACTTTCATGGGAGCCGAGTCTGCATATTCACACAAACTGGCATTTTTTTTGGTCCCGTTACTAATGCAGATCATAGGTGTTCCTACATATGGAACCATTTCTTTCACTGAACATAACCTAAAGGAACTGTCAGTCAGAGGAAGATTCCAACGGCCAAGGAAAAAAAAAAAAAAACAAACATTTAGTGAATGAGTACTTCTGACAGTCTTCTGCTCACTGATTTTTTTCATCTGCAGGAGGCGGCACACAAACTGCACGCAGAAGATTCTTGAACGTTGTCTTTCACGGAATTATTTTGGTAGGTAATGGGTTCAGCGTGAAGCCAGACAACTTCATCCTAAAGTAAGTTTAGCCGCCTTTTCCTTCAGCCGCCCGTTCAAAATCATCCTGACTCCATCCCGCCTTTCCCCAAGTAACCCTCCCGGAGCACCCAACCGCCCTCCGATCCATGCTGCGGAAGGGGATCCCACAGAAACCGCTCGTCAGGCGACTAAATTGTAATTTATTTATTTAGAGCTTTTATTTGTTTTAAAATCGAGGGGGCGAAGGCCCTGGCCCTCTCCCTGCTGCAGGGAGCCCGGACCGGGCGGCCCGCTGAGGCGGCGGGAGGCAAATAGAAGCCAGATCCGAGCGGTGTAAAACCCTTGGGGAAGGGGAAGAAAAGGATTTAAAAAAAAAAACGGGGAGAAAAAAAAAAGAAGAAAATAAACGCAGCTACCGAGGCGGGCGGGCACGGCGCGGTGCCTCCGGCCTTCGCCCGCCCGCCCCACAAGCACAGGCGCCCCCTTCCTCCCCCGGCCGCCTCCTCCTCCTCCCGCCCTCGCCGCCGTGATTTCGGTCCCACCCGCTCCTCTCCCGCATATTTGAAGGCTGCTTTAATTCCTGCAGCGAATTCCTCCCTCCCAAATTTGGGCTCAAAAGGAGAAAAGGGGGAGGAGGAATGGGGATGGCGGCGGTGGGGGAGGGAGAAAGGGTAGGGAAGAGAAAGCCAGGGAGAAGAAATATCTCCGGCATTCTGGCTACCCGGCTCCGCGCAGGCATTATACAATTTCGGCGAGGCAGGAAGTGACTGCAGGGGGGTGGGAGAAGCGGGGGGGGGAGGGGGGTGGGAGAAGCGGGGGGGGGGGGAGGGGAGAGAGTAAGGCGGCGGTGAGGGGCGCTGGAGCCGCATCTGAGGAGGAGGAAAGCGATGGTGAGAGGGACGGGAGGCCCTGCGGCGGGGCCCCCGCTTCGCCCGGCGCCCGATCCCCGCCGCCGCCAGGTCTCGGTCCCTCACCTTCCCCCCCAACCCCCCCCCCCCATCCCACCCATCATGGAGAGCCCGCGGCCGCAGCCTCCCGCCTCAGACTGTCACGACACTCCCCCCGCCCCACACACAGACACACGCTCTGCGCCTCGGCCCCGGGCTGGACACTCACCCATGGCGCTGGCCGGCGGCGGTGTTGCTGCCGCTGCTGACGCTGGGCTCCGGCTTGCTGCCCTCCTTCCCCTGCCTGCCTCCCGCCCGCCCCGCCTTCCCTCAGCCGCGGCGGCAGCGAGCGAGCCGCTCCCCCCTCCTCCTCCCGCCAGCCAACCCGGCGATTCTCCAACGCCCCCTACGCTGATTCCGCCCAGGGGTCCGCGGCCCTTCCGCGCAGCGCCTACGCTCTGGCGGCTGGACGGACTTAGTGGCTTGGCTCCGCCGTTTGGTCCTCCTCCTCCTTCTTGTCCCCTCGCCGCCTCCGCCCCACTCCTCACACGCTCGCTCCCCGCCCGCCTCCCCGAGCACGCGGCGGCTTCCGGCTCGGCATGGGGCTTCTTCGCCGCCGTCCCTTCCCCCTCCCCCCCCCCGCCTTCCTCCCTCCCTCTCAGCCCAGCCCAGTCCGCGATCGAACTGTTATTTCCTCCCGCTCCCTATCAGAAAAAATAGGCCGCTCGGCGGCCATTTTGAAACTGGGCACTCAAACGGAGTAAAACGGAGTAGTTCCTCCCCCCTTCCCACGCCCCCCCCCGGCAGGGCTTTGCCCGGAACAAAGATGGCCGGCGGTGCTGACGCGTTGAGCGAGGCTATTGCAACGCCCCCCTCCGTCTTCCTCCGGCGCTATTCTCGGAGCGTCGCTAGTGCGTACGCTACTTGCGGAACCCAGTAAGCGCTACAGAGCCTTACGCTCCCTCCGCCCGCCCGCCCACGCAATTGGCGTGCGAGAGGCGGGGAGGAGAAGGAGACGCGGGGACGGGGAGAGGGGGTGGCCAGCGGCCGCCCCAGGGTCGCTTTTAGGCTGGAGCGACGATCCCACAGGCCGCCATCATCCCCGCCGAGCTGAGGAAAGGGCCATCCCGCTGCGGATCCGGCCTCTCCGCCCCAGGATGGGGCGTTTGGGTCCCCTTTAAAACCGGCGCCTCATCCGCCCAGCTGCCGCTGTGGGCCTCGGAGGCGACTTGGCGGCCTGCTGCCATCGGTGCTGCTTGGCGCCCTAGTCCCTCCAAATGAATGTGAACTTTTCTTTTTTTTTAAAATAAAATATAATTTGAACGCTGCTGTTGGCAGGCACCAGATAAAATCTGACTAGGTGGCCAAAGGGGTGCTCATACACCCCGGGGATCACTGTGCCAAGGCCTGCCACGGGCTGATGTGGCACCTACCCAACACCCTTGAGTTGTCTCCTCAGAAATGCAGTTGTGAGTCAGGATAGGTGTTTGCTGAGGTAAAGAAGTGACACTTCTGAGGAAAAGGATGGACTCCAAGAGAGGCAAAAAAAATTACTGTTGCTTTTTCTACGGCGATATGGTTCTCAACATTGTATTTCTTATTTATGATTGGGGCAGGTATCTTTGGAACCTTTTAAACTCTGGGATATTTTATGCCCAAACTGAAATACCAGAGGCCTGTATTTATGATGTGTGATTTGAAAAGTAGCATACTTTCTTTTCAGTTGGGGATTTCTATGTATGGTCCATTCCTTCACCTTTTATTTCACAGAAGGCACAGTATACTTCTCTGGTAGGGAAAGGTACTTCACAAAAAGGGAAAAATGTATAAAATTATTGTGCCTATGATGTAATTTGTTTCTACCAGATTGAGAGTACAATTTAAGAGCATTCCTTGGTATTAGAAGCTTGAAAATAGCAATTTTAACTTCAACAGCAAAAGGAAATCTTTCAATAATGCGGTATTTCTACAGAAAGAGTTGTAGCAGGGCAGACAGGAGCAACAGTGATGACGCTTGTTTCTCTAGGATTTCCATCCAATTATTTCTTGTGGAATGCCTGACTTTCCTTTTTTGGGTGCATTTGATAAACAAATACTTTTTACAACAACAAGGATAGTCTTTTCAGAAAGGTATGCAGCCCTGCACGATGTGGTTCAACACTGTTTAAGAAGTGGTGGTGTTACAACATACTGTGGTTCTTAGATGCCCAAGGGAAAGAGATTTTTTTTATTATCGTTGGTCACAGGACTGCCAAATGTTATCTCATAAATTTTTGTCTTTCACAATGCATGAGGTAAAAAATAACCTTTTTTTTTTTTTTTTCATTATGGTTGGTTTAGGTGGTAATGTCCATGGCAATGAGATGTAGCTCCATTGCTTTTGTGGTTGGTTGAATACCAAAAAGAGACATTTTACACCACAGAAGTTGTTGGCTGAATACGAAATATGGTCCCCGCAGCTCTCCCATAAAAATACATTGTGAGAAAACAATACGAATAATACTTGTTTTCTCTCTTGTAGTAAGGGCTTCAAATTGCTCAAAAACTTTTCTCTTGCTTTTCAGATATGCAGTGTTGAGAAAGTAGTACATAACTGATGAGGATGTCTTTAAAAAGGGAGTCATACTTTTTAAGTCATTTCCTTTTATGAAATACATTTCTTTGTGGATTGATCATTGGGAAAACAAGAGGGAGCTTGCACCTTTGAAATCTACTGCAAAACCAGCACAAGCTTCAGTGAGGAAGCAAGATACGAGCTAGTGGGTTTTATGTGAGGTTAATGTCCCATTTTTCTGTGTTGTGAATAGCAGGGGGTTTCTCTTTTCAAACAGTAATTTATGAGATGAGGAAGATTCTCCAAAACTGTTTATGTTTTGAGAAGAAATAAAGCAAATGCAAATGGTCCCCGAGGTTTGGAGAATACTGTATTCTGTAGAAAACATAATAAATCCGAACTTTCCCATTCCTGTAGCAATCTGTTCATCCTTCAAAAGGAAAAGACTTGACTAAACCTGTTACTAAACTTTAGAAAACTGAGTTCAGCAAGTACTTTTCAAGACTCTTCAGATTCTATTTAAATTGATTCTTTTGAAAGAAGATGCAGTTTGTAACTACTTTTTGTGAAATTAATGAAAAGCTTTACAGAGTTAAACGTAGAGCACTTCCTGCCACAACTCAGAACCCACCTGTGCCCTTGTTGTCTTCGGGTACAGAAACAAAACCCACTCAGCTTATTTACAGAATCTGCTAACTAGGGTTGCCACCAGGTCAGCTCCCAACCAGCCCAAGCAGTTTCAGTGTCTTCTTGCCAGTGAGACATGTGAAGACTATTCTGGTGTTTGGTGCTTTTTTTTCTTTTAATGCAAGCAGACATGACTCAGTAGGTGAATTTGCACCTAGCATTAGCTCCAGCATGGGATGTGATGAAATTACCATGCTTCTACCCTGATAACTTGCTCCTGCATGGCGACTCCCAACACCTCCTGGATTTGTAGGGCACATGGTGCATCTCCAGACTAAGTTGTACTTGCTCAGTCTAATGTATGCAGCATCCTTTTGAGCTGCTGTGTGTGACAGATCTTTGCATGCCAAGCGATCCCTTGCCAGAAGTGATTATTATACCGACTGGGTGAAGTGAGCGAGGGGCTGAGGGGAAGGGAGTGGTGACGGTGTGTGGGCAACTGTTAGAGCTGGTGCCTCAGCCCATCATGCTCCCAAGGGGAGCTCCTCTGAAGGGCAGACACTGAGGGAGCTAGTAGAAAGGGATCTCAGAGATACATTAAAAAGAGGTCCCTTAACAAGCACCCCAGAGGGTTGATAAATGTCAATCTTATACTGTGTTATGAAGGCAGTGACCCTCTACAATTACCTGAAAGGAGGTTGTAGCCAGGTGGGGGTCAGTCTTTTCTCCCAAGTAACAAGTGATAGGACAAGAGGAAGTGGCCTCAAGTTGCACCAGGGGAGATTTAGGAAGGCTATTAGGAAAAAAGTCTTCACCAAAAGGGTTGTCAAGCGTTGGAGCAGGCTACGCAGGGAAGTGGTAGAATTGCCATTCCTGGAGGTATTTAAAAGATGGGCAGACATGGTGCTGGGGGACATGATTTAGCGGTGGGTTTGGATGGTTGGACTTGATGATCTTGAAGGATCCTTCCAACTCAGACAATTCCAAGTCCTAAATTCCCACAACTCCTGTAAGCAATCTAGCTCTCGCAAGATAGGAGGCTGAGGATGCGCAACAGTGAATAGTGACAGGATTCTCCTTTAAACCCATCCTTAAATCAGCTTTGCAGCATCTTGACCATTCTTTGACCACTGCTTGTCCTCCTGACCAGTAATGTCTTCTGTCCCTATACTTTCTTGCCTCTTGGATGTCTGTCACTCTTTACATTGGATGATCTTTTTGGAAATGCTGCTTTGTTCTCTAGCACAAGAAACGTCCTGATGCGATGGTAATACAAATGCTAACAGTAGTGTGAGACATCTGGTGTCATGAGGCAATAGGAACCAGGGGATCACAGATGAAACACCTCAAAGAAAGGCCACCTGAAGAGCAGCACGAAGGAAATG
>JAOQGH010000012.1:48335930-48347783 GCA_025769975.1 Gallinago jamesoni
CCCAGTGCTCCAGATGGGGCCTCCCCAGGGCAGAGCAGAGGGGCAGGATGACCTCCCTCCACCTGCTGGCCACGGTCCTTTTAATGGACCTCAGGATGCCATTGGACTTCTTATTGATGGATGCGCTTGGAAGGTGTCTCTCTCCATCTTAATAGCCCTTTAGTTGTTGAAACCTTCAGTACTGTAATATCCAAGAGTGCTGCACCTCGTGAAGTTTGATGGAAATCAGCCACTGGGATGAAAAGTTAGGGGGAGGATCAACCGGTACCTCTAGAAAACAGCAGTGCTTAAGTCCTGACAAACAACCAAGAAGCCCATTATTATATTTAAATGTGTATGCATTTCAGCTTGTTTGCTTGAAGAAATATCAGGTGTGCAAATTGCACACCTCTTGTTGAAAGATGTGTAGTCAAACCTGTTTGTCGGGGCTGCTGATATGGCCACCAAAAGACTTCCAGGGCCATTTTTGCTCATGGAAATCCATTACAGAACTTCCCATAGTACTGTTAGGAATGAGGAAAATTTCTAGTAGAGAGGAGATGATATACACTTCCAGAGAAAAAAAAAACAACATGTCAACATGACCTTTCCCTTAGTTTTTTCCAGTCATAAATGTCGCTAGCTTCATGTATACAAAGGAAAGGAGCAGAAACAGCACAACCCCGCTCTTTCCTCCTTGGACATGGAGTTTTTCAGATCATTAAATGCAACGTGAATTCCACAACTGAGAGCAGAAAACCCTGGCAGGGGCTGAAATACTGACTTTCTCAAAGCTGTTTCTTCTGGAGAAGGAATGTGGGAATCCTCCTCATCTTCTCACAGCAAGGCAGAGTTTTTAAACAGTCTTGGA
Source organism: Gallinago jamesoni (assembly GCA_025769975.1). NCBI lineage: Eukaryota > Metazoa > Chordata > Aves > Charadriiformes > Scolopacidae > Gallinago > Gallinago jamesoni. The sequence goes on from JAOQGH010000012.1 coordinate 48,336,781, forward strand.
GAAAACCGATGCTTCTGAGCCTACGGATTCTCAAATTCCTTCTGGTTGTCATCCCACACACAGGTCAGGATTTTCACATGACCCCAGCTATTAGTATAAATAGCAGAAGACTGGCTGAATTTGGGAATTACAACCCAGCTTGTAACCGCTATGGTTTTCCTGGGTGTCCCGATGCCTCAGCTGAGCCCTGCTGGTTTCTGCAGAGGAATGCCAGCAAAAAGGTGGTGCAGAGTTTTCGACTGCGCTCTCATGATCCTATCAGGAAATGAATAAATGAAATAAATGAATAAAAATCATCAAGAAAGAGAGAAGATATTTTAGTGGCAATAACTCCAGATTTTGATCCATTCCAACTCGATAAATGAATGCTGGCAGAGATTTAATCATGTATCTGTATGTATAGGACACGTCATGTATCTTCTGTGCCCAACTTATTTAAGAACCTAGAGATGCAGGATCTTACTGCTCTGAACTTTCCCTGGGATAACCTCAACCCTGAACTCTCAAATCAGGTACCCGTTTCAGCTACCTCAAGAGCCAGAAGATGACGTCTAAGGCTTTCATCATGTTTTAATGCAAGAATTCCTTTAGTTCAAAAAGTTAACAAAATTTTTGGCATTCTTAAAAGAGATTTGCCGTAAGTTTTCCTCTGAACTAGAGATGTCACAGACAATACAAGTATGTGAAAAGATTACTGTGGCTTTCTAAAGCATAAAACTTCCCATTTGCCTCGATTTCTCTTTATTAATCCTTGCAGGTGCTCGTCTAGCTGACCCAGTTGGGTGCATCACCCTGTGTACAAATATCTGACTACTGCTCGGAAATTCTGTTCTATTCTTGGAAATTCTTCGGAATTCCAAGTTACGTGCCCTGACAGTGAGAGCGTGTTCAGAATTTCAAGTGCAAATAATTGTTCCTGTATCACAAGAGAGGGAGCTGGGAAACCAATAGGAGTTACGTCAAATAGTACATTTGAAGGTGTTGTCAAGTACCAGTTATCCACGTTGACATTTTGATAAGCCACCTCAAGGACAACAGGTTCTGTAGGAACACAGAGGTCCCATGTTCCACCTCAAAAACGAGATATGGGTGTAAAGGAAAACAATCAGAAGCTAATAAACATGAAAATTAAGACTATCTTCTCTGCTTTTGCAAAGTCTCACATTAGCTATTGTCTGTATTCAGGTTTTATTTAAAAGAAGGAATTAGGTCCTGGGTGCTAACAATATTCCTTCAGGCGCTTCTTTTTATCTTTCCCTTCAGATGCTGGAGTTCCTTGGAGTCTTCTTTTTATCAGCAAGCTTTTTTGCGCCTCCTTCATACTGCAGAGCTTAAGGAAAGGTACAGTTCTTTGGTGTTAAAGGGACACTACTTGCTTGAAAAGTCTAACCTGAAACTCTTGTGCCTTCCGCAGTTACATATGGCATTTGAAAACTAAAGGAAACAGCAGGAAAGAACTGTTTGTTGGTTCTTTTCGATAGACAAAAGTATTTTTTCTAAGTGCTTTATTGTTTTTATTGAGTCAATGAGGCCAATTTTTACTACGGAGTTCTTTAGCAGCAGTGTCACAGACTGAGCTCTGACCTTACTCACTGTCATTTCATTCATCAGACTTGCAGATTATGCTTTAAAGGATTTTCTTTTCAGCAGCTGAAAATCAGCTAAGATGATCAGAAGCTGACGATGCTAACCTGCGACTTCAGAAACCTGTTTTATCCCTTACATGACTTTAAGACAAACCTCTTCCCGTGCCTCCCAGTTACAAAACACCATCTCCTGACCTCACAGGCACGTTGGGGATAAAACACCCTGACGTGTTCACCCACAGCAGCTAGGGAGGCGAGATACGTGACGAGCGATAAAGTTTTAATTCTGCTACTAAATAGTATTTCACCTTTTCAGTCTCGAGCCTTTCTTCTGAACCAGCCTCCTGACGCAGAAGGTTGGCGGCCACCCCACATCCTGTACCACAGGCCACACGCCCGGAGACCGAGGACCTACCCTTCTCTCAGCCGCCTTCTCCCTCCTTATTCCCTTTCTTTACCGCCTCCTCCGGCAAAACGCTGGAGGAGCCCTGCGCCTCCCTGAGAGAAAGCCACCGCCCTGACGAAAAACCGTCGTCGTCGCCCCCCCCAGCCCGCCGGCCGCCGTTTCCCCGCCTCACGCTGCCTTTCCTCTCCCCCGCCCGCGCCACGCCCGCCCCGCCAGCGCCCTCCAGCGGGCGGAGGGGTGGGCAGGAGGCGGCCGCCGCCGCGCTTCCGGTCTCCATTTTACGCAAAGGGCCGAATCGGGCCGGAGGTCTGAGGCGGTGCCGCGGGCCCGGGCGGGCGCCTTCCGGGTACCGGGCTCTTCCCGTCTCCTTTCCTTCTCCGCCGGGCGCAGCGGGAGGGTGTCGTGGCGGGAGGTTGTGTGTGGGTGGTGGTGGTGGTGGTGGTCGTGGTCGTTGGGGGGGGGGGGTCTGTGAGGGTGGTTCCGTTGGCCCCCGCGGAGTCCCCGTCGCTGTGGTGACAGGAGGGGGGCTGAGGGCCTGTTGTGTGACGTGCTTAGCCGCTCCTCTCTCTCTGCTTCTCGGCGGGCAGAGCTGCCGGTGTGAGGGCCAGCACGGGGATGGGCTCCCTCTGCTTCCCCGGGAAGTTCGCCCCCGGCCGCTGAGCCCACCGCCCTTTGGAGGGGCTTCGTGTCTCCCCGCCTCCCCGCGGAGAAGAGGCGGCGGGGGGGAGACAGGGCCGGCCGCCCCCGCCGGCAGCATGGACCAAAGCGTCGTGGATCACCCGGTGACCCTCATCATCAAGGCCCCCAACCAGAAGTACACCGACCAGACCATTAACTGCTTTCTGGACTGGACTGTGGGCAAGCTAAAATCTCACCTCTCTAATGTCTACCCCAGTAAGCCGGTGAGTTGTCGGCTAGCCTTTTGTTTTTTTCTTCGTCTTTTGGGTAAGGCTGGTGTTGCAGAAACTTCTGGACAGTCTGTGGTGACTTTCCTGTGAAAATAAACAAGGAAGAGCCCTGCTGCCAAACAACGGTATGTGCTAAGGCGGTGGCTGGTCCCTGCTTTCAGGGAAGTGGCAATATAAATAGCCACCCTTGTATGTGGTTTAAGAAGGTCGCAGTGTAGTGTCCCATGAGGTGGTATCACTTAAGATGCTTATTAATGCTCCACATAACTTTTTTAGGGGGGAGCTGGAATTTAGATAGCTCAACTTAAGACTAATTTTAGTAAATGTCTAAAGTAGTTACAGTACTTAAGCAATAAAGGTTCCTACAGTGTAGCAAATTCACTGAGGTGTGGAGCAGGCAGATGTTTATTCATAATATTGTTTGAAAACTGCAATTGAACAACCTCCAGAATTATTTCCTTTTTCTCTTTTTTTTTTCCTCTTTGGCTGTTTTTTGGGGTTGTGCTGATACCTCTGTTCTCAGGTGTTCTACAAACTTGTATGACAGTTGTGACTGTATTTTGAAACTCAATATAAAACCTTATATATATTTTTTGTTGTTGTTCACTGAGGAAAAATATGATTTATTTTTAGATTCTTTTAAGTTCTAAGTTTGGCAATTAAAAAGAGGCTATGAGAAAAACGTGCAGGTAAGACTGTACCTGTTTAGGTTGGCTGTTATACAGATCGGTATAATTGAAAATTTCTTCCAGAAAACTATAAAAAGGGAGTGACTTTGCCTCCACATTGCAGCAGCATGTGCGGCCTAGACCTTGCTGTAGAAAATATCAGACGAAGGTGGCCTTTACACTTTAAGTGATGAAGATTCACCTTGTTCAACAGAAGAATTATTGGCAATGTTGATTTCTTCTTCTTCTTGGAGGGGTGGGAGGAGAAGGTGAAATAGTGGCTTTGTGTCTCAAAGGGGTTTTCTGCCTTTTGGAGAAAGCAGAAGAAAAGCAGCCCATAACTTAGGTGGTGTCACTGGCACTCTGAGATCTGTCAAGCTGTGTTTGAGAGTTTGTGGGTTTAGTTATTGCTGTGAGTAATTCTCTGCTGAGAGAGCCTATCTGCTGCGAAGGAAACAAATATATTACTTCAGCTGGTTGCTGCTCCTTCCTCCTCGCTAGAATCCCCTCCTGTGACGTATTTGTGGTTAAACACTAGTTTTCTGATTCATCCTGTGGTTTTGCTAAATTCTAGGAGGAATCCTTAATGAACAACAAGTTTTGGTTTTTTATGTTGCACTGTAGTTTTTAACCAGGAGCATAATGTTAAATTTCAGCTTCCTGGACCATCTGTCTTCTGTCAAAAGTTGATTCCTCAACATGCCTCTTATTATGGATTGACTAGTTCAGAATCCCCAAAATTGTTTTGGGGTAGAGAATGGGGAGTTTCTTTAGTGAAAATTAGCTCGGTAATTCCAGTTTAATTGACTCTTTTTGCAGTCAAATTAGTAACTGATCACACTATTTTTGTCTCGTAGACCCTTAATTTGATGAAGTAGTAATGTGGGAAGGGAGAAGGGACTTTAACAGCATGTCTGCTGTGTATAGTAAAATTGAAAAATCTTATTTTTTGCTTGATATGTTTTTACCGTTGAGTGTTACTGCTTTTTTTTTCCAAATTTGTTGAAAGCTTTGTGCTTTTTTTCTCCTTTTTTTTTTTTGTTTTCTTTTTAAACCAAATCAGTGTCACAAGCTTGTTGATAGAATTTTTATATTCCCTGAATGTGATAGATCCTGGAAATAACCTTCAACTACAACGTTATTTTAGGAGTGCAAGAGTACATCAGAACACAGGTGCTCTGTAAAGGTATTGCAGTGTTCTTGGAAGTGGGGGCTGTAAAACACAAATCAGTTGTTATCACTGCCATGCAGAGTCTTTCAGGTTTTCATGTGTGACTTGTGCTTCATTCTCCAATACCCATCTCTAAATCAGTAAACTAATGGTAACTGTAAATGTTGTCCTTAAATTTACAATTTATTAAAGAGTATGTCTTCAGAAAACGTATATTAAATGTATATTAAAGAGAATATTTTCAGCATATTCTAAGTACAGGCAGATTTAAATAGGTTTAATTGTTATTAAAGTTGGTAAGTCACTGAATAAGCTAATTGGGGTTTAAAACAGTGTTACATTAGTTTGTGGGTCTATACTATGGTTTGCATTTGTCAGTATTTTTGTTTTTCTCCTCTGACTGGACCACTTTTTCATAGCTTGAGTACTGTGGTTAGTGTCCCTGAATGAAATATTTATTTAAGACAGGAAAACTTGGAAAATCAACCCGTATGTCTCAATCTGGCACATCTTACATTCAGTGCATTAACTGCTGCATCATTTACACCCACAAACATTAATTTAAAATCACTGTTTCTCCTTCCCTTTGGTACCTGTCATCTGGCATGTCCTTTGCCCACAGTTCTAACATCATGTGGTGGGTTAGATTTTAATTTCCCATGGAAGAGAGGCTGAGGGACTGAAATAATGAATCTTGTAGCTGAAACAGGATAGCTTAGATTGTGTTTCTAGAGGAGGTTGCTATTTATGCTCAGGTTTTGTGGTTTTTGGTATCGTGCTGGGCGTAGCTAACTTAGTCTAAGTGCTGCAAAAGGAACCTGGCTTGAAAATAGAGGGGAAAAAAAAAACCCACTGGCTCATGAATTCTTGATTTTTCAATACATACCTTTTGGTTTATGATCTGAAAACTGTCTTCCACCTCACTTCTAAACTTTGGGTTCTAGAATCTTTTTATCTGATGGAATGTGCTTACTTCAGAAAATGGGGCCGTTCTAATTATATATGTATTTTTATATACATTCTTATATATATGGGTGAGGGGTTTTTGCATTGCAGTTTGGGCTAGCAGTGAGTTCCTTGAAGCAGGAAGTCTGGTAGTGAACCTCCTCAAGCTGAGGATGAGTTGAATTCCTTTTCCATTTACTCTGGTGTATATGTGAATGACTGTATTTCCACATTTATCACCTCTTGCTCCATCTGTGTTGAAAAAAGACTTCCACATCTCAGAATTTTAGGATGATTTTCACCTTGATAATATCAAGTGGTAATCCTGTAGCGCACAGTTAGTTGTTTAAGTTACACAGGGAGGAGTATGGGGTTTAAGACCTCATCTTCCCCCATTAATGCCTCTAGCTTAATATAACTAACAGTACTCGGTGTATGTGCAACCTCTTCTTTTGTGGTTTGGTAGGGAGCTGTAATACATTACTGAAGGCTACACAGGACTCAGCTTTTAGGGGTCATTTTAAGTTTTAATATTAAAAAAAAATAATTGTACTGCTCGTATCATGTTTAAGAAGGTACTTAATTAGATGGAGTTAAGGAGTGGTTCCTGTGTAAAGTACTGAAGAGAAGAATCTGAATTTGACCATGTAGAAAGCTGTCTTGTGAGTGGGACAGGCAGAACAGCACTCCATTGCCAAACTGGGTTTGGAGTTTGGGTTTTTTTCTGGCTGTTGTGTTGTTTTACTTGTTTTAACAGCTTATCAGTTCTAATTAATCTCCAGATAATCCGTCTCAGGACCCAGAAGCAAAGTTTCTGAGACTTTTCTGCTGGCTCCCTTAGTTGTTCTAAAGCAACAAGTTTTTAATTTACAGGAAATCAAAATTTTCTGTAATCTTAGTGCATGCTGGAAATTCTGTTTTTTTCTAAGAAGGCCTTTCCCAAATACAAAATGCAAGTAGAATTGTATTCTGTTAGCAGCAAAATGGTGTAGTTCAAAAGAACTTAGTCTGATGTGAGAGGTACAGGCATTTTTTGTTGTTGTTTTAAATGTAACTAGAAGCAGTACAGAATTGATGCTCAATTTGTTGCAGTATTTTATCCCTTGGAGCTGCAAATAACTAGTTCCCTGCGTTGGATGACTTACAAAAAGAGTGTATTATGTCACTGTCCTGACACTGTCCAAAACCACGACAGTCACTAATTAAAAACACAGAAAAATGCAGAAAAATATAGAAAATGATTCCACCAAAGAAGTGATAAACAGTTCTGTACTGTATGTGTCAGGTTATGCACTCCTTTGGTTTTTTTTTAAGACTTATTTAATCGTGAATAGATAGTATGAGTTTGGGAAAACAGTTAAAACAAAAGCTTCTCAGATTTAATATGTGTTTTTTTTATAATTGTTTGCTAAGAGTATCTATAATTTTTTCTAATGATATGACCAGACTTTTTCAGGGAATAGACAAGCTCTGCAACTTTTCTAGGTTCTGCTGTTATGGTGAATCTGTAAAAGGCTATTGCAAGGGAAAAAAAAATGTGGAAACTTCTGTGAAAGCTTTTTCTAATTGCAGAGATGTGGATTTTAGGGATTTGTGTTTTAGTATGAGACTGCAGAGTGGGCGAGAGGAGGCTGGGAGAGAAAGAGGAGTCATGTAAGACTAGCTGTTTTGCATGGTGGGGAAGTTCTTCAGATACTTCACGCTGATGATCCACGTATGCTCCCCTGCTGTTAGGCTAGGTTTCTTCATTTAGCATTTTCTGAAGTTAGTGCTCTCTTTCATGTGAAAAATACTATTGTCTTAATTTTAGTTAAACTGAACTGGAAAAAAAAAAGCTGTTTATTCACAGAGTTACAGCATGTTAATGACCCACTACTCTTACGACTATTTAAAACTCTGTCAGCATAAACTGAATTAAGTGGGATTGGGGTTTTTGTTGGTTTGTTTTCTTTAACCAATAAAGTGCTTATTACTTCAGTGTGCTGGACACCTTAGGTATCTCAGATTCCTTTTAGCATCACTATCCTTTTTGCATCACTATCTCATCCCTGTAGAATAAAGTTATTACCTTATGAATAGTGTATTATATGTGGTTTTGTTTGTTTGTTTTTTATTTTAAATCTTTATTTGCATTACTAAAGTATTTTAAACTTTGGAAGTATAAGAACAAGAAAAAAAGTTAGAAGGCTACCGTAAAAATAAGTAAATAATTTTTCTGCTTCGTGCTTTTTAATGCTTTCTTCCTTATTTCCTCGTGTTTTTTTTTTTAATTTTTTGGGGGGTGATGGGTATGTTGGCAGGGACTAATAACAAATTCTGTGTTGGAAAGATTCAAATTTATTCCCTCCTGCATATTTTAATTCTCATTCCATCATTTTACTAACTATTTTGTTTCTTTTTTGCTCCAGCTGCATTTCCATCTACTTTTTCAGCAAGTGCCTGGGAATGGGAGCAGAGCAAATCTTCCTAAAAAAACCCCAGTTTATTAATATACTTTCTAGTTTTCTTGAGCAGCATTTGCCAGTTAAGTGTTATTAATTGTTACGGCGCTCCTGCTGAGTGCATAATAGCAGAATTCTTTTCCAGAATCGATTTGTGAGTTGGACTCGGGAAGCCTCTGAAATGTTTTTAAGGCTATCTGTTGGTGGTTGGCGTGATAAGGGGTTTTTTCATCTTCAAATGTTTTCTCCAGCTGCATATCTGTACAGCAGGAAAAAGCTAAATTCCTTTCTTTGTCCCATCTCCTAGTCTACAAAGGATCAGAGACTGGTGTATTCTGGCAGACTGCTTCCTGATCATCTGCAGCTGAAAGATGTTCTCAGAAAAGTAAGCTTTATATCAACACCATATGATACTTGATCAAACCCCCTAAATTTGGGAATTCAGTTTTATGTTGTTTAGCTTCAAATTTTCATTGTTGTATTGAGAGATGTAACCATATAATGTTGATATGTTCAGGAAAATGTATTTTTGAGTATCCCTTGTGTGTAGGATCAAGATGGTTGTGGACTGAGGCATGTTAACAGTTGGTGGGAGATCAAGCAGGCTGTGTAAGTCCCAAACAAGTGATATGTGCGAGAGACTTCTTTGGGCAGTTCCCGCTGTGACCTAAACAGAATCATTTAACAGATTTGTGTTGGTTTGGCACATCATTTCATTTCTTGTCCCTACTTAAATTCAAGAAATTACATTAAAAACGGCACTTCTATAAGCACATTAAAGGTAATATATTTATATGCAAAACCAGAATTCTAAATTCCTGAATGGTTTTGCTGGGAAAGCTATTTGTTGCTCTGGTTTCATCAGCAGTTCCTGATACTCTTTGAATATTCTTGCGTTTTTTATTTATTTTTGCTGATTCATCTTGGGAAAAATAATTCTAATACTAATCTAACTTTGGATTTTCCAATCAACATTTAAATTAAGTCCAACTCCTGAATAGGCATCACATGTGATATAGGAAATCTTAAAATACGTGCAGTTGATTCTCAAATTGGTTTAAATTGTTTGGATTGATACTACCAAGTAATAAGGACTTCATTAAGTTAGTTAAGTTCTTAAAAATTTATAGAATGGGGTGGTGCTTATGGCAGATTATCAAGAACTTTGTTTCAATTTTGATGGTAACAGAAATCATAATGTATGATGTTGAGTAGTTTTTAAACTCCTTGTAAATCAGGATGCCGCGATAGCTGCAATTGGAAAATACTTCAGGTTATTAAACAATTGCACGGTTTTTAATCATATGAAATAGGTAAGCTTTGTAAAACAATACCTGGCCGTTGGTAATAGTACCTTTTTTTTTTCATGTTTTCCAGTAAAAATCAACGCGCAGACTGCAGGAGTGGGTTACATTTTAATATTTATTATGGAGGAAAGTCTCTAAAGGAGGCTAGTACTTTAGTCAAAGTCAGCAGCTGAACTTTCTTATTAAGCATGGAGAAGGTTAGGAGCAAGGAGGAATCTTGAGTGTTGCTTGAGTTGTCTAACACCATTGTTACTTTATACTTCATTCTGAAATAGATTTTATTACATTGGATTTAACTGCTTACCAAAAAATGATTGAAATGTATTATGTATAGGTTTACTAGAAAACTGAAGCTGGACTATTGCCAGCCAGTAAATATATATTGTACTACTTAAAAGTTCATGAAAATGCTTATATAACTTACCTCAAAGCTTAGTTTTTCTCATTAAGGACAAAATGATGTCTGAATCCCTTTAATTCCCTTGGCCTGCTTACAGCAGGCTAGTTTTAGCAAAGAGAATTTCAAACCTTGCATTAGTACTAGAGGAGAAACTTTGCCTAACTACTGTCATCTTCCAATATACAGGGGCTACATTTGATTTTAAAGACATTTTAGTAAGTATAGCTGTTGGATTTAGATAAAGAAATTCAGTGAATTTAAAAACATACTCATCAGTCTTAACCACAAAGTTAAAAATTGGTTTTTGAATATGAGGTTTTTTGTGTTCAAACTTTCAAGAGCTTTTGGGAAAAAGGTATGCTTGCTCTTAAGTTCAGTCTCATTCCCTGTCATATTTTTCCTATGTGATCACAAATTTATAATTAATGTTATCTGAGGATTTTCCAAATCTCTCAAATTAGCTTTGAGATACTTGCTCTTTGGTACTGAAAAGTGTTATTTTGTTGATACAGAATACCTTGAGGCTGTAAGTTGTAGCACTCTTCAACTCCTTATCACAGAATGCTGTGGGGTTGGAAGGGACCTCTGGAGATCATCTAGTCCAACCTCCTGCCAAAGCAGGTCCACCCAGAGCAGGTTGCACAGGAATGTGTCCATAGAATCATAGAATTGTCTAGGTTAGAAGGGACCTTTAAAATGATCTAGTTTAACCATCAACCTAACTCCGACAAAAACCCAAAAACACATCACTAAACCATGTCTCTAAGCACTATGTCAACCCGGCTTTTAAATCCGTCAAGGGATGGTGCCCCAACAACTTCCCTGGGCAGCCCATTCCAAGGCTTAATAACCCTTTCAGTGGAAAAATTGTTCCTAGTATCCAGTCTGAGCTGGAGGTCCAGTCCAGGCAGATTTTAAATGTCTCCGGAGAAGGAGACTCCACCGCCTCTCTGGGCAGCCTCTTCCAGGGCTCGGCCACCCTCACAGGAAAGAAGTTCCTCCTCATGTTTAGGTGGAACTTCCTATGTTCCAGTTAGTGCCCATTCCCTCTTGTCCTGTCCCTGGGCACCACTAAAAAAACTGGTCCCATCCTTCTGACACCCACCCTTTAAGTATTTATAGGCATTGATCAGATCCCCCCTCAGCCTTCTCTTCTCCAGACTAAAAAGAC
>JAOQGH010000012.1:48347883-48366957 GCA_025769975.1 Gallinago jamesoni
GCCCAGAACTGGTCCCAGTGCTCCAGATGGGGCCTCCCCAGGGCAGAGCAGAGGAACAGGATGACCTCCCTCCACCTCCTCCATCTTCCTGATGCCCCCTAGGATGGCATTGACCTTTGTGGCTACATTCTATATAAATAGAAACAAATTACAGTACAAGCATTGTGTAAAGCTGTGTAGTGTAAGGTTACAAGTAAAATGTTTAGTTTCTTTTGCCTCTCTGAGTGGCATAAGTTATTATCTGGTAGGCAGGGAACTAATTAGGTTAAAGGCTTTTGATGTGGTCAGAATGTTGATCACCTGCGTTCACTGCTCTCTGGCCAGTGCTTACTGTCACCCACCAGTAAGAAACTAGGCTTTGTAACAAGGCTGCTCTTGGGGGCTGGAAACTGATACATGCAGAGGAGTTTCCATGAATGTGGATGGGCCATGCTAGCAGTAGCACACAATGCTTTATAAAAGCAGTTACCCACTTTTCTTTATTCCTAAAGATTAGAACTGAAAAATGAGTAAGCATGTGTGTTATCATTTTCTTTAAATAGTTTTAAAAAGAACCCTCCAAGCCTGATATTTCTAAATGTCATCTCATTAAAAACTGCAGCTTGACTGCACTGCATTGGTTTCAAAAGAGGAGAGATTTTTTTTGTTGTTGTTGTTGCTTTTCTTGATTAAAATTTGGGTTACTGAGGAAGCTGCAGTGTGCAATTTAAATACAGTCATAGCTGTTCTTGTTGCTGTGGCCATGTAGCTTCAGGCACGCTGGTACAATGGGCTGTTTTCATTTGATGCAGTGAAATAGCTGCATATTGAAGTTTTTTGAGCCTCCATGTTCTAGGGAGACTATCATGGAATCACAGAACTGTTGGAGTTGGAAGGGACCTCTAGAGACCATCTAGTCCAACTCACCTACCAAAGCAGGGTTGCCCAGAGCACATCACTCAGGAGCATCCAGGTGGGGCTTGAAGATCTCCAGAGAAGGGGACTCCACACCCTCCCTGGACAGCCTCTTCCAGGGCTCTGCCACCCTCACCCTAAAGAAGTTCTTCCTCAGATTTGAGTGGAATTTCTATGTTCCAGCTTGTGCCCGTTGCCCCTTGTCCTGTCACTGGGAACCACTGGGAGAGTCCGGCTCAATCCTCCTTCAACCTGCCCTTTAGATCCTTGGAAGCATGAATAAGGTCTCCCCTCAGCCTTCTCTTCTCCAGGCTAAAGAGTCCCAGCTCTCTCAGCCTTTCCTCAGCAGGGAGGTGTTCTAATCTCTTAATCATCTCCGTTGCCCTACGCTGGTCTCTCTCTAGTAGTTCCCTGTCTCTCTTGAACTGGGGAGCCCAGAACCAGATGCAGTATTCCATGTAGTATATTCGTAAAGAATATATTCATGAAGCTGTATATTCACAAAGAATTGGCATGGGCTGATTACTTGCATGCTGACATGGTTTCGAGTGGTGCCGCTCCTTCACTTCCTCATTTTCAAGTCCTATCTATCGCTTGGAATACATCTCCTGAGTGTGGAGTATCTTGCAGGGGCTCTTCAATTGGGCATCTGCAGGTTAGGCTTGAACCAAGCTTAGATGGGAGTGAGGTGGAGGCAATGGCTGGTACATTTTTCTTACCTTGGTCTGCTTGTGTCTCCAGCACCTACGTTTTTCATTTACCGTGATGTCTTTATCCATTAACACTCTTCATTAGATCTCAATGCAAGTGTAAGCATCCTTAACTTAGGGAAACCAAGTCCTGTAAAGGGTTTGAGGTTTTGGGTTTTTTTTTTCCAAAATTCCTCATGCTTCTCTGTGTGGTCTTCCGTTGGTTCTGCTATCTTGGAGTTCTAGGGAGAAGTGGGGGTAAGTGAATGTTCAATATGCTGTTGTGGACAGCTGTTAAGAAAATGTTATTTTTGAAACAGTAGTTTTGGATGTTAGGCTCAAGTTTTGCTTTATGGTTTCTCCATTCTGTATAATGTTCCTTTACTGATTGCAAATACAACTTTGAAAGTGGATTTTTTTAAAGACATTGTTAAATATTGTTGGTTTAGCCCTTCAATTTCTTTAATTTTTTAGCAAGATGAATATCATATGGTTCACCTGGTATGTACTTCCCGGACACCCCCAAGTTCTCCAAAACCCAGCACCAGTAGAGAAGGTCATGGAGCTTCACCCTCCAGCAGTAGCTCAGTGAGTTGTTTATTTTCATATGCAGAATGTGAATTTATTCTATGCTAAGGAAGCTTTCCAAAATTTCTCTTTTAATTTTTAAAATTTGACTGTAAAATAGTGTGTTGAAAGCAGAGCATGCCATATGAATTTGTACAATTAGACTGGATTATTTAAGGGTGTAATTTTATTTAAACAAAGATGACCTTTTTCAGATTGTAACACCGTTACGTTTACTAATGATAAACTAACGATTTTTTCTAATCTATTATTTATTTTTAACACTTTTCTTTATTAAATGTACATTTTCCTTTGTTCCCATATTCCCATATCATTGGCAGAAATTGAACAGTGTATTCAGTTTTTCTTTAAAAAAAAAAAAGCGGCAGCAACAAAACAAACCAAGTTCTGATTTATTTAGTGAAAATTTGTACCACTGAAGAGACACCAGTCAAATTGGTGCCCTTGTGGTGAGACAGACAGATGGAGCTTGGCCAGTATTTGTTCTGCTTGACATGAATTGGCCAGTACTTACATAGTAGCTTCAGGGTTGTCATGGTGTCTGTAAAATAGTGAGAAGTAGATAGTGCTCTTAACATTTTATTACTTATGCTAGAGTATTTAATGTCTTTTCCTCTTCACACCCTCCAAAAACCATGACGTTCCTTGGTTGTACTCTGTTTTATCAGAAGGGCAATTAATGCTTCTGTTGATGACTTGATGGTCGTCGCCATAATTTTGTTGGCTTTTTCCAGAGCTGGCAGTATCGCTGAGTGACCTGTGAAGGTTAGTCCGAAAGGAATATATGCAATACTGTTGTAGGTATTTCTCATCTGTGGTGCATCGATTATCAGCCTGTCTTCGTTCCCCTCTCGGTAGGGTACTGTCACTGCTGTGTGACAGTCAGAACTGTGAGCAGCTCGAGCAACAGCAAGGAGTGGACAGTGATTATATCTTTTCTTCAAAGGTCATATTTCTATCTCTGTTTGCAAGCAGAGATAGAAGAGGGCCTCCTTTGTGGTTATTTTATCGCTCCGTAGATCAATTTTAAATGTATTTAAGTGACTGTATTAATGACTACTTAAAGCAGTCAGTATGCACAGTGTTAAGTTCATAATACTTTGAAAGAAACAACCTAAACCCAAAATAGCTTTTGTTCTTCCATTTGTTTATTTTTATTTTCCCTCCACTGGCTAGTGGTAAATTTTTCTTGTTTTCCTTTGTAGGGTAAATGTGATATGAATGTCTTAAGTAATTGCAGCTCCTCGCTTTCTGAGTTTTCAAAGTTGAAGAGGATTTTTCTATTAAGTAAACACACTGTAATGCTTAGCAACAGGATTTGGAGATCTATTAAAGTGAAAATAATGCATCTCAGTGGCCAAATTGCAGTCTTGTTATGATGATAAATAATCTAGGAGAGCCAGCTGTTGTCCTGCTTCTGACAAGTGTTGATCTTGGCAAGCGTTGAAGGTGTGACACGCTAGTTTTAGGTGTGTTTCTGGGAGCGTCAGTAGTTCCCAGGTACTTCCCTGTTCTCACTCCTTGCCCCCTCCCAGCAGTGAGCGCAGCAGTTCGGATTGGGCAGCTGACAGCGTGAAGAGGGTGATGAGTAGAAGGGGAAACAGAAGACAAGAAAAGAGGAATGGTATTTTAAGCCACTGCAGGCACTGTTGTCTCTGAATATGAAGTCATATCCTGAGGTGGTAGTTACTTCGGTTAATGGCAGCCACTAGAATTTTTATTGCTGCTAAATATTCTTTGGTTTTAGTTTGGTTCAGCTTTTTGAAACTTTGATTCCCAATGACTTGTGATTTTTCTCTGGGACCTGTCAAGTGTTGAGTCTTTTTGAAAACTTCACTCTTAGATAGGTACCTGAGTGCAATTTTGGATTTTTGTTTTTACTAAAGGCTTGCCAGAATCAACAGAAGCCCAGAAGACTTGCGAGGTGCTTATTTTCTCAATAAAACTTGTGACAAAACTTAAAACTTTAAGGCAAATAGTTTTGTTTTTTTTTCTCCCAGGCACAGTAGTAAATCTTGTAACTGGCAAAAAGATCCCCAACCTCAATTTTATTTATTTTTAAGAATTTGGACTGTTCTGGATCAACTGCTGCCTCATCCACAAGCCAGGAAGCTTCATCCATGTTGTCGAACGCTAGTGTGGATGGAGTGAGGCATCGTAATCTTCCACAAGCACAAAGCAATCCCACACCAAGCCACCAGTTCCCTTATTTAATGCAAGGGTAAGTGACACTGGAGTAGTCCTCAGCTCTTTGATAATCTTTAAAGTGCTTTAAATGTTCAGTTACAATAATGATTCTTTCATAATCTGTGTAATGATTTGACTAGTCATCTTGACATGTAACTTGCATTTAGAAACATACTTAGTATCAACATTAAAGTTTTTAGCCAGGAGTCAATCAAAGAGTAAGTGTTCTTGGTGCCTCCCCTTCAGGCTGTTCATTTTTTTTCTTCATGCTTTCTGCCCTCAACTTTGTTGTGCAACTGTAATATTTATCTAGGGGATGTAGTTAGTAAGGTAACTGATAAATTACTGCTTCTGGTTGCTTTTTCTAGTCCTTTATTGTAATCAACAACTCTAAATACTTATCAGAATACAATGAGTTTTAATTTTTGGTCCATAAGAGATGTAATTCCACTTTTCCGTATTGGATTCAACTGTAGAAATGATATGCAGGTGTGTTGAGTACATTTAAGTGCTTGTGTGTCTACAACAGAATTTTTAAGTATCTTCATACATACCAATGAAATGGAACCAGTGCATGCCTCTAGATCAGATCTGTTATTACCTAATTTTCAAGATTCTGTAAGGTTTTTTTGCACTTATAAAGAAGCTGTAGAATTTTTTTTAACCCATGTGACCTTTGCAGATTCTTAAATTTTTGATTTTTGTTTTGTTTTAATTTTCTTTCAGGAGGGAAAACAGGAGGATAGGGCATTCTGAGATGATAGCTGTCATTTCCTCAGGGAGCATTTTAACCATTTCTTTCTGACAGCGTGTTCTCCCAGAAGTATAAACTCCAGAGATTTTCTTTGGAGAATGTTGAAAAAAAAACAACCCATGAACCTGCCAACAGTAGCAATTGTTTCTGTCACTGGATGTCAAGAACTGTTGCAAATTTATTTTGTTTCAGTTCAATTTACTTGCTTTCTTGCCAGAGTTAACCTAGGCTTTACTAGTCTTACTAGTTTTCAGCTTGAATTCCTTCAAGTCCTTTTCATTATTTATTTGAAATACACTGTTTACTGGGAAGAAATTGCCTTTGCAGTGGGTGGAGCACTTATGTTATTCTGCCCATGTGCATCTCAGCAGAAGTGGTTATACTAGGCAACACTAGGTTGACTGTCAAGACCACTGTTTGGTGTAATGTAAATTAATACCGAAAGCATCTTATTGTCTGTTGTGTAAAGGACTAATCTGTAAGAAGTTTTAATGATTTCCTAATTAGCTTTTCATGTAAGCATACCCTGGGAGTGAGTTTTTTATCAATATGTGCGTTGAGCTGAATAGCCTATGGACTTCAAAAAGGACTATGGGCTTCAGCTAAAACACTGAGCTGAAATATTTCAATTCAAATACAGCAGGAAGCATCAGTTTGGAAGATTACTGAGTTTGGAAAAAAGAATAAGTGAATTAAAAGTACTAAGTTTCTGTATTGGCATTAATATGGATTGAGAGGAGTGGGTCTGTAGACTGAAAGAGATCCTGAGAACCTGACATCAACACTGCACTTATTTCAGGATTTTCTGTCTTATTTGGGCGATGTCTAGTCTGGTTACCTGGACTAGGTGCCAATTTGTGGCTAAAAAGAATTAGCAGTGCACAAATTAATCACATATTCCAATGTAGTGTAATCCAGAAGGAATCCAGATGGTGATTCAAGAGCATTCTGTGGTGCGAGCAAAACTGTAATAAGAAGTTACTGGAGACTTCCTTCAAAAGTGCAGTCCTGACCTGGAAGGGAATGCCAGAATAAATGAATCCTAAATAATATTAGGCCTTTTTTGTAAAAATTTAATGGATCGCTGTCAGGATTTAGGGTAGATCTTTGCTGCAGGCTACTGGGCACTGGCTGTGCGAGTGCCTGCTGTAGTTGCTGGTGTCTTAAAAAAACACTTCAGTGCTTTCAATAATCTTTTCAGATGCATCTGCTACTTGTATTCCAGCAGTAAGAATTGCCTTCTGGTTTTTAGCTGCTCTTTTAAACATGTTCTGGGGCAATGAAACATAGCTTTAATGTAATTTATACAGAGGCTGAGACTTGTTATGAACACTGAAGAGCTGTAGCTGAAATTTGCATTGCTTTGTGGATTATTTTTTTTTCATGACCAAACACTTTTGTTCTAGCTGCGCATTGGATTATAGGCTCTGCTGATGGATAAAGCTCTCCAGATGTTTGAAAACGTATCTGAGGGGCAGTTTTCGTGAACATTTTGCAACACTTTCATTAGTAAAGTAGCTTGTAAAAGTAACATGAATGTTAGATGATTAAATAATGGTTTTGGTGGCTTTTCAGTTCCTGGCACAGAACTTCAATGTGCATGTTGAAAACACTTTGGGAAAACAGCTAACTCTGGTTATGGAGAAGCAATTTTAAACTTCATGTTGCTTTTGAGCTTTTGAAAATGCAGTTTTCTGAAAATCTAGACTTGAGGTGGGACTGGACAAGCAATTCATCCATCTACCAAGTCAGTATTTTTCTCTGGAGAGTGAGCACAGTGTTGTCTGCTCTGGTGGATTTAGTTGTGGGTCAGGGCCCCACTGTGCTATGCAGGTACAATCAGAACAGATGGGCTTGTATCCTGAAGTGGCTTGTATTTCAGATTGGAGAGTGCTTGGAAGCAGTAAACAGACAAGAAACATCAGAGCAGTGAGATTATTTGTGAAGTGTGGGGCAGCCCATCTAATGAAATGGTTTTGTATTGTGTACATAATGATGCTTGAAAGTGAACAAAATGGCCTACTGACAGCATGTAGTATGTTCTAGCACATAAATATTTTGCTTCATCAAAAGCCTTTGCTTGTTGTATTGTATTTGATTTTCTTTAAAAAACATAGTGGAGGATATTGAAATACCCAAGTTGATATCCTAGGCTCATATGAGACTAACACTAAAGGAGATGTCTTTGTGAGTCAAGGTCATTAAATAAATGCAGTTCTTGTCAGTCATGCAGATGACAGATTGAGCTGTCTGATTAAGTCTAAATAAAAAAAAATCTTATTTTTCTGTTAGTAGTAAATAGTATCTTCATTATGACAGGAGCTAACTAGTCTGACCTTACCCTTAAATTGAATCCCAGTTAGCTCCTTTTAGGTATCTTTCATATACCAGAAGAAGTAATTCTGAGCTTTCTAGCCATTTAAAGAGTAGTAGCATGCCTTTCTGTTCAGAGTATTCTCAATCTACCTCTACCATTTGAACCTTAGAAACATTTTTCTTATCACAGAATGTTGTGGAGTTGGAAGTGATCTCTGGAGTCCAGCCCCCTGCCAGAACAGGTCCACCCAGAGCAGGTTGCACAGGAACGTGTCCAGGTGGGGTTTGAGTATCTCCAGAGAAGGAGACTCCACCACCTCTCTGGGCAGCCTCTTCCAGGGCTCTGCCACCCTCAAATTGAAGAAGTTCCTCCTCAGGTTTAGGTGGAACTTCCTGTGTTCCAGTTAGTGCTCATTCCCTCTTGCCCTGTCACTGGGCACCACTGAAAAAAAGACTGGCCCCATCCTCCTGTCACCCACCCTTGAAGTATTTATAGGTGTTGACCAGATCCCCCCTCAGCCTTCTCTTCTCCAGACTGAAAAGACCCAAGTCCCTCAGCCTCTCCTCATAAGAGAGAGATGCTCCAGGCCCCTCATGATCTTTGTAGCCCTCTGCTGTACCCTCTCCAGCAGTTCCCTGTCGTAACTGTTTTTCTACTGCCTGCTCTGCTTTGTTCTCCAATCTTGGAATGCCTGTTCTTGTCCAGTTTGCTTCTTTGCTCTCGTGATGTTGCTGCCATCCATTCTTTTGAAATACTTTATGCCTCTCTTTCCTCTTTTTGGAAAAAATATAAGAAGAAAGAATATGCTGTTAGAAGAAGGAAAATAGGAAGCTGACTTGCTTGGCCAGGAAGAGCATCTTCCATTGGAGAGGTTCTTCTCGCTGAAATATTTTAGGCTATGTATAGAGCTGTTCCCGAGTTTCAAAAGCTGACTTGATACCCTGGCAGCAGTGATGGCTGTGTAATTGATAACATCTGCCTCATTTGGGTTTTTGATGGGCAAATAAAATACTGTTGAGCTGGTTGGCATTCCAAGTCAGAAGTCAGTTCTTGAATATTGATGTCTACTTTTTCTCACTAGTGGAGTCACATCTTGAAAATATAAGTATCTCTTATCAGAAAGTTCCATCTCCTAGAAAAGGCGTTGGGGAAAAAGGGGGGAAAAAAGAAAAAAAAATCCACCAAAATATTTGAATGGGAAAGGAGAGAATGTGACCTAAACTGAAACCTTCTGTGGTTTTGTTTTGGTTGACTGGTTTCTTAATCTGCTGTTAAGCTTTCACACAGCAAGAAAGCGACTTTTTGAAAGAGTTCGGAAGAAAGCAGAGGCTCAAATCCTGTAGGATTTCTAAAGGTGTATCCATGAGGGAGAGCTATTAGCTTGAAGCTTCTCAACTTCTGTTGAGCTCAACTTGGCTGTTTTAAAGAACTGCCCTAAAATCTGTAGCCCATGAGAAAAAGATTTGGTTCGTTCCTGCAGATCTCGCTGGGTAACGTGGGGTAGCACTGCTCGTCGGTGACTGAGTTGGAGAAGTAGGTGTGGTTGAACAGTGAATGGTCCTGCCTGTTTCCATCCCCATGTGATGTTGTATGTGCTTGAAATAGGGGCATTGCTCAGGGATTTGTTAAAACGTAGTATCTAACAGCACCTGTGTGGAGTATTTGAATCATCTTGACATTTTGAAGGTCAAATGTTTAATGAGGGTCAGTGTTCTATGAATTTTGGAAGAGTTCAGTGGATAGAAAAAACATTCTTTAAGCTTGCAGCTGTAAAGATAAAACCACAGTTGATGTTTTTCAGTAGCAGCTTCATAGCTTTGTGGTTCCAGCATGTTAATTATGCATAAGTAAGTAGCATCAGCAGGGCTGCCAGTTCACCCTTGCAATTTTTGAAAGAAGCCTAGAGTATTGCCTATGATTATCTCAGTTTGTATGCGGTATTAGGAAAGTACCTTTTGCTTTCTTTTATTTTCTTTCTTTTCCCCCAAAGTGTTATCAAACCAGGTTATGACTAAAAACAAACGTAAGAGTTTTAGCAGAGGTCATGGAGTTGCATGGCAGGCTCTTCTCCAGAATTGAAGTGAAATACATATTCATGTGTAAGATTGGGGGGAAAAAAAATAATTAATGTCTTCCTCCCATCTTTTGTTCTGGGCATGTCTTGTGTATCTGAATGCCTGGTAGACTAATGAAATCTCTTGGTGTGATATCTTTGCAGGGAGTGCCTTACTTAGGGGACAGGTGTAGTCTGCAGTACAATTACAGCAGTCTCAGCTTTTGCTACCTGCAGTCTGAATAAACTTTTCTTCATGCTTTATACTCTCATGCTGTCCTGAAAGATGTCCTGGTTTACTACAGTTCCCTACATCCAAATCTTTGGGGAAAGAGTTGGAAATCTTGCCAAAACATGCTATATGCTCTAGGAGGTAAGAGAGGCTAAGAAGTTTCAAAGCAGATGAAAACAAATCTAAAAACCTATGTATAGGAGCTTTGTATCTCTTGCATGTGAACTGGAGTTAAACCCAGAGGGACCAGAATCACTTATGCCCAAAATATAGGGGGTGGGGTGGGAGGGGAAGTTTGAAAGATTGGTTTGTTGCCTTTGCTCATGTTCATTTCTTCATATCTTTTATCACAGTAGTTTTTCAGGTATTGCTTCTAAAAGAAAGTTACAGAAGCTAGTAAGTTTTACAGTGCTTCTAAGGGTGACCTTTGAACTTAAAAGGAATTGTATGGAAGAATTCCTGCAGTTAGATACACAATTCTGAAAAATTCTCCATGTGGTTTTGTCCTAGAAATGCAGTTAGTGACAGACACCCAAGTACAAAAACACAACTCTTTCTCTACAAATAGCTTTGCTTATTAATTTCTTGTATGAAAATACAGTAGCCTTTTGGAATAGGTGGGATGATCCTACTACATGTTGTTTCAGTGTTGTTTCAGTGTATTGTTGTAGGAGGCCATATCAGAGAAAGAATGCTACTTTATTTTTTAATACTGGTTTATTTTATAAATGCGGCAATTTAGAACTGAATATTTTTCTTTAAATCCTTTTATAGCAATATAGGCAACCAGTTTCCAAGCCAAGGTGTTCCTGCTGGATTTTCTATGTATCCTGCATTCAGTCCCTTACAGATGATCTGGTGGCAACAAATGTATGCACGTCAGTACTACATGCAATAGTAAGTCTGCATTATCTTAGGTAGTGCTAAGTTACACTAATGAAAGGAAGGTATTAGAAACTTAAATGTCACTTGCAGGATGAAAACATCTGTTTATTTTGTCTGATGGTGCTGTTTTACAGGAAATTTGGTCCCTCAAATTTTAATGTGCAGTTTTTGATTGATGTTAATGTATTAATGAGTAAAGATTTAAGGGAAAATGCATGGTTTTTTGATATGTATGACATCTAAAACTTTGGGTTGTTTTTTTTTTTATTACTGTAGAAAAGAAGACAAGAACAGACTTAAAAATTTTGATGCATGTTTTTTTGACAAACTGCTTTTATGTTTAAATTATTTTTAGCCAAGCTGCTGTTTCAGCCCAAGTGACTTCCGGCACTGAGCCAGTAAGATCTGCGGTTGCCCAGGCTGTCAACTCAGAACATGCTCCTGTGAATGAGCCCGCAGCAGCGCCAAATGTAGCCGTCCAGGAGAACAGGCCCGTGAACCCCAATGTTCAGATGAACGCACAGGGTGGCCCGGTAGTGAACGAGGAGGACTTCAACCGGGACTGGCTGGACTGGATGTACACATTCTCTAGGGCAGCGATTCTCCTGAGCATCGTATACTTCTATTCTTCTTTCAGTCGCTTCGTCATGGTAATGGGAGCCATGCTGCTGGTTTATTTGTGAGTACAACAGTTGAGTATAGCCACGGATCTGATCTGTGGAGTATGTTGCTAGTGTATATTCCATTTAAACTGTGAAAAATCATCTAAGTCCAAAAGTTTAGGTGTTGGTCCTTTACAGCATGTGTTTAAAAAAAAAAAAGTAATTGAATTTCAAACAAGCAGAGAAGGTGATAGGAAAAAAGCAATAATTCTCAAAACATATTTACAGTAAATTAATGGATCAGGATTGTAGAAATGTAGGATCTGGGGATAGAAATTTAGGAAGTGGGGATGAGGGGAAAGAAGTTCATACAGCTCAAGCATATGCTGGCATAAACTTAAAACATTTACTACTTGGATGTGGAAGTAAAATTGCTGAGCTAACTCCACTTAGATTTCAAAAATAACATTTGGGATTTGTGCAGTAAATTCTGTTAGGTGGAGATGAGGTACTGCTAATGGAACGGTGTGTGCTAGGTCTGGTAGAATTACAGGGACTTAAATTTCTTTAACCTCTCTGTTTTATGAAGAAATGTCAGTAGTCTTGTCATCCCTTCCCTTTATAGCTGAAAATACCCCAGTGATGTCAGTAGAAATAGAAAATAGCGGGAATGATTGATATTTTAGACTGATGTAATTCATTGAGAGGTTCCTTAACCTGTAGTCCAGTCCTGACAAGGACTGTTCTGTTTCTTGTGCAGATACAATAGTTGATAGCTGTTCAGTTTTGGGCTCCCCAGTGTCCACTCCTGGGCTCCCCAGTTCAAGAAGGACAGGAAGCTGCTGGAGAGGGTACAGCAGAGGGCTACAAAGATGATGAGGGGCCTGGAGCATCTCTCTCTTATGAGGAGAGACTGAGGGACTTGGGTCTTTTCAGTCTGGAGAAGAGAAGGCTGAGGGGGGATCTGATCAATGCTTACAAATACTTCAAGGGTGGGTGACAGGAGGATGGGGCCAGTCTTTTTTCAGTGGTGCCCAGTGACGGGACAAGAGGAAATGGGCACAAACTGGAACATAAGAAGTTCCACCTAAACATGAGGAGGAACTTCTTTCCTGTGAGGGTGGCAGAGCCCTGGAAGAGGCTGCCCAGAGATGTGGTGGAGTCTCCTTCTCTGGAGACATTCAAACCCCACCTGGACACGTTCCTGTGCAACCTGCTCTGGGTGGCCCTGCTCTGGCAGAGGGTTGGACTAGATGATCTCCAGAGGTCCCTTCCAACCCCATAGCATTCTATGATTCTGTGAAATCAGAATACAGACACTTGAAAATGTAGAAGAGGCTTATTTAATTTGCAACAGTAACATGGTTCAAGCCTTAGCTGAAGCTTTAACTCATTTTTTCCCCACAAAATAAACGAAACTATGAAAATTAAGGCTGCCTTTGAAAATTAATAAAACTTAAGAAATTGAGAGGAGACCCAAAAGAAGTGTTCTACATATTTAATCACCTAATCATGGTAAATTATTCATCTGCTAGAGCAGAAGGCTGTGAACAGCACTTCTGAAACTTAAAGGAACAGCCTTCGGGTTCCTTCGGTTAAGACCCTTCTTAACCCAGACATCAAAGAATAGCCATTCAATCTAGAAGTACGACTTGCAGAAAAATATATTGTGATTTCATTCATTTGAAAGTACTTGAAGAACTGACTGCAGCTGTATGAACAATCTTCTTATTCCTTTCAAAAGAGAGGTCTTCAACTGTTCCATTTTCTTACATAGACACCAAGCAGGATGGTTCCCCTTTAGGCAAGAGGGAGGCCAGCAACAGGCAGCCAATAATGTGGAAGTGAACCGTGATGGGCAACACGCAAATAATCCTGATCTTGAAGAGATGGTAAGAGCTGACACGTCTTTTGAGACTTCTGTGTATTATATTGCCAAGTAAAGCTGTACTGCCTGGACAGAATGTCAACTTCCATGAAACGTAGTGGGTTTAACGGGAAAGCTCTTAGGGTTGTCCTCAGTCTTGTGCCTGCTGCTTAAATTCTGTGTTTTCCCAGTCTGACAGTTATTGATTGTCTCTCCTTCAGTCACAGACTTCCTTCATGCTAGTTATTCTTCAGGAGGTTGTTCTGAGAGCAGGTGCTTAATGTAGGAAGATACTGCTGGTTACCTTGTGTCAGAGCTCTGAAAAGAAGCAGTTGAATTGCTTCAATTTCTGTTTTTTAAAGGAACGGCTTATGGATGATGGGATTGATGAAGAGAGTGGAGAAGACGCAGGTGAAGATGCCAATACAGAGCAGCAGCCTGGTTTCATGGCTTCTGCTTGGTCCTTTATAACAACCTTCTTCACGTCGCTCATCCCTGAAGGGCCTCCACAGGTTGGCAATTAAAGTGGAAAAGGAAGTGTGTTGGGCAACCTCAGTAGTGATACATCTAAGTGGAGCAGATCCTAGAGAGTGTTTTAAATACAGTGCAATTTCTGAAAATTTATAATGTTACCTTTTTGATCATGGTGTACAAAAATGTGTATTTCTTTTTCTTTTTTGGCTTTCTCATGCTTTGAATATTTTAAGCACAAGTGGACTACTAAATGCTTTCTTTAAGATTCTTCTTTTTCTGAAGAATAAAATGTAAAGATAATGGTCTTCCATGTTTTACTTTAATTTCAAATGTGTATTATACTGAGGCAAAAAGCTTGTACTTAATCTGCACCATTACCTCTTTAAAGAGCTGTTAAAAAATATGAATGTTGACAGACCTTTCCAAATGCTGTCTGTTCATCTGAAGAACTTTAATGTATCTTGTGTTAGTTTTATGCAGTGTATGAATTATCACTTGGGATTTGGAGTTTATATAATTCCTGAAAGAATGCTGTAAACACAAGGATTACTTGTTAATGGCATGTTGTCTTCATGCCACAAAATACTAAAGCCTCTTCTTCATATATGTAGAGAGCTAAAAGCTTTTTCTTGAGGCTATACTGAAGTTCATTAAAGTTGGAGATGTTTGACAGCTCTTCAAAGACAGTTGACAGTGATGGGATAGACCTTAAATGTTTGATACCTACAGTGCTTTTTAAGAAAAATATAACTGTACTGGGGTAAAACATGTACATTAGTTTTTTTTAAATAAAACCTGTTACGGTAACTCTTTTGGATGTTTATATGCATATTTGAATGCAAACAACTAAATAGTGCATCATTGAGGATGAGGATATGATTGATTTGAGAGTGGAATAAAGTTATCATGGTGGCATTACCAATATTGATTGAAGTGGTGTGTTTGTAGCAGTGCATACACCGTTACAGGGGTGATCTCAACAGCAGGATATCTGTATTCTTAAACTTTAACCAAATTAAAACTGAGAAAAGGAGAATTGTGTATGAGATAATAATAGAGTCTGTTTTCACTTGCTTTCTTTAGATTTTAATCATAGGCAAGAAGATTAATTTATTTTTGTTCCTAATTTGGAAGTTACCATGTGTTACCTAACTTTAAAAATGGCTGCAAGGATTCTTTTTATTCCAACCAAAAGGAAGCTTATCCAGTTTTCTAATTCCCAAGTACAGGGCAAAGGTCTTAAATAGGTCTGAACAAATGAGAATTAAGGGTTTATTTTTTTTGCTTGCTTATGTCAAACAGCTGCAGCTAAGCAGTGAAGTTTTAAAGGTTAAAAGAATTTTCTTTGGGTTTGTACTCTGAAAAGTTTGTCAGGATTTCTAGGCCTTAATGAGAGATGACTCTCAATTGGAAAAAATAAAATTTGAATAATGGTTTTAAGTTAAACAGCTTAAATGGAGTGTTTTTTTGAGTTACGAAATGATTCTCATTAACAAATCTTTCAAGAGGAGAAATAGATATGTAAGTCTTATAAGCATCAATTATCTTATTTGCTGTATAGCAGCAATGATGAATAAATCATGTTTAATTCTGCTGGTTTACTCCCGTGTTACTATGGAGAGCTGCTCTCAATTTAGAATGTGTAGACCTTGACCAAGAAATTTTACCCTTTTTAATTTGGTGGGTGAGTCTAACTTGACTAACAGTTAAGAATTATTACAAAAATTTCTATTTTTAAAGGAACGACACAGAGCAGCCGTCTTGGATGTTAGAAGACTTCTTTCTGGAATGCACTGAAGAGATTGCATGTATTTGACCTGCATGTTCTCCCTCCTCCTTCCCAAAAATTTAGTTTTTCTTTTTTGTCTTCAGATTAATGGATCTGTAACCTGTGCAGTTATGACTTACTGGTATCCAGCTCCTAACAGCTCTTACTTGCTTCTTGCTGTCCTCATCATTGTTTAGGTTTCTTTTGTTCTCCAGGCTATAGGAGGCAATTGGTGATAGCTCTCTACTATTAGCAAACAATATTAAGAAAGTTTCTCATAGGCTGTTAGCCCTGATTTGGTTAAAAAGCATAGAATTGTTACTGCTTGCTTGTATTCAGACAAAGAGAAATTTGTTTATGGGTTACATGAGGTTGAGAGTGTGAAATGGGAGATCCTGGCAGTTTAGACGGAGGGGGATCTCCTGAGAGTTTTAATCATGTTGTAGAGCTGGAGCAATGAGTTGAAGAAGCCAGACTTCCATGAGAAGATTTTAAGGTCATTGAACCTCCCAGCTTCCACAATCTTACCAAAAGTCCAGTGAAGCAAAGCAAAAAGGTGATTACTGAGGAAAACGAGTGAGAAATAAGAATGAGATACAAAATATTACCAAAAGTAGTGAAATAGCTGGAGGCAGAGGAAAGCAAGTAAGCAGACATAAGAGAACATGATCATGAATAAATACGAAGCAAGCATCAAAGAGCAGACTGAGGTAAGAGAGGTGCACTTTTTTTTTTTTCTTTTCAGAAGGGAGAAGAGCTTGATGAAAATTAGATCAGGTCTTCGTTTTATGGGTTTCTGAGCAAGTCAGGTATAGAATTGAATAGCATGAAATATGTGGCAGGTGATGATTGAATAGAAGTGAGACCCCTAGGAAAACAGTTGGTTTGTCTTAGTTCCTACAACAAGAATACACTTACATAGCATAAAACAAAACATAGTTGTGTTGTGCATGGCTGTAGGCAAAGCTAAGATGCTGAATTGTAGTAAGTCTGCAAGGTGAGATGTAGTAATAGGCCTGAGGGTGAAGGCAGTGTAGGATGTGCCCCAGTATAAATGGTTCTGTAACATACCTGTGCATCATCCACTTTAACAACTTGGAATACAGAAAAAGCGATTAAAATTCCTTCTTTCCTTTACCTTACAGGAAGACGTGAAATGACAGATACCCTAGATTTAGAGGAAGTCCATGTGTCTAATGGGAAGTCTATTCCACCACGTGCAACAGCTTCACTATGTGTTCAGGCAGAGACAGTCACTTTAGAAACAGTCACAAGGTAGAAGCATATTCCATATAGAACACTACTTGCTGTGAAGAAAACAGCACACAGATGAGATGGGTGGTATTGATGGAGGAGGTGTATGGAAAGAGTAATGTCCAGCTCCCCTTTTGTGTGATCTCTGTGTTGTGCTTCCGTTAAAAAAATTATTTTGTAACTGATCTATGTCCCTAGATATATCTGCTTTGGGGGTTGGAGCTCGAAGATCTTTAAGGTCTTCTGGAGAACAAGTCTCATGAGGAGAGGCTGACAGAGCTGGGGGTGTTCAGCCTGGAGAAAACGAGCGCGAGGGGAGACCACCTCGCTCTCTCCAACTCCTTGAAAGGAGGGTATAGCCACGGGGAGTTGGTCTCTTCTCCCAAGTCCCAGGTGATGGGACAAGAGGAAATGGCCTCAAGTTCCACCAGGGGAGGTTCAGATTGGAGAAGAGGAAAAATGTTTCCACGGAAAGTGTTATTGCCCATTGGACGGTGCTGCCCAGGGCAGTGGTTGAGGCTCCATCCCTGGAAGTATTTAAAAGCCAGGTTGACCTATTGCTTAGAGATGTGGTTTATTGATGGTTTTTATCAGAGTTAGGTATCAACCAACCATCAGGTTGGGCTCGATCTTAAAGGTCCCTTCCAACCTAGACAGTTCTAAGGTCCCTTCCAAACCGAGCCATTCTATGACTGACCTCTTGATAACAGATTCCAGTGGGACCATTGGTGTAACAAATGGTACAGTGTAAACTCAAACTGGACAACTCTTGGGTGCAAAATAGTCATTAAAGTGGTCATTTTTCTTCTGTTAATTGTGAGCTTGCAAGCTCTTCCTCATGTCACGGATTGGTTTGGAGACCTCGACAGGTAGCGTTGGCTTCCCAGTTGTTCCCTGTTGCCCTTAAATTCAGGTAACTCAGAAAAATCATCACATAGTGCTTCAGGAAAAGGCTGCTTCTGTCTCAGACAGACTCTGCTACCATCTTGCTGTTGCTGTGGCAGGAGAGAAAAATGCCGTTGTGTGTGAGGTTTGTAACGGTAACAGTTGGTGAGAAATCACTTCATTCCATCCTGTGGAGTGACTAACCCATGTTTCTGCTCCTTGTTTCCTGCACAACCTAAATGTTTTCTAGTTTAAGGCTTTTTTTTTTTAGCCTTTGATATTGCAAGGAAACAGTTCAGAGTTTACCCCAGCATAGTGATTGTGAACTGTTTTTTTCTGGATATCTGGAAATGAGCAGTCAAAGCTGGGACTGCAGATCAGCTGGATGTGCCTTTGTTGATTATGTTGCAGGCCTGCCTTGACTCTGGGGAAGCTTTGATGCTACAGGTGTTGAGGTTAATTACATTAATGCCGGTGTTATTTCACGTGTGGGTGAGGTCCTCTTCTCTCAGATGACAGTGTTAGTAGAGGTGGGATGATGCAAGCTGGGATTAGTTACTTTATTGCTTGCAGTGCTTGTTTGCTTCAAAGCTGCTGCTCCTCTCAGTAGCAAGATAACACGAGGCAATAAATGTGTTTCATCATGATTCCCACCCTGAAAAAGAGGGATTCAGCCATTGTGTGCGACCGTGGCTCTACGTGAGTAGTAGGTCTGTGTTTGTTCGGGTACTGCTATGTAGAAGGCAGCTCCTTCCTTTCACCTGGATTTATTACTTTGCAAGGGCTTGCTTTTGCTTAGCAGTCTAGACTTACTCACAAGATAATCTTGTAGCACTGGTTGGAGAGGAGGGAAGCATGTACTGGACCTGAAAGAAGAACTCTCCATAAAAAGGCTAGGGCTGGTTGACTTATTTTCTTCTCTTGCAATTTACCGAGGCAAGCACAGTGTCCAGGGGGAGAATGCCCAAGATACATTGGATGGCAGGACCCTCCACTGGGTTAAAAACTGGCTGGAGGGCCGGGCCCAGAGAGTGGTGGGGAATGGAGTTAAATCCAGCTGGTGGCTGGTCACGAGTGGTGTCCCACAGGGCTCAGTGTTGGGGTCGGTTTTCTTTAACATCTTTATCAATGATCTAGAGCAGGGGATCGAGTGTACCCTCAAGTAGGTTCACAGACGACACCAAGTTGGATGGGAGCCCAACTGCCACCAATTTCTACCCACCTGCTGGAGGGTAGAAAGGCTTTGCAGAGGGATCTGGACAGGCTGGCTGGATGGGCTGAGACCAATGGAATGAGATTCAGTAAGGCCAAGTGCCGGGTCCTGCCCTTGGGTCTCACCAACCCCCTGCAGCGCTACAGGCTGGGGCAAAGTGTCTGGAGCTGCTGGGCAGAAAAGGACCTGGAGGTGTTGGTTGCCTGTCGGCGGAAGATGAGCCAGCAGTGTGGCCAGGTGGCCAAGAAGGTCACCAACATCCTGTCCTGTGTCAGGAACAGCTTGGTGAGTAGCACTCGGGAGACGATGGCCCCCCCTGTCCTGGGCCCCACCTTGAGGGCTGTGTCCAGTTTTGGGCCCCTTCCCACAAAAAAGACATTGAGGGGCTGGAGCGGGTCCAGAGAAGGGCAAC
>JAOQGH010000012.1:48367057-48388141 GCA_025769975.1 Gallinago jamesoni
GATTGGAGATTAGGGAAAATGTTTCCATGGAAAGGGTTCTTGCCCATTGGACTGGGCTGCCCAGGGCAGGGGTTGAGACCCCATCCCTGGAGGCATTTAAAAGCCAGGTTGACCTAGTGCTTAGAGCCATGGTTTAGTGATGGTTTTGATCCAAGTTAAGTTGATGGTTGGACTCAATGATCTGAAAAGAACCTTCCAACCCAGATAGTTCTTATGATTCTACATAATCAGTATCTCTATTTCTTTACCAAGACGGTAATTTGTACTTGTTTTAGAGCTTTATACTTTGTTTAAATAATGCAAGGAAATTTTGCTGAAATTTTGCAGGGCACTTCTGTAAGAAAACTTGTCCTAAATTTTTGCAAGGTTGCAGGAGGACTAGAAGGGAAAGAAGGATTATATTCCTAGAATTGAATTCAGACTTCCCGTGAAACACCTTGACTTGTTTCACAGAATCACAGAATGCTATGGGATTGGAAGGGACCTCTGGAGGTCATCTAGTCCAACCTTCTGCCAGAGCAGGGCCACCCAGAGCAGGTTGAACAGGACCATGTCCAAGTGGGTTTGGAATGTCTCCAGAATAGGAGACTCCACCACCTCCCTGGGCAGCCTCTTCCAGGGCTCTGCCACCCTCACAGGAAAGAAGTTCCTCCTCATGTTGAGGTGGAACTTCTTATGTTCAAGTTTGTGCCCATTTCCTCTTGTCCTGTCCTTGGGCACCACTGAAAAAAGACCATCACCATCCTCCTGACACCCACCCTTTAAGTATGTACAGGCATTGATCAGATCCCCCCTAAGTCTTCTTTTCTCCAGACTAAAAAGACCCAAGTCCCTCAGCCTTTCCTCGTAAGGGAGATGCTCCAGCACCCTCATCATCTTTGTAGCCCTCTGCTGTCCCCTCTCCAGCAGCTTCCTGTCCTTCTGGAACTGGGGAGCCCAGAACTGGTCCCAGTGCTCCAGATGGGGCCTCCCCAGGGCAGAGCAGAGGAACAGGATGACCTCCCTCCACCTGCTGGTCACACTCTTCCTGTTGCCCCCCCAGGATGGCATTGGCCTTCTTGGCCACCAGGGCCCATTGCTGGCTCATGGTCATCCTGGTGTCCACCAGGACACGCAGGTCTTTCTCCTCAGAGCTGCTCTCCAGCAGGTCAGCCCCCAGCCTGTCGTGGTGCAGGGGGTTATTTCTACCCAGGTACAGCACCCTGTGCTTGCCCTTGTTGAAGTTCATCAGGTTTCTTTTCACCCGACTGTCCAGCCTGTCCAGGTCTCACTGTGGAGCAGCATGGCCTTCTGTGGTGTCAGCCACCCCTCCCGGCTTTGTATCCTCGGCAATCTCGGGTGACGGCACGTTCCATCCCTTCATCCAGGTCATTGATGAATACATTATATGATGAATATATTCATTTCATTTATATATTCATTTATATCGTATGAGTGTTAATATATTCTGCATCCTCACATAGTTTCAGCAGTTTTAGGAATGAACTGCCAAATTAATGGGCATTTTTGGAGCAGGGAGTTTATTCCAGGGAAGCTGCAAAAATTGCTGTTGAAATCTCACACTGGAGAGGTGAGTAAGTAGCAAAAGCTTACAGAAAGACTGTTGATGTTTTTTCCTGTCTTTGCAGAAATCTGGGGGGGGAGGGGGGATGTAGGTGCGAGGAGTTGATGGGGAGGAAGTAAATAGAGTTGAGGTGATGCAAATTCTTAAAAAAATCTGGTGGTGGTTTTTTTTTTGTGTGTGCACAGATATTTTTTTTTTCTTTTACACCTTCAGAAAGACTTGTGCTGACCTTAACTGCTGGTTGGAAGGGGAGGGCGGTGTTTGTGTTGAAGTCAGCGTGTTTAGTTTGTTAACCCGAAGTAATTAAGGGAGTAATAGCTCAATTAAGCCGGGGGGGGGTGGTGTGTGTGAGGCTGGGGAGGAGCCGGGGCGCTGGGTGCTGTTTGGTGACCGCTAGATGGCGCCGTCGCCCAGCCCCGCGCTCCCTCCCGCAGCTCCCGGGGCGGCGGGGGGGGGGAAGCCCCCGGTGTCACCGGGCCACAGCTCTCTCTCGTTTTGGGTAACGCTGCTCTGTCCCCCCTTTTCTTTTCTGTCGTGGGGAAAGACTGCTGGGTGCTTGCCCTCCTGCGGCAGTGCGCCACGGAAGCTGGTAAACATATGGAGTGGACATTACGTGCTTAAAATAGATGTTTCTTTTCACATCTATCAAGTATCTCTGCGGGCGTGACGTTCAACTACTTCATGAGGTACCCAGCCTTCCCTGAGAGCATCGGCCACCTTTCCCTTCCGTAAAAGCATCGCTCACACAAACCCTTCTGCAGAATCCTCAGCAGAAGTGAGTTACTGCAACCGGTGTGAAAGTTGTGACCGCTCCTCCACCGCTAAAAGATGTGAGTCTCTTTATGGGCACAAGCTGGAACATGGGAAGTTCCACTCAAATCTGAGGAAGAACTTCTTTGGGGTGAGGGTGGCAGAGCCCTGGAACAGGCTGCCCAGGGAGGGTGTGGAGTCCCCTTCTCTGGAGATCTTCAAGCCCCACCTGGATGCTCCTGAGTGATGTGCTCTGGGCAACCCTGCTTTGGCAGGGGAGTTGGACTAGATGGTCTCTAGAAGGTCTCTTCCATCTCTGACAATTCCGTGATTCCGAGTCCTACTTGAGATAAGTTGATGAAATATTGCAGTAGGATCAATTTCTCAGCTCCCTCACTGGTATCTTTTTTTTTTTTTTCTTTTTTTTTGGTTCAAGGCCTTCATGTTCAAGGCTCTCTCCAAACAGTTCCATCTGTAGCTTGCCCGTTCCCCAGTGGTTCCATCCTCACATTCTGACGTATGTGGTAACGCTGCTGCTTGGTGAAGGCACTGCCGTAACAAGTCAGGCACCCTGCTGTCTTCATCTGGCTAAATGAAACCAGCCTCCGGATTATGTGACACAGAGCTGGCTCTGGGAAATGTGGAATCATCAGTTTATTGGGTTGTGTGCTAGTTTTCCGACACTGCTGACTTTTAAATTTTTTCCCCCTGTGGCCACAAAGATAGGGTGTAACAAGTAAGTTACAGCACGAACATCATTAATTAAGATGATTATGCCTGACTTGGTCTTGGTATGTCTTAAACTAATCTTCCAACCTTCCTAATTATAAGGCAAAAGGCAGCCTGGGTTTTCCTAGCAAATAGGTATGATGTATCATTCTTCAGAGAGAGTATTATTATTTTTTTTTAATTTCTGAAAGAAACATTTATTTTAAGGCATCCAAATAAGTTTTCCCAGCTGCTGGTGGTGGAGGACAACCGATAGCTTCTTAATGCTGTTTTGCCAATTGCGTTTCTTTGGTGAGGGCTCGAATTCCTATGGCCTCTGACAGAGGCTTTTTGAGATCCTTTATGAAGTGAGGTAGCTATCCGCAGAGATGTGATACCATAATAAGTGACTTAGGGACATCATCCAGTTTTACAGCGTGGCACCAGGCTGGATCATGTTGAGGTTCTTGTTTTTATGGGGTTTGCAAAGCCTGAACCAGTTCTCTGGTCTGATTCCCAGTATGTGCATGTGAGCAGATCACCCAGCACAGTGGAGTGGAGGCAGCTCGGTGTGATGTGAGGGCACCGCTCGGCAGCACCAATATCTTAAGTAGATGTTGCTTTTCAAAAACTCTATCTCGTAAGACTATAGCTGTTGTCCAAAAGTCTAGTTCAGGAACTAAGAATGCACATTTTTAAGGCCCTGAACTGGTCTGGGTAGCATCTTGGGTTTGAATTTCAAGGGAAATGTGTATAAGTAAAATACAGACAGAACCCTAGGACTGTTGGCCTCCTTTATCGGGTGCGTGTGCATCTTATGAAGTGGGTTAATGAGCATTGGACCTGCTTACGCTCTACAAAGATCTGACCCCAAGGCTGTCTGAACTATTACGGACAGATGTTGTTTTACATGTATATGAAATATATTATATCATGTATCCTTCAGTTTTTCTCTGCTTTGGACTGTTCATCTATCTAGAGCAGGTCTTCTTTTCTATCCTCCTACAGGTGACTGTAAGCACCGAAGAGAATTCTGATGAGAAATATATCCCAATTTCCTCCCATTATTGTCAGCAGTGGCTTCATCTCCCTTTTTGTGACTGCAATTTAAGAACGTTCCATGTGTAAAATATGAGGCATAAGTTATACTAGTAACTCTGCAGCTAAAGTTTGTTTTTCTTTTTCTCATGCTGCTTTATTTCTGTGATATTGGTGTAGCGTGAAGATGGGCAGTAGTGAAAAACAGACGGTGAAGCTCAGGGAATACGTTGTGAGGAAGAAAGTTTGTTGGGAAGGTCTCTTCATCTTTGCTGTGTGTTTGCAAATGTTTTGAGATGTCCTGATGTCTGTTAAAGAAGCAGGTAGAACTTCAATATTTATTGAAGGGAAACAATGAACCTGATCTCCTTCTCCACCTGGTGGATGGGGTAAAGATAGTGGATGTTGTTTACCTGGACATTAGTAAAGCCTTTGAGAGTCCCCCACAGTATCCTTCTGGAGAAACTGGCTGCCCATGGCTTGGACAGGAGGACTGTCTGCTGGGTTAAAACCGGCTGGAGGGCCGGGCCCAGAGAGTGGTGGGGAATGGAGTTAAATCCAATTGGTGGCTGGTCACGAGTGGTGTCCCACAGGGCTCAGTGTTGGGGCCTGTTCTCTTTCATATCTTTATCAATGATCTGGACGAGGGGATTGAGTGCACCCTCAGCAAGTTCATAGACAACACCAAGTTGATCTGCTGGAGGGTAGAAAGGCTTTGCAGAGGGATCTGGACAGGCTGGCTGGATGGGCTGAGGCCAGTGAATGAGGTTCACCAAGGGCAAGTGCCGGGTCCTGCCCTTGGGTCCCACCAACCCCCTGCAGCGCTCCAAGCTGGGGGCAGAGAGTCTGGAGCTGCCTTGCAGAAAAGGACCTGGGAGTGTTGGTCGACTGTGTGCTGGAGATGAGCCAGCAGTGTGCCCAGGTGGCCAAGAAGGCCACCAACATCCTGGCCTGTGTCAGGAACAGTGTGGGGAGGAGGACTCAGGAGGTGATGGTCCCCCTGTCCTGGGCACTGGTGAGGCCCAGGAAAGGGTTCTTGCCATTGGACAGGCACCATCCCTGGAGGGATTTCAAAGCTGGGTTGACCTAGTGTTTAGAGACATGGTTTTGTGATGGTTTTGATCAGAATTCACTTGATGGTTGAATGAGATGATCCGAAAGGTCCCTTCCAATCCAGACAATTCTATGATTCTATTCTATGATTCTTTGGTAACATCTTTGCTGCTGCTCATGAGTGAGTCTGCAGTACTGGTGACTCCTCTCAGACCAATGACTGGTGAAGGAATAGTCACTGAACAAAAGACTACCTGGATCCTACCAATCCTGGCTACTCTTTTCCCCACATAGATTTTTCAGATCAACTTTAATTATAGAAACCCACCCAGTTCGAAATCTAAGCCTGAGTATCTGCAAACAAGACTCCCAACACTAGACTAGTAGATATTTTTTTTTTCCATCTTTCCCATAAATACATAATCCAAAGTGGTTCTATTTGACCAATGTTATCCCTTTTGGCTTCTTTGTCATCTGTCATACCGTGACCACAGAATTATCATATCAATACCTTTAGCTTTATTAATCGTTCCTGAATAGTGCTTGTCTTTGAACTCCTAATTATTATTTTTTTTCTTTGTTCCCAAATTGCATTTGCAATCCTACTGAGATCCTTCGCCAGGAATTCATATGACTCTATTGCAACATTAATTACGTGTTTGTGTTAATACCCTGCTGGCCTTTGACACTAAAATTCTTTTTAAAAAAATGAAATGTTTGTATAACTATACATTACTGTCATACACATACGCCCTGTGCCATAGCTGATAGACATTTTTTAATAATCTGGGTTGCTTTGCTGACTCTGCTCTCTCCAAAATCAGCACTTAAGAGCCTTACATCTGTCAACCCCGGTATTTCCTTATCTACCACTGTACCCCCCATACCTGATTTTCTTCTCCTTGCACATAGACACCACCAAGTCTCTTGGGTCCTGCACTCACATGTCCAGTTCTGTTACTGGTAGCATTTGCAACCAGCTACCCCGGTGTATATACACACACCCTCAGGTCACCAGCAGGCCAGTACTAGCTTGCTTTGCTCATCCATCTCTGCAGTCAGGACATTTGGCATCTAGCCACCTTCCCTCTTCAGACCACCTCCACCGTTATCTCAAGAGCCATCTTTTGTTCTGCTGCTCTGCTTCTAAAAAAAAAAAGTGAAATGCAGCATCCTCACACCAACTCGATGGCTCTGGGGGCTGGTCTCCCCTGCTCTCCACTGATGTAGAAACTCAGCAACTGACAGTCAAAGGCAGAAAATCTCTCTCATGGTCCAGGACCCCCCCCCAGTTCCCCTTCTACACCAAAACCCCCAGATATTTTGCAGCACATTCCAAGTAGGCTATGAGACACAGAACTAAACAGTAGCTCCTTGGGTACACGGGTAATTGAACGTGAGTGACCGTGCGTGTGTCTGTGTGGCTGTGCAGAGTGAGTCACTCGGCTACCCCTACAAGGACGGTCGCTATAGCTATTAAATTACAATGGGCAAAAACATTAGCGTAGCCATTAAAATCAAACCCAAATTGATTTTCAAGATGATCGTTATCCATGTTTGCAAGTCCAATTTTTCCTCTTAAAAATAGAAAATTGCACACAGACAGGCAGTGCGATAAACTCCAGTTTTCTGCTGAACTTAGAAAATCAAGATAATTCACCCTTAATGTTTCTTGACCTAATTTCTTTGTCTTTTAACATCTCAAGGGCTAGAGAATATTAAGTGGTCTCACCTGCGAGGTGAGTACCAAGGCAACAGGCTTTCAGCTTAAGGACAAAATAAAATCTCATGGTACTTTCGTGGAGACAACAAAGGTCTCTGAAACTTCTTTCAATGATCCTACTTGTGCTCTCAAATACCTGATTTAAAAATTTACTTGTATTTGTGACCTTGTTATTCTTTGTACTGTTGGGAGATTGCAGACCCTCAGTGATGGGCAATTATAACGTGTGAAATGAGACAACCTGTCCAAGAAATGGAGATTAACCTTATGGGAAGCGCTTCCACAACCTCCATCTCAATCGGTGGCGTTTCACATTGCCAAATTCTTCACAACAGCCCTGATACAATTTAAAGTCATTGGCAAACCCAGTTTTAAAGCTGACAAGGAACTGCCAGGAGAGGAGATAAGGGTAGAGGGAGAAGCAAAGATTTTTCTGAATGACCAATCAATGCTTTCATACATCACAAAAGGCAATTCACAACTGGAGCTTTTCAGGAGCAGTTCTGAATGCACAAAAGAGGCCAGGAGCTTTGTCCACATCAACAGAAAGGCTCCTAAATCAGTATGAAGCACCCCACTAGCCACAGAGAATTCACTCTGAGTACGTGCAATGGAATGGAAATTGAAAGAGAGCTATTGATTATTTCTTATTTGCGAAAAGAATCCCTATTGTATAACAATCTACAATTTCATCTAAGTTCTTCTATTTGGTTGACAAAAAAAGTCTGATGTAAGAATCATAGAGTTGTCCAGGTTGGAAGGGAACTTTCAGATCATCTTGTCCAACCATCAACCTAACTCAGATAAAAACCATCACGAAACCCTGTCTCTAAGCACTAGGTCAACCTAGTTTTTAAATACCCACCCAGTACCTCAACCACTGCCCTGGGCAGCCCAGTCCAAGGCTTAAGAACCCTTTCCGTGGAAACATTTTTCCTCTTCTCCAATCTGAACCTCCCCTGGTGCAACTTGAGGCCATTTCCTCTTGTCCCATCGCCTGGGATTTGGGAGAAGAGACCGACCCCCCTGGCTACACCCTCCTTTCAGGGAGTTGGAGAGAGCCAGAAGGACTCCCCTCAGCGTCCTTTTCTCCAGGCTGAACACCCCCAGCTCCCTCAGCCTCTCCTCACAAGACTTGTGCTCCAGACCCCTCACCAGCTCCGTTGCCCTTCTCTGGGCCTGCTCCAGTCCCTCAATGTCTTTTTTGTGGGAAGGGGCCCAAAACTGGACACAGCACTGGAGGTGGGTACCGAATTGATTATCAAAACCAAAGCAAACTGGATTGACTGAGTACCAGTGGAGTTCCTTTCAATCCAAAGGCAGTTAAAAGAAACCTAATTTGCATTATTTCAGGAAAGCAAACTTTGAGAGCAGTAACATGTAGAGCAAAGGGGACTAATGAGCTCAAGGACTTAGCTTTATGAGCCAAGCTTTCTTGGAGCTGCTGACATCAGAAGAGCAGAACCTCCCTCAACTTTGAGTGAAGACAAAAGCTCTATAGGGAAGTGCTGCGGAGACAACTGGAGCATGAAACGTCCTGTCTGGCAGAGCAGATTTTATGGTCTTTTGAGAGAATTTATTGCTTCAGATGGATAAGATAGGGATAAATACAAAAGCTAGATAAAGAAGAGATAACAGGAAGCTTTGTTGACAGGGGGATTACAGGGCTGGAGACATGTTCTTAAACATATCCTTGAGGGGAAAAAAAAATTAATATTGAATAGTTCAATTCATGATCTTGCATAAAAACTAGCAGTGCTTTTAAGGACAGATTAACGTAGGCAGTCAGACAATAATGGGGTAACATCTCTTTCCCTTGGGCGCCTCCAGTGGTAGGTTGTATGTTGTGGTTACAGTTCTCCTGGCCAGAGCATGTCTGTGGCCAGGCCCTAGAGTGCCAATGGCATTTCATACCGACATGAAGTTATGAGGCATCAGCAACACGAAGAGGATGGTGATATGCTCCAGCAAGGACTGGGCTTAGGGAAACAGGATGAAATGCAGCAATGCAAAGAGCTAGGTGAAAAAATGATTGACTGGTAACAAGAATTACTCTTACAAGCCAAGCACAGCACTTGGAAACTGCAGAGGAAGTGTGCTGGGCATGTCGGATCATCAGAGCTTCTCAAGAAGTCATAGGTGAAAAGCAACCAGGAAAAAAAATGATCCTGATGTCTTAAGGTGCCTCAAATGAGATATTGGTAGAAGGGAAGGAATCATGAACTCCACTGTTCAAGGTGTTAATGTGAATGCTGTGTACGGTTCCAGTCTTCCAGTTTCATCACAGATAATCTCCAAAGTGAAGTGGCACAGAGGGATGGGGGCAGCTGGATAATCAGGAGAGTTTAGATCATCTGAGAACATGAAAGCTGGGAAAGGATGAATGTTGCCTGTGAATACGTTAAGAGGCTAAACTCTGGCAGGAAGAATAGCTCTTCAGTATAAAGGACAAAACCTGCCTAGAGTGGAATGGATATAAGCGCCAAAAAAAAAATCAGGGGCAGATGACTCCTAACCTTCAAAATGGTATCTTCCCAAGCAGGGAGATGGGGATGAAGACCACAGGTAGGTGTAAGATGATGCTTGAGGAATCCCACAACAGGGCAGAGGTCTCTTTCAGTTCTCTGTTCCTGTGCTATTACCAGTGTGTGCTGGTAGGGTTTTCTGTTAATGAGGAATCATCCAAAATGGCATGGCAGTGCCACATCCCATGGAAGTCACATGAAAGAGGTGAAGCGTAAGTATCGGACTTGGAATCTGTCCTCAGCACCAGAAGTAACGCTTACCTCTGTGAAAAATCAAATTAGATTCATGAAGACACTCTGGATTTTGTGTTTATGCATCTTCCAAAAGACTAATCATAGTTGCTTTGGGGACTTGAGGGAGCTTTCATTCCATACTCTACTGTCACTGTCAAAAGAAGAAAATCTGCTGGATGAGTCTGAACTGTCAGAGGCTTAAGAAAAAAAACTGTATTAGGTGCCAGCAGTTTAAATTGAGTCATGTTTAGACAGAAGTTCTATTTCTTGTGGTGAAGCTTATTATTAAGGATATGGTGGATGACTCCTGTTAAACTTTAAAATAGTTTCTTTGGTTTCTGGATAAATGCAGCTCTGAGGGTCTTGGAGGTTTTGTCTACAAAAAATGGTGGTAGTCATATCAGTTCATACGTGCAACAGATTTTACCGTCTATCCTCAATTCATTTGTTGCCCTTGGTAATCTGAATATGAAGCTGGGTAAAAACAAAAACACAAAAAACCAATTATGCCTGCTTATTGCTATAAGTACGGCAATACTCTTTAACCTCCTATAACTTCAAACACGGAAAAGGGCTTTAACCAAGATTGCGCTCAAAATCGGAACCAGCTTTTAGGATAGGATCATAGAATTGTCCAGGTTGGAAGGGACCTTTTAGATCATCAACCTCACTCTGATCAAAACCATCACTAAACCATGTGTCTAAGCACTAGGTCAACCCGGCTTTTAAATACCGCCAGGGATGGTGCCTCAACCACTGCCCTGGGCAGCCTAGTCCAATGGGCAAGAACCCTTTTTGTGTCAAAATTGTTCCTAATCTCCAATTTGAACCTTTCCTGGTGCAACTTGAGGCCATTTCCTGTTGTCCCATCGCCTGGGACTTGGGAGAAGACACCGACCACCCCCCCCCTGGCTACACCCTCCTTTCAGGGAGTTGGAGAGAGCCAGAAGGTCTTCCCACAGCCTCCTTTTCTCCAGGCTGAACACCCCCAGCTCCCTCAGCCTCTCCTCACAAGACTTGTGCTCCAGACCCCTCACCAACTCCGTTGCCCTTCTCTGACCCACTCCAGCCCCTCAATGTCTTTTTTGTGATAAGGGGCCCAAAACTGGACACAACCCTCAAGGTGGGGCCTCACCAGTCCCAGCCAAGTCCTACTCACCACGTTTTTTCTGACACAGGCCAGGATGCTGGTGGCCTATTTGACCACCTAGGCACACTTCAGGCTCAAAAGAATAAACCTTTCAAAAGGAGTTCTTGGACTCTGGAAACAGGCTTGTCCAGTGAACTTCCCACCCTGCTGGGTTGCCCATAGCTATAGACAGGGCTCTCGCGTTTCTGCCGCCACATGCAGGAGCTCTCTTCCCCAGGCGTTGACATGTTGTTTTGGAGGCTGCTGAGGCGATGGAGTCCTGGGTCTCAGACACAAATGAAAAAAGACATAGATAAGGAAAGACAAAGAAACGTAAGAGACAAGAAGGATGTAAAAATGCCATAATGAACTCATGTGTCTTGAGAAAACCTCTAATCTAATGAGAATGGATTTTGCTTGAGAGATTGTGTTGGTACAATTAATTATTCATGGCAGCGACATTGTTAGGATTTCATTTTATTTAAAGGCCTTTAAGTGACTTGGAAAATTGGGTTAAACTGAAAAGGAGCTTCAGGAGAGAGACAGGGGAAAGCTTTTCTTTTTATTGGCTTTGTCTAATATTTTCTAGATAGCTATTAGAATTACAAACACAAATTACACTCAAGCTCCGACATTCCTGCATTAAACGTGGGCATAAATTTGAACCACATAAACACAAGATCTGGGCCAAATGGGAATCTAGATGGCTTTTTGCAGGACGGGTTAGATACCATTTAAGCGACCTACTGTCACTTGTTGGGGACCTGCTGTGTTTTAGTGCTGTACATTAACACCAGGCTGTGGTCAGTAGCTTCTCATCTGCATTTCCAGTCTCGGGCTCCTAATGTCTCACGTAGTGGAGTGAGGGGCTACACGGCCTTTTCTGCTGGTCCTGGAGTAGCATGTATGGGCACACAAGGAGAATTGCCATAAAACCAGAAAGGCTTTGGCTGAGATACATCCAAACCAAAGTCTTTCCCTTGCTGCAGGAGAAATCAAAGGCAGAAATGGACCTAAAAACAATTAACGGTCACACCTCCCCTTCACATACGGTGTCTAAAGCTCTTTGCATTGCCCATACTGACAGGCAAAAGAGCTTTTCTGGCTGTCTGCCCCCTTTCCAGGAGAGGACAACCTGTACAGCAGTCTCCGTGGGGCGGGTTGTGTGCCTACAGACAGCCCTGTAGACTGAGACCATGGGCCCTGCAAGGCACAGCTCATGGGAACAAGGCAGGGATTACCCTTCTCTGCCCCCCCCAAAAATCTATACTTGATTAACAGACAGGTTACGCAGCCTCATTGCTGCTAACACTTGTACACTGTTGAGAAGATTATTATTTTATTTTTTTTTCCTTTAACACATGGATGCTTAGCCTGGGAACTATCCAGGCATCTGAGTGTTTAAAAAAAGTCTGGTTTTCTTTTTCGAATGTTTATTTGTTCCTTCCCCTGTAATTCTCTCTGTTAACTCATGGACATCATTCAGGGACAGATTTAAATCGAAGCAGACAGGCTCCAGTTCTGTTGCGTCCCTTGAACAGTGGAGATTTGTTTAAAAGCACTGTCGGGAGCACACTTGGCATGACTGGAATGCTCAGGGCTTTATTTTTTCATTTCGCATCACGTGCAAAGTAACCCGGCTGTAGCTGGAGATGTTCATGTGGCCACGGTGGGTACTATCCCTGCCTCGGTTGGCTGAGGGTTGTGTAAATTATTTACAACAGCTTTACTGAGGACACTCACAAACAATGGACTGGCCACCAGGAGGAACGTGGGGGATGAAGCTCATATGGACCGAGTCTTGGGGCCTTGGGAAATCACGTTGGGCAATGGCTCTTACAAATGAAAAAGCATTTCTCCAAGTACTGGGCTGGATCCAGTTTCAGGCTCAGCCTGAAACCCAGAAACTCTCTTGCTTTGATGTCTGGAAGGGTTTGTTTCACAACATTTATATCTAGCTGATGCTGGCAGGGAAAATATCCTATTGAAATTTCCTAATTAAGAATAAGTTTCAATAGAAGACAATTGCCATTTGTCCCACAATCCCTAAGTGTTGTCTTACATGAAAATCCCCAACGTCTCCAAGCTCTGGCT
The DNA here is from genome assembly GCA_025769975.1 of Gallinago jamesoni. Taxonomy (NCBI): domain Eukaryota; kingdom Metazoa; phylum Chordata; class Aves; order Charadriiformes; family Scolopacidae; genus Gallinago; species Gallinago jamesoni. The sequence continues at coordinate 48,379,876 of JAOQGH010000012.1, forward strand.
CACCTGGAAACTAAGTTGGGCCACAGCAAAGTTTTGGCTGGCAGAAGCAGTGTTGCTTTGGCTGGTCCCAAAACAGAAATAAAACTGGCAGCTGTCGTTGGTTTGCTAAAGCTGTGGTTTGCTGGTGGCATCTCCTGGGTGATGTCTTCAGCATCTTGTTGGATCTGAAGCCCTGCCAGTCTGGGAAGTCCCAGCTCTGCAGCCTTCTGTGGCTCTCCTGCACCTCCCCATCGGTGGTCACTGCACCTATGAAGTTGTGTGTGAAAATGCTTCTAGGAGGGCTAGAGGCATTGCAGGACAATCTGAAGTGTGGAGAGCTTCCAGTTGCCACTGCAATATAAAGATAGGGAGAGTGCTCAACACCTCGCAGATGGAGGCTTTATAGAATAGGGTGGTCTCCTAAAGCATGTGTAGACAGACACATTGTGCTGGCAGTGAATTGATTTCCAATGAAGAGCCTGAGATAGCTCAGCTCTAGGACTTCAGGTGGTATGCCCTTGGCCACTGTTATCCCGTGTTTTACGGTGTATATCATGTAAGGCTGAACATCTCTGTTCCTTCTGGTAGTGTACTGAAGACCGCTTTTTTTCGTCCAGCTGCAGCCAGGGAGGATTGGAAATATCTTCCCACAGAGTCTCGTCTTAATTAGTCTGAATAGGTGATTGTTTCGTGCTGCGAAGCCTCTCCCTCGATTCCCTGGGGCCCTGCTCTTGCTGCTCAGCAAGAAGAAAACTTTTGCTCTTTAAACACAGGGGCTCGCAACTTCCCCAGACTTCCAATTGGCAGAATGTGGCTGCAGCCCAAGTGTTTATTTAGACTTCAAGAAGAAAGAACCACAGAAGGAAAAAAATCTGTCCAAATAATAAGACCTTTTCTCCCAATGACTTTTTAATGACATTATTCTGGTCTCTAGACACTTGACTTTACAGTATGTAAAAAAATCATTGGTTTTCCCATATGAAGAGAAAATTCAAGTCAAATAAATTCAAGTCAATTTGGTGCTCTCATTTCTCTTCTTTTAAAGTTTTGTATTATTTTTGCAACTGAATAATATGCGTTTGACTAACCATTCTTTTTTGCCCATAGGTTACCTTGGATAAGCAAGATAATTTTAAAAATAGAGGTGAAAAGTAACTTCTCAGTACAGCGATCCTGGCACAGAACACTTCTTCAATCATTCATTGTCTGCCATGGCAAATGTCAAGCTTAAGCCTGTACTTGAAAACTGACTGGTTGATTCTGAACTCATGAAAATGGTTTTTCCTTTGGTATACCAGTACACAAGCTGGAATTACTCTTCCTGGTACTGTAGTGGCACTATTCAAGTGGTTGAAGTGCAGCAATGCTTTTCTAATTATCCATTAAATCTCAGTCATCCAGATCCTCACTAAGCAACACTTCTGACAACACCTTTTAGCTCTAGCCCAACTTTTATCCGAGCATATTTCCAAACCCCTCTTCGCTTCATTAGAAAGGTGAGTTAGCAGCTGGACAACAGCGTTGTTGAATGAGGGCAGTAGGTGTTGCTTTACAAACATAGGTCCAAACTCTACCACCAGGTATGCACAGCTTTGTGTTTCTGGGCTCAGTTGGCCCCTTTGTCTGCTTCAGAGAAACTTGCACGCCTCAGTCCTGTTGACTTCAGTGAGAATGAATACCTCCTCCGGTGCAGATTTAACTCTTTTCCTTATTTGGGATGGATTTTGATATGTCCTCACCTTTGAGTATTTTTTTAAGAAGTCAACCCATTGTTTTGAGGTTTTCTCTCTATTCCTTGTAAGGAGAAACAGGAGTTCCTTCCACAGGGCAGTAAGAAGGAATGTCATCTAATCCTAGAGGCAGGAATTGGTGCTTGCTTTGATTCCTTTAAGGGTCTCAGACCAAGAATCCTGCAGTACAGGACTTTTGGTCTTTTTTTTTTCCCCTAGCAAACCAGGGAAGAGCCCTTTGAAGGATGACACCTTGTGTTTTTTCTTAGGAGAAGAAACATAGTAGTTGGGAAAATGAATGGCATCTTCTAAACTCTATTCTGTGAGTATGAGATGACTTAAAACACCATCACCTGGGAGAAAGGGGAATTGGACTAGATGATCTCTATGGTCCCTTCCAACTCTAAAAATTCAGTGAAATTCAGTGAAAGCTGGTTCCAAGCTCCAGCTGATATGAATTAGCACGGTCCCACCAGGAGCCTATAGAAAGGCTGGAAGCCTTATGCAGCTGACAGGAGAGGGCTTAATGTTGCAATGGGTTGTTGGATCAGCTTGATCTGAGTTAGTGTTGCATGGTGAGTGGCTAGGAAGATCATTGTCCTTGAGGGCTGTGTTGATAAATATGAATTTTGAGGGTGTTGAAGCTCCCTGAAGCCAGCAGTAAAGTGCTGTAGGTTGCAGGAGGACTGTGTGGGCAAAGAGCAGGTGTAGAGAACTAGGTACCATCTTTTCATGGATACTGTTTCCTTGATTTGGGCAGACTGCTATGACTGCAAGGTAAATCATCTGGGGCTAAAAGGTAATTGGAAAACTGCTTGGCCTTCATGGAGGCTGACAGGAGAGAGGGAATTAAAAATTGCAGTGAAGAGGAAAAGGGTAAACATAACATACAACTAAACAACTTTGAAACTGACCAAGGAAATGCAAAGCTAAAACAAAAGAAATATCAGAATCCTAAGCCTGAAATCACTCGCTAAGACTTCTTAAAGGCCCCTGGATGTCTAGCTCCCATCCCATCTCGGTGCCTTGAGTAGCTAGAGCATATGTCAGGCGTTCAAGCTTTGTGCAGAGCCAGAGTGGGAGGGGACAGCTGACAAAGCCATGCTTGAGGCAATTCAGTTTGGTTCAGCAGAGCTGTCTGCTAAAAAACGCCTTTGGTGAGCTCCGTTTCGGCTGCCTCCTCTCCTGGGGGTTGTGTTGCCTGTGCTGGACGGGTTGCGTGCTTCCCTCCCTCCTGCCCCTCGGCTTCTGCAGGTTTGGACCTTCCCCCAGAGCTGCCTGGTGATAGTTTGACATCACACCACAGCAGTGATAAGCATGTGCCTGTTTTCTTTTTTTGAACTGGGGGTTGTTTAAATACATCAGTAAAACACTGTGTACTGGGGAACAGGAATAATAAACTCCTGAAAACTCCAGGCTCCTGGCTGGTGCCAGGAGAATGAGTCATGAAGACTTTTGCCTACAAATCCCAGAGGTAACAGGACCCCTTAATTTGGTCCAGGGAGTCTCTGTATGTGGATGCTGCGTACAGTGGCCTAATTTTACAGATGTGAAACTATTCATCCCATTTCTCCCATTGCACGTCTCAGAAATCTTGGCTTAAAGGGAGTTAGATATAATGAAAGAACAAGTTCTAGTATTTTTCCTCTAGCCCTTAATTATTTTTTCTGCTTGCTTAGCTCAATTAACACATGGGAGGGTGTATTTGGTGCCTGATTCTCAAAAATTGGAATGTAGACCCTCCTCAGTGTATATTCCTCATAGGTGTTCTGATGCTTTGCTATACAGATCGGTACCAATGTTGCTTCCTAATGTTGGATGTTGTTCTCCTAACTCCTACTTCAGCACATACTGTATGTTTTATTCTCGGCACCTAAGTGTTTAGTCCTTGGAAATAAGCTTCCTTCTTGGAGCCAGTTCTTTTCCCGCTTGCATCTCAAAGTAGGACTTCAAAGCTCCACAGGGCTTGGAAGTTGAGACCCATCTATGTTATTCTTAGACTGTAAGAGCTGCTGTATTTGAAGTACATAGTAGCTCTACTTGAACGGTAAGCTGCCTACCCAGGAACCGGCAGAATTTAGGTCTGAGCTCGGCAAAGACTAAATGCTGAAATTCTGTTACTCAGCTGAGTTTTGTATTAGTGTGTGTCTGTACCGAGCAGTGACTGCAGTGGAGGCATAGGGCAGTCAGATGTTCTTGAGTATCCCATTAGGCACCTCATACTCTCCAAGTTTTGGGTTTACATTGTCTGGGTGCTTTTTGTGTCATAGCCGTGGTGCTTTGAAGTCCCCAGAAAGCCTTGCAAGGCTGATGTCAGTCTTAAAACTCACAGAATCAGAGAATGCTATGGGGTTGGAAGGGACCTCTGGAGATCATCTAGTCCAACCCCCTGCCAAAGCAGGTCCACCCAGAGCAGGTTGCACAGGAACATGTCCAGGTGGGTTTTGAATGTCTCCAGAGAAGGAGACTCCACCACCTCTCTGGGCAGCCTCTTCCAGGGCTCTGCCACCCTCAAAGGGAAGAAGTTCCTCCTCATGTTTAGATGGAACTTCTTATGTTTAAGTTTGTGCCCGTTTACTCTTGTCCTGTCCCTGGGCGCCACTGAAAAAAAGACTGGCCCCATCCTCCTGACACCCACTTCTTGAAGTATTTAGAGGCGTTGATCAGATCTCACTGTGTGTTTTGTTTCTTAGAGTGTAAAGACTGTGTAAAGGAGAGTTGGGTGTTGTGGGGTGGTTTTATTGCAGTTCTATTACTTTTTTTCCCAGTAATTGGGAGACGTGCAGTAATCTTCTGTGTGCTGCTCTGACTTTGTGTGAGTGATCATGCTGTGAGTGAGAGGTTCTGGCTGGCCATGGCTGTGTGGCCCTGAGGGTGGATGTGTCTCTGCCAAGGGAGGGACCACATGTTCCACGTGGGTGACCTTGTGTGGGCACTGAAGAATGGGTTCCTGTCTTTGGTTCTGAAGCCATAACATTAGACCAGAACCTCTTTGAATATGGATCACATCTGGCCAAAAGCTAGTGACTGGTTTGTAAATTCAGCATGAATTTGTAGGTGTATGTGCCTGCATCACACTTCTTCCGCAGCAGAACTGCTACCCAGAAGGACAGCTGCCTAGATGGGTGTGAGTTATGTCCCAAGACAGAGAAAAATAAATGCAGATACACTTCTTTGGATCTGAATTGTTCTGTTAAAATATGTGCTGCCTCTTCTTGAAACATCACCAAGTTGCTCATCTTCTTTTAAGTTTGTTAACAAAACGAATTACAGTATACTGAGAGAAGTTCCATATTATTCCCCTGAATGAATACATACTTCTGGTTAAATTCCTTTACACGCTTTATACCCTAAACAGCTAAATGTTTAGTCCTTAAAAATGCTCTCCTTTCAACACTGTTTCCTTCATACCAGGGCGCGGGTGGGATTCCCAGCCTCAGGCTGAGCTGCAGCCCTAGACTGAAACTAAATACAATGCCCTGGGACCAAGTCCCATCATCTGCAGAAGTTGGGCAAGAGGAAATGTTTCTTGTGTTAGCTCAGCTTGTGGCCACACTGGGAGAATTTGTTTTCACACCAAACAGTTGGCTGACTTCTCTCTCGGGTGGGGGGGGGGGTGGGGGGGAGGGAGGTGAATCAAGGACCGATTCTGAGAGAAAAGGTTTTACTGTAGCAATAGCCCTTTCCAGAGCCACGCTATTTTTCAATGGTTGGTTGTACTTGTACTCCCTGAAACACGAGCATAAACGTTTTGCCAATAGTGCACTTCTGTGCATGACATTAGACTTGTTTATGTTTGCTGCTTCTTGTCTTCAAACCGTTGGATGAGCAGAGCAAGGCTTGGGCTGCACCACTTTCACCTTGTTCTTATTCCCAGAACTTTAATTTTGATGGGCTGTGGTTTGGGTAATTTATGAAGCCTGGGGCTATTTGCAAAGTGTTGCTCAGCATGTTCTTTTGTTTCAGGTTGACTTCCAAGTTCAAAGAACAACATATTTTAAACGCTGGTTCAAAAGCGCCACTCACCCCTTTGATTAATTTAAAAAAAATATATAATCCAGAAACTATTTCCCTTGTGCAGTTCAGTGGTATCTTGCCAGGAACAGCCTTGGTTGGGTTTGGTTTTTGACCTCCCATTGTGCAGGGAACTGAGAGCCCTCTTGGGGTCCTGAAGCTCAGGCTGGCACAAGTCTAAACACTAAGCCTGGCTGTGTGTGCGGTAACGAGAGCGTCAGCCCGGGGCTGTAAATCACCACCCTTCAGGAGCAGGAGGTGAACACTCTTGTTGCTGTGGCAAATATTGTGAGTGAAGCTTTCACATCTCCCTCTCCAGTGGTGAGAGGGGACATTAAAGTTGCTTGGGTTACTTTGGTGTGTATGTGGATTAGGCACGCCTGCGAATTCGCTGAGAGTGTTCTTTAGCCTTTGTTCCCTAAACAATATTGCATCTCTGCTAACTAAAGGCAACATCTACTTCATCTTTATTCCCTTCATTTGGAGCAGCAACAATTCCCGATTACTCGTGTTCCAGGCAAAGCCTTTGGGGATGGAAATGTGTCTTCTTCAGATGAGCAGGATACTTGCTGATAATTGGCTCTATGAGACTAAAAGCAATAAAGATGACTGGCAAATGTGACAAAATATTTTCATTACAATGCATAACACCTTCCTGAAACTCCCGTAGTGTTTTTCACTGATTCTGGTAAAACCATTACCTTGGTATTTAGCCCATTTTGTTAGAAGACAAACCTGGATAATGCACAGAGGCTTTTAATTTTTCACGCTATGTCAGAATTATCCCCTCCTTGTTAAAATGGAGATCACAGAGGATTTGCTGTGTCTGATCCTGGCAAAAATCCAGTAGCTACTTTCCACTTTTTAATACCAATTTTAGAGTATCTTGTTGATGACTGGTGGACAGCACAACCGCTTCTGAGCGCTAGGTGGTACTCTTAAAGAAGAAGAAAGTCTTGCATTGCCTTCTAAAAGTTACTCTAACTTGAACACAGTTCTTGAGCTCTGGAATACTGAACCACAGCTCATCCAAATCCTGCTGTGCAACGCAACGGCTTATAAGAAAAATGTACGTAGTCGAGAGTAACCAGTAGATATATATGAAAGTTGGCAAATATCTTTTGCCATTCCACTTCTTGCTGGTGGTGACTAAAAGTGCCTGTGAATGGCAAAGCACTGAGTACAGGTTGTGCAGTCACATCTAGCTCTGTTTTTGCCTTTTAGGGGTGTATTTTTATTTTTTTTTAATTTTGCCTGTTGGTATGTATTCTGTTTCTTCTGTTTCTCAAGTCCGCTCAAGAAGACCACAAAGTACTTCTGAAAGAAGAGGAAGGCTGAGCCAGATGTTAACATTAATTGCCTGTTGTTTGATGTCCTTGAGCTTATTGCCTAATGGCGTACTCCTTCTGTGCCACCTACTCTCGGCACTTGCTGTGAGGTAGGAAATGTGGTGTTGCAGAAGAGGGTGAGGTTGGTCTAATCCTGGCATGGACTCTGTCTTCCAGCTTCTTCCGGATAGCAGGAAATGAAATTGGGGTCGGTCTCTTCTCCTAAGTCACAGATGATAGGACAAGGGTGCTTCAAGTTGCTCCAGGGGAAGTTCAGGTTAGATATTAGGAAATACTTCTTTACTGAAAGGGTTATCAGACATTGGAATGGGCTGCCCAGGGAGGTGGTTGAGGCACCATCCCTGGAGGTGTTCAAGAGACGAGTTGACATGGTGCTCGGGGATATGGATTAGTGTTGGGTTGGTGTTGTTTCAGGTGTGGTGTGTGGTTTTGGGGTTTTTTTTTTTTTTTTTTTTTAATTGGTTAGACTAAATGATCTTAAAAGGTCCCTTCCAACCCAGGTGATGTTCTGATTCTGTGACATTTGGACAAATGAGAACAGAAACTCTGTCCTGGTGTGTTCTGCCAAGCTCAAGAAGGCAGGACGGCTTGTGGCTCTGCTTTCCTGGGTGTTGGGTTGAAGGCAGGTACCGTGGTAGACCAGGAGCTGTTCTAAGTAGTGGCTAGTTGGTCTTCTATCTCATGATGTGGGCAGAGACTTGCCAAGAGGAACCTCCTGTCATAAGAAGAAATAGCTTCCATGGGGAAGTCAGTTATTTCTAGGTCCTCTTTTGCTTTGAGGTTCAAGCCATAACCAGGTAAAATTCATAAACTCAAGCAGCTGAATTAGCTTCAAACAACCTGTAGTGAGTGCAGTGCTCAAAGTTTGAAACAACCCACGTTTAATCTGACTCTTCCTTCTAAATACGGGAGGTGCGGATGGTTTGTGATGTGCAACTGCTAAGGAACATCTGGTGGACACCTGTTTGGAAATCTGGGTTTATCTGAAGCTAAGCTTTCTGAGAGGTCAGTGAGATGGAATCAAATTTTGCATCTTGCTGTGGGTTCTAAAAATAAGTTGGATTTTTGGTGTGGCCAAGCACCAGGTAAATACAACTCCATTTAACTTGTTCTAGTTAATTCACAGAATCACAGAATCACAGAATCTTAGTGGTTGGAAGGGACCTTTGAGATCATCGAGTCCAACCACATAAA
>JAOQGH010000012.1:48436940-48448594 GCA_025769975.1 Gallinago jamesoni
TTGTTTCTGCCAAAGTGAATTTCCTTTATTTCCTCTTCAGCCTTTTTCTCCCCCCCCCCCCCCCCCACCCCCCGGCCTGGCCCTGTTGCGGTTTTCTGAGCTGACACAAAACAGTATTGGCTTTATTTTTTTTTTCTTCTTTATTTGAGTTTCCTGCAGGTCACCTTCGAGCTCAGGGCTGGGGCAGAAGACTGAGGTAGGCAGGACCCAGGAGTGTGCCCCAGCCTTGAGGGTCTGCACAGCCAGCCGAGGTGGCCATCTCACCTTGCTAAGGGGTCAGGGCGTTCTACTCCCCCTTTTTTTCTTTCAATTTGACTCCTGCACCTGGAGAAATAGAGGTGGTTTGCCTCCTACACTCCCCGGGAGATCCTGCAGGTAACCATATAGCGGGTGATGCCTACCTAAAGTAGTAGGGAGCGACAGACAAGGCTCTTGTGCTCTGTGTCGGCAGAAATTTACTGGGTTTTGTGATAAAACCGGTTTTTGAAAACCCATGCTGATATTTTTTCTTTAGCATTAAATTTCCGCTGATTTTAAGACAGCCATAATGCAGCATCGAACTCCTGGCAGGCAGCGGGTTTCCTTGGATGCAGGGATGGACTGTATTCGTTCTGCTAACTGTCTAGGGCTGCTGACGGTACGGAGGCTTTCACTCTTCTCACCCCAGAGCAAGTTCATGGAGCTGACCCTCAGTAAAATTATTTTAGCACTTTACAATTGTGCATGTGTATTTGTGAAATCACAGAGAAGTGAGTGTACGGCTTTATTATGAAGGCAAGGTATGACACTGCTTTTATGGAACCCTGTGGGAAACCCATCAAAAGAAAACCACCCTTGACCTTGCATTTGAGACTCCTCCAGCAGAACTGTTAATACATGGGAGAATAGAGGCTTGATATTAGTCCTGGTTCTCAGCTGAGCACTGCAAGTCAAAACAACAAGTGGGGAGAACACTTCTTGAAACACGCGCAGGGATTGTGGCATGCAATATGGTAACGGAAAAGATGCTATTTTTCCTAATATACTGGTTTGAATGAGTCTGGATATTGACAAGTGAAGTGATGGAAATGCTTACTTACACATGGGGGAATGGGAGATAAGGATCTTGTAGTCAGATCTCCACATCCTCCAACACTTGCTTCAATTTGCAAAGCTGCAGTTGTTCCTGCTTATAATGGAGAGATTTTCAAGCTTATTGGTCAGTGTTTCATGCTAATTACCATTTCTAAAAAGGTAGCCTTTTTCATGATGGAGTGATGTTGCCTTCCCTTTCTTGAACAGATCCATCTGAAACCTTCCCACCCAGTGAGGTAAGTATTGAGATATCCTCCATCCCCTCTGCAAATACTGCATGAACTCTGGTTTTTGCCAGGCTTCTGTGTTTTGTCTACACAATCTGTGCTCACAAACTATAAGTGCACAACAGAGGAACATGCGTGCGTTGACGGGGTGATGTAAAAGTGACCACCAAATTATAAGGGCTCTTGTCTGCATTGCCAAAATGTAGGTTGATCTTTATAAGCTGTTGGGCATCTCAGATATGGTTGTGTTTTTTCCACTGTTGCGGGAGTAACCTGGAATTCATTAGAGAAGGATTACCTCTAGTGCAGATGTGCTGGAAGGTCAAAATGTGTGTGAAACTGAACTGGCAACCGAATTAAGCTTTACAATTATTTTTGTCTAATTTCTTATGGAGGTAAACACCCCATCTGGAATACTGGGTCCAGTTCTGGGCTCCTCAGTTCAAGAAGGACAGGGAACTGCTGGAGAGGGGACAGCAGAGGGCTACAGGGATGGTGAGGGTCCTGGAGCATCTCTCTGATGAGGAAAGGTTGAGGGACTTGGGACTTTTTAGTCTGGAGAAGTGAAGGCTGAGGGGGGATCTGGTCAACACTTATAAATACTTAAAGGGTGGGTGTCAGGAGGATGGGACCAGTCTTTTTGCAGTGGTGCCCTGTGACAGGACAAGAGGGAACGAGCACAAACGGGAACATAAGAAGTTGTACCTAAACCTGAGGAGGAACTTCTTTACTGTGAGCCTGGCAGAGGCTGCCCGGGGAGGTGGTGGAGTCTCCTTCTCTGGAGATATTCAAACCCCACCTGGACATGTTCCTGTGCAACCTGCTCTGGGTGGACCTGATTTGGCAGGGGGTTGGACTAGATGATCTCCAGAGGTCCCTTCCAATCCCATAGCATTCTGTGATAGTGAAGCGGGCTTATCTCTAGTTTAATTAATGAATATAATTAATGAATATGGTGGGAGAGAAAGGAAGGGACCATACTGGTGCCTTCCCTTAGAAGAGAGGCTGCAAAGTGAACGTGGCTCTTGTTAGATGTGGGATAAGCCCCCATGGGGTGCAGCACCTTTGGAAACCACCATTCTGATCTCCTGCTGCTCGCTTTGCTGTGCCCAGCCTCTCTGTTCAGTGCCCGTGGACACTTGCAACGGAGGCTGGAGACTGGTTCTCATGCAGATTTGTAGGTTGTATTTTTATTGCCAGAGATTTAATGGATGCATCTTCAACATCACTGTATTTATACAAGGACGACGTTATTTGCTAAGCGTCTTGAGATCTGCATGTCTGATGTTTTTATCCCAGGGGAGGGAAAAGACACACTGAGGCCAACTTGACTTCAAAGGGGAATGGTTTCAGTGAAGCTAGTGTTGAATTTTGTGACAGCTGCCATTCCAGCAAGGCTGTGGCAAACTTCTTCCTTCCAAAATATCAAACTCTGTGCTCAGGCAGGAAAGCAAGATGAGTGATGTTGCAGCAACACAGTTATATATTCCAACTACTGAATTACCAGTGCTGTGTTATGCAACACAAGGTGCAGTTCCTAATTATAATGACTTATTCTAACGGCTTTGAACTGGGTTCTGTTGAGTGTGAAATATGTTATGTGTGTCTCTCTCAAATACTATGCTGATCTTTTTTTCTGTAAAAGAAATTGAAGGTGTCTCTTTACCTAAAAACAAAAAATACGTCCCCAGGAGAGTATCAGAGGATCAATTTTTCAGCATGGGATTATACAGTTTGGCTGTATAGGCTTAAGGTTTTTAATTTGCTTACGCATAGATAGACTTACTTGAGCTCTATACATCACCAGATCAATGCAAATCTATTTACTAGAAACTTGGGTCAATATTAAAAGAATTCCATTAACCGGCAATAAGGACCCTGGATTAATATGATTACTATAGGCTTCCAAGCACACAGAAAGGATCAAGGATTTTTTCAAACTAATCTGAAACAATATCATTGTGGAAATCCCTCCTCTGCTCCCTTTCTCCTGAAAAGTAAGAATGAAAATGGATGGAAGAGGCTGCACAGGCAGATTTATTTATTTCATTAATGTTGTCTCTCTAGGTTAGCACCTCTGACACACACTCAGAGTGAATGCTTCTGCAGTTTCAGGTACAGAAAGTGTGGTTTGGGCAATTACTCCAGGGAAGAAAGAGAGAAGAAATCAATAGATTCTGAAGGACACAAAGCAAATGTAACAGTTCTAGAAGGAAAAGTTGATATTTTTTTCTTTTTCTTTTCTTTTCTTTTCTTTTCTTTTTTTTTTTTTAGCCATGGTAGCTGGGGAAAAGAATAAATGTTTTGTTTCTATTGTTTTGAACAGCAAGTCCCATATTGCGGTCCTACTGAATTAACTTTTGAAGGATAATTTTCCTATGACTGCGGCCACAAGTATGAAATCTGTAACGCAGAATATAATTCTGAGACCCGTAGTTTGGTACTAGAAAATCAAGATTGCCCTGGAAAATAAGTTACTACTTTGACTGAATGGAAACTAGTGTCTTCATCAGAAACTCCTACTGATTTAATTTGTATGTTACGTTTCTTCACTTATAAATGGCATCATAAATCATCAGCCAAAAAAATTACCCTCTTCTTGTTAGATCAAGCCTGGGCATTTGAAAAGGAGTTGCAAGTAGTGTGCATGAACAGTCTGAAACAGAGACTGAAGTCTCTTAAGCCATCCTGGGCATCCCCACTGATGGGAACAGCAAAACAAAAATCAGCGAAAACAGATAGTGGGAATAAATTTGATGTAGCTCCCGCAGCCGTCTGCATTGCACTGGCCACAAAATTGTGGTGTCTGCCTGCCCATAGTTTCTGTTAGAAACTTGAGAGTAGAGCTAGAAATTAAATGTAGCATAGAACAAAAATTGTGATATTTACAGACTGCAGCATCAGGTGAAGAAATGTGCTTTAGGCCAGCATTTAGCAGTCCTTTGGTATACCTCCAATGAGCTAAACACACATTGTGTGATGGGGCTTGGGGGAGGCTTGGAGGCAGAGGGGCACGTTTATAAAGTGTAAAGTCATGAGACTGGATTGAAGAAATAGTTCCCTCGTGTCCTAAAGGTGCTGAGCCAACTGGGTGAGGGGAATTTGGAAGGGCTTAGGGCTTTGGACCCACACTTTGAATTTGTATTTGAGATGCAGCAACTGTGAGTTGGGGAAGGATCAGGAGGTAATTTGCACCAGGAACCTCTTTTGAAGGCCAGAGAGGGCTTCAAATCCTTCCAAGCCAAGGGACAGAAGGACACAACTGCTACTTTCCACCTGTTTCCCTTGGGATCTCTGCCTCCCTCTGGATACTTGCACTTTAAATTTTTATAGCTAATCAATTTTCTTTTCAACTTCAAGTAAAAGATTTTTTTTAATTTTTTTTTTTAAGAAGGGTATGTAGAAATCATAAATGTTGCCACCCAAGAGGACATTGAATTGTTTTGAAAAGCAGTCTATGAAACTTGCTACTGCCTCCCGGGGCTTGTGTGCCAGAAAAGTCGGCAGCACTTTTAAATACCGGGATTTTAGCTGTTGCCAGCGGAGCCAACACCATTCCCCATCAGGCTGGGCTCAGTGAGTGGTTCAGCAGCCGCTGAATGCTTTCCCCAGCTTGGCTGACTTGCTCAAAGGAACTGCATTGGACTGTCCCCGCCAAAAGGTTCCTTTTTCCTAATAGAAGGTTGTGTTTCCAGTAGGGCAATTTACTGGTAGTTGTGCAGTTTTCCCTTTTCCAGCAGGCCCTGTCTAGTATAGGCAAGACTTAGATAGATAGATTTCCCCAGGCTAATTTAAGCGTTTTTCTCTTCTTGCACTTTAATTTTCAGTCTGTATTTTGCTACTTGGTCTGCATTTCTTTAAAGAGAAACCTCCTAGTTTAGCCATACCCCCAACCGCTGCTCGCTCAGAGCATCTTGGATTTGACCTTGGGAAATAAAATAGCCTCCCTGATGTTAACCTTTTCATTTTTTCAAAGTATTTGCATTTTAAAGCATTTCTATCCTCTTTCCTCTCCTTACCTGCTATTTTTACAAAGTAAACTCCATAGGATGAAAGCATTTGGTAAGGAGGTCTTTTTCTTTTCTGCTTTTCAAACCAGCTGAGCTGTGTTGTTCCAGAGATAGTTGGATGAGCTAGATTTTGCGTGGATTTAGGGAGTCGGCTGCAAGAGGAGCAAAGTTCTGCTTCAATGAAAAAGCACTTTTCAGTGACAGTTTTAAGGATTATGTATGTAAGCCATGGGTAGACCATTCCTTCGCCGACTGGGTTATAACATGGGATATGATGCCCTGGCCGACATGGCTCTCCTTGGGTTTCATGGCAAGTTATCTGTCACGCTGCGAGAAAGCGTATTCTGGAGGTTTTTCACACCCACCCCCCCAGCCCCACTGGTGCGGGGGCTTGGGGTCTCCTTGTGCGAAGTGCTAATGCAAAATGCATTGGCACTTGCTGGCGAGCGAGATGGGCCCACCGGTACGTGGGTCACTTGTCCTTTTTCAGCCTGTGGGACGCAGATGAAACCTCTCATTACAGGAGAAGGGCAAATTATCATGTCTTCGTGATGCTGCACAACAACAGCATTGTTCTAAGCTATTTCTGTTTCTCTCCTTGTTTTTCACTTGCCAGCACGGATACCTTCCTGGTCCCAAGGCTAATCCATCTCTGTATATAACTGGAGAGTTCTTCTCTGCTGCACACTGCTGTTAAAATATGAATATTGAAAACTGATGTCTCTTGATAATGTTAATTATGAAGATCTTAACAGCATTTGAACCACAAGGACTGTCTCTCTAACATGTCCAGGCCTTGGTGTAGGTGTTTGCTTACAGCAACAGTTAAGGCTTTTTCCTTGCTCTGTAACACATTGCAAACAGCTACAAAGCTGATTTAGCTATTCCTTTCATCTCTCATTCTCAAGTGGTGTGTATGCCTCCAGCGGACTTTTCACTGGAGGGGTGTCATTTTTTATGTTTTATGTTAAAATCATAGAATCATAGAATTGTCCAGATTTGAAGGGACCTTCCAGATCACCCAGTCCAACCATCAACCTCACTAAACCATAGCTCTAAGCACTAGGTCAACCCAGCTTTTAAATCCCTCCAGGCATGGAGCCTCAACCACTGCCCTGGGCAGCCCAGTCCAATGGGCAAGAAACCTTTCCGTGTCAAAATTGTTCCTAATCTCCAATCTGAACCTCCCCTGATGCAACTTGAGGCCATTTCCTCTTGTCCCATCACCTGGGACTTGGGAGAAGAGACTGATGCCTCTGGCTACAGCCTCCTTTCAGGGAGCTGGAGATAGCGAGAAGGTCTCCTTTCAGCCTCCTGCTCAGTGTGTAGCTTCATGTCTTTATTCTCCCAGTCCTGTGTTTACCCGTTGAACTGCAGCCTCACAAACTCTGTGGGCTTCCTCAGGCTAAAAGAAAGAAGAGATACCCCAAACCTACAAGTTATGGTCTACATTATGGGTCCTGTCACTTTTAGGAGGTGGGACATGCTCTCACCTCAGAAGCAGGTCTGCATAGAGAGGACATGGACCTGTTGGAACAGGTCCAGCGGAGGGCCACAAAGATGCTCAGAGGGCTGGAGCACCTCTCCTGTGAGGACAGGCTGAGAGAGCTGGGCTTGTTCAGCCTGGAGAAGAAAAGGCTCCAGGGAGACTTTATAGTGGTCTTCCAATATTTGAAGGGGGCTACAGGAGAGTTGGAGAGAAGGACTACTACTATCAGGAGGTGCAGTGACAGGACAAGGGGTATTGGTTTTGAACTGAAAGAGGGGAGATTTAGATGAGAAACCAGAAAGAAATTCTTTGCTGTGAGGGTGGTGAGGCACTGGAAGAGGTTGCCCAGAGAAGCTGTGGCTGCCCCATCCCTGGAGGGGTTCAAGACCAGGCTGGATGCGGCTTGGAGCAACCTGGTCTGGTGGGAGGTGTCCCTGCCCAGGACAGGGGGTTTGGAACTTGATGATCTTTAAGGTCCCTTCCAACTCTAACCATTCTATGATTCTATGACATGTCTGGTATCAGGCTAATATGACTGAATACAAATATTGGACAAAACAAGGAGTTTTATATATCTTTTATATATATGAACAAACACATATTATTTATTATAATCAATCCTAAGGTTTTTGAAGAACATAGTTGAAGCTAGATTTCTTTGTTCATGTCTAGACACCTAAATAAAAGTGACCTGGACAAATAGCACCATATATGAACAGGGAATCTGCCCCCTCAGCCAAGGTGGCTTTAACAGCTTGTTCTCCAGTAACATCCTCAGAGCCCCTCCAAGGCTGTAGCAGGGCAGATGTAAAGGATTAATCATAAGGCCTATGCTCTAAATGCAAGAGTGATAATATTAGTCCAAAGTGCCCAAGACAACAGTTGTCTGCCCAATAATACTGCTTTAATACAATCTAATTCTTCTCCACTGGTCTCCAGGCAGTCACCTCAACAAAGCAGAGAGAGACCTAAAGGCATTTTTGAGACTCTGCTGCCAGTGGAGACTCTGCCATTTCACTCTGTAGAAGAACTCAGAGTATTTGGAAACTTTTTCTTTCCAAGTAATATCCCAGCCTGCTTTATCTAATGTAAGCTTTAATGGAGCTCCCATTCATTCCTTAAGGACACTTCCTCATGTCAGCTTATGTCTCATTGCTTGGGAATTTGTCCTGATAAACAGTGCAAATGTTATTGTGCTTAATTTCATTCCTCTATTTGTAATTATGTCCCTTTGGACCACCTACACCCTTTCCATAGAGCCCCAGAGGTCTGTGGAAGATGAGGGCTGTTTTGTGAGCACATTATTCCAGCTGTACTTCCTACCCACACAGGGTGAGAGCATTGCAATCCGGTTCTTTGGACATTTACCTCCTGCTTTAGGTTTTCAGGCAGCTCTGGAAGGATAATTGCTGTTTTGACATCACCTATCTGCAATGCTGATTCCTTACACGCTGTCTTTGTTGACTTTACTCCTTCTAGCTGTCTTCCATCCAGAATTGCTTTGCTTTTTCTTTGCGTGTATGTGTCAGAGAGGGGGTGTGTTTCTTTAAAATATGTGTTTTCTCATTTATTAAAAGTTCATATTGTGGCAAGAGCCACGTCTGGTAAAAACATAAAAATCATAGAATCACAGAATGGTTAGAATTGGAAGGGACCTTAAAGATCATAAGGTTCCATCCCCCCTGCCCTGGGCAGGGACACCTCCCACCAGACCAGGTTCCTCAAAGCCCCATCCAGCCTGGCCTTGAACCCCTCCAGGGATGGGGCAGCCACAGCTTCTCTGGGCAACTTGAGCCAGTGTCTCACCACCCTCACAGCAAAGAATTTCTTTCTGGTGTCTAATCTAAATCTACCCTCTTCCAGTTTAAAATGATTACCCCTCATCCTATGGCTCCATTCCTTGGTCAAGAGTCCCTCCCCATCTCTCCTGTAGCCTCCTTCAGGTACTGGAAGGCTGTACCTGAGATATATTTAAGAAATATTAAATAAAATAGGGTAACAATGTGTGGCGTTAGGCATTCTGGGTCAATGTAAAGGTGTTTTCTCACCTGAGAAAAATCAGAACTATTGCCCTAAAATAGGATTTACAACCATGCATGTGATTATTTAATAAAAAGGAATGTTTGGATTTCAAAGAAATATCTTGCCGGAATGGCTGAGCAAGTTGAAAGCTGTAGTCTGAGGGGTACAGCCACCTGCACAAAGCTTATAGAGGGACCCCTCTGCAGTGCAGTGAGCAGTAAGAGATGTTCTTCTTGCTGTTGAAGCTGGCAATTCTTGCCATACTTGCTTTTGCTGTCTTTTTTTTTTTTTTTTCCTTTTCTCCCCCCCTCCTCTCCCCCCTCCCCCCTGAAAATAGATTACTTTTTCACTCAACTACTTTGTTAACACTTGAATAATAAACAACGCATCAGGGCACCTGTGAGACTTCGTGGTGCAGAGGACAGGCCGGCTAAGGTGGCTCGAGCTGAAGGTAAACACTGGGAGGGATGATGGTTTTCACCCGAGCGCTTTGTGCTCCTGGCTGCGCGGAGTGGGTGCCGCCGGCCGCTCGCCGCTGTTTGCCTTGCTGCTCGCCGGGGTGATGGGGGCCAGCAGGCTCTTCACAGGCAGCCAAGTTGAAGCCTATAAATCTCGCACGAGCGAAAGCCAGGCTCGCGGTCCCCAATGCAGCAGGTGATTGCCCGTGAACAAATAACAGCGCGTATAGTTACAAATGAACTGAGAAATTCAGTCATTTCCAGTAGTTTTTCAGTACATGACTGTGTCCTTCAAGCAGGTATGATTCTCTTTTCTTGTTTTCTGTTTATTTGATGTGGGGAAACGTCATTCAATCCCAAATACTTGCATTGCTGATGTCCCAAGGCATGCTGTTGTCCCTTCCTTCCAGTTATTTGTCCCTGATTATCGATTATCAGATGTAGCAGAGCTGTTGGTCTTCTGTGGGGCTGGTGCCTACCAGGAACCTCAGGCCACCTTCAGATACTCTTCTTCCTTTATCAGCAGGCTTCAGTGGTGAGCTACCTGCTAGTGGCAGGTTGTGACACTGCAGTAGGAAGATACCTAGAGCTGCCCAGCAGAAAAGGAGCTGGGGGTGTTGGTGGACTGTCGGCTGAAGAGGAGCCAGCAGTGTGCCCAGGTGGCCAAGAAGGCCACAATCAGCCTGGCCTGTGTCAGGAACAGCATGGGGAGGAGGACTCAGGAGGTGATGGTCCCCCTGTGCTGGGCACTGGGGAGGCCCCACCTCGAGGACTATGTCCAGTTTTGGGCACCTTCCCAGATAAAAAGACCTTGAGGGGCTGGAGTGGGTCCAGAGAAGGGCGATGGAACTGGTGAGGGGTCTGGAGAAGAAGTCTCGTGAGGAGAGGCTGAGGGAGCTGGGGGTGTTCAGCCTGGAGATAAGGAGGCTGAGGGGAGACCTTCTGGCTCTCTCCAACTCCCTGAAAGGAGGGTGTAGCCAGGCGGGGTCAGTCACTTCTCCCAAGTCCCACACGATGGGACAAGAGGAAATGGCCTCAAGTTGCACCAGAGGAGGTTCAGATTGGAGATTAGGGAAAATGTTTCCATGGAAAGGGTTATTACCCATTGGACTGGGCTGCCCAGGGCAGTGGTTGAGGCCCCATCCCTGGTGGTATTTAAAAGCCGTGTTGACCTAGTGCTTAGAGACATAGTTTAGTGATGGTTTTGATCAGAGTGAGGTTGTTGGTTGGACTAGATGATCGGAAAGGTCCCTTCCAACTTGGACAATTCTATGGCTCTATGACTAAATTTTAGCGTATTCTTTTTTTTTAGCAGAGTTCCTTATGCTAACATCAGTCTTTGGAGATCTTCTCTTGTTTTATAATTCAGCCAAGACTCAACTAACTGAAATACAGAAGTCAACAAATTGTTTTTGATCAACTACAGAGAAATACCAGTTTCCTCTTGTCACTGGGATGTAATATCTGGCTTGATATCTGTTGGCTGTGCAAATGCCTACATGATGTTGGTGCTTGAAAGGCTTTTGATTTGAGATTTCAAGCAGCTAGCACTGCTAGAACTTTATGGTGTCTCCATTTTGGAGTGTGCTACTCAAATCAACTCCATGAGATCTGATGTCTGGGCACTCACCTTTTGAACATTAGGCCTCAAGGGAGATGGTCAGTCTTACTGTCCTGGGTGGTCACCACAGAGCATGATCATCCATAATGTCCTTTTTGGGTGAGTGCCACTCAGTACTTCTATTTTGCTGTTAATATTTTCATGTGACTCAACAAATTAATTGCAGTATTCAGTTCTCCCCCCACCCAGTATTTTCTTAGCTTTTCTTCAAAAAGTCTTGAGCAAACTGAAGAGACACAGTAAAGGCAAAGCTTGCTCATCACCCTAGTGTTGTAAATCTAGGCTAATTTAATCGAAGCTAGTGATGTTCCAGACAAGCCAAGAACAGAACTGAGCCTCTGTTTTAGTGATTTTTAAAGTCTGGAGTGAAAGAGCAATATTCCTTCTTTCTGTGTGTAAATCAATTCATACTGAAGAAGAAGAAAAAACATTTGTGGCAGTTGGTAGGACTTCTCTTCACAATGCAGGATACTGCTAGTTTTTACTGGATGGATAAACCCTTGTGAGACCATAACAGTACTTGTTGATTAATAAAGTGAGTCAAGTGAAAACTACTACCTGTCAGCCTCACCTCCGTGCCTGGGAAGATCATGGAACGGATCCTTCTAGATATCATGCTTGGGCACATGGAGGACAAAGGGGTGATTCAGGACAGCCAACATGGCTTTACTAGGGACAGGTCCTGCCTGACTAACCTAGTGGCCTTCTATGATGGAGTGACTATGTCACTAGATAAGAGACAACCTATGGACG
>JAOQGH010000012.1:48475298-48513547 GCA_025769975.1 Gallinago jamesoni
GGGATGGGGCAGCCACAGCTTCTCTGGGCAACCTGGGCCAGGCTCTCACCACCCTCACAGCAAAGAATTTCATTCTGGTATCTCATCTAAATCTCCCCTCTTTCAGTTTAAAACCACTACCCCTTGTCCTATGGTTCCACTCCCTGATCAAGAGTCCCTCCCCATCTCTCCTGTAGCCCCCTCAGGTACTGGAAGGCTGCTCTAAGGTCTCCCTGGAGCCTTTTCTTCTCCAGGCTGAACAACCCCAGCTCTCTCAGCCTGTCCTCATAGGAGAGGTGCTCCAGCCCTCTGAGCATCTTCATGGACCTCTGCTGGTATATATATATATATATAAAGATATACACACAGCAGCCAGACTTCTCCATCCCTCATCCCACCTCTGTGCTCCTGAGCGGCCATGCTGCTGCAGGAGAAAATTTACCCCGTGTCCACCATCCCCTGTAGGAGCCTGGTTTTCAGAGCACAGGCATCACCACCCCTGTGCATCTGATGTAAAGGTAGGGTGGGAAGCTGGCCTGTTCCTAGGCACAACCTTCATCTTTGGCCATCGCTGGCCCTTTGGAGGAAAAGTGGGAATGCCAACAAAGACAGTAAGGGAAAAAAAAAGATGTGCAAGCTATAATATTTTTGTTTCATTTGTTCATGTATTTTTCTTTACAATAATGCAGAGTATCCTCCTTACTGTTCTTAGTACTCAAAGAGAAACTGATGAAAGCCACAGTAGATTTGCTTCATTGGATAACATAATACATCATTCAAAAGGTACGTTGCAAACAGTAGTCCTAATCTAATAACATTAACCATAACCTCTGCTTCTCTTCCCCGCCAAATCCCAGCCACTTTGAAAAAAATCTATCTTCTTGTCCAGTGATAAGTGATTTTTTTATCGACGTGATATATCTAACAGTGAAATGGATTTCCCTTTTTACAAGGCATGACACTTTTTGCTATGGAATATTTCCATTACAAGAGGGCTTGATTGATCTGAGAAGTGTCCTAGATAATATCAGGCTGATAGAGAATAAATTAGCCTGAACGTTGATGTAGAGTACTCTTTCTAAGCAGGTTAATGCCCTTCTCAGTAAGGATGCATAATATTTGGAAAAGTTTTTTCTTGCAAAACAGCTACAACCTTCTATCATTTTTCTCTCCCTCAACTTGGCAAATACTCATGTTTTTCACTTTCCCTTCGGGGAGGAATTGTCCTCATGACCTCAAAAACTTTCTTAATGCCTCAAGTTGAAAGCAAAGAGTAGTGACCTGCACCAAATATTGATCTGATCCTGGAAGGGGCCGGCCAGCTGCAGGCTGCTCTTAAATGGAAGCTGTATGTGGTTCCAGATGCCCTTTGATAGTGCTGCAGTGCTTCCCGTCTTATTTCTGAGGGCAAAAACGGAGATCTGCCTTCTGCAGGGAGACCTGCCCCGTGCCGCTCTCCTCCTCTTTCCTGCGCTTTGTCCTTAATTCTCCCCTACCTACCTGCTCCCAGGTTTCTGGATAACAAATGCATTGTTTATTCTGCCTTTTTTGTACAAGGGAAGAAAAACATGCATTTTTCAAACACACTGTACAGGGTGCTTCACCCAGATGCTTCATCTGGGTGAAGCATATGATATGATATGCTTCATATCATATCATGAATGTATGTATGCTTCATATCATATCATGTATGATGAAGCATACATATGATATATGCCTGACATTGTTGAGTGTGATGATTGGGGGTTTTTTTGTTTGGTTTTTTTTTTTTTGAACTCGATGATCTTGAAGGTCCCTTCCAACCATGAAGATTCTGTGATTCTGATTCTATATCATCACTGATGCAGTCACCATAATATTTTCAACTTGCCTGTGGAGGCAAGTCCCGTGCAGAACTGCTGCAGGTCTTCACGTCCAGCCTAAAATATGGAATGACAGCAGCACTTCTTGAGGCCTTTCATACCCCTGGGACACCCCACGATGAAGACCAGTTTTGCCCTGTTATGCTTGGGGAGGCAGACCCACTGTGAGCAGGATGGACGCCTGCTCCACAAGCTGGAGTCCCCTTCTGCCCAGGCGCGTCAGGGCCGGGGGACACCAAAACAGCCACCTCTTGGTGCTGCTGGGTGTACTCATTACGTCCTCTGTCTTTTGGAGGAAGAGACCTTCACATGTGTAGGTCATGGACCACCGGTGTGCGCAGCTCGCAGCCACGTGCGGCTCTGCCTCGGGCTCCTAGCTGCCATCCAGCCATGCTGTAACCACAGGCTGGGACCAGCCCAGAATCGCTTTTCTTAATTATAGCTATTTTATTGGAGACTACAGCTTCCGTGAGAAATTGCCAGGATTTGGGAAATGCCAGACAGAATCAACTGGAAGAGCAAAAATCTTTTTTTTTTTTTTTTGCTGGCGCTCCTACGCTGCAATTTTAATGTTTAAGAAACTTCTTTCCCCCTCACACCCAAGGACAGTTGATGCAATAAAAGCACAGCTTTGCTCCAAAACGGTCCATTCTGGATTTGCATAGTACTTTAATATTTTTAAGAAAAACTGGCTCCCTTCCAGATTCATATGCCAGAGGCTGAACGAGCTAAATTTAAATAGCAAAGTATTCCAAATGGATATTTTACATTAACAGCAATCTCATTTATTTTAGTTCAGTGTTTTCACATAGTTTTTCAAAGTTAAGCTAGACTCACTGTGTAAGAATGAGTGTTTCATTAATTTTTAGAAGAGTTATTAGAAGCATATGTTTTAAAGCTTCATTTTGTAACATAGCAAAGTATATTTTAGACATATTTATTTACATAATGGCCACATTTAAAGAAATTTTCATATGGAAAAATGTAGCAATACCAAGCAAGGGTTACCACAAAGTTTCAAAAAATATATATTAATGATATGGAGTGAAAAGAAACAGGAAAAATTTTAAAAATGAAATGAGAGGATGCGATTTTTTTTTAAGTGCTCAAAGTGAGCACATTTCCATTCCTATCACAAAGCCAGTGGAAGAACAGCATTCTACAGGAAACTTCCATGAGGAATCATGAAAAAAAGCCGTTGTGTGAAAGAACTGAATCATGAAGAAAACCAGATCTTCATCTTGAGAAGGTGAGAAACCTTGACTTTGGTTTTGCTGTTCTGATCAGTTTTGCTTCAGGTTACATTTTGTTAAATGTAGCATGAATATATATATAACATACACTAAAAAATATTTTACTATAATGCAGCAATAAATGAAAAGCACACAAACATACATGCTTTGACAATGCCAGAACAAGATTTGACACAAAATAGTCAGACCTCTACTGATGAGCAATCTTGTGAAATATCTTAGGTTTTGGCAAAAATGTATTTTTCTGTAAGTAAAAAATGTTTCCAGCATTTTATCAGCTCAAGTTTACCAGAAGTATAATTGAAAATTGCTACAGCTGATAAATAAACTAAATCAGCACATTATCCTACTAGAAGTAAATCAACAGCTACAATGACCTCCATTTATCTAAGGAAAAGTTTGAAGAAAGCCTCAAGACGTAATTTGTTTTTACAGGTTTTCAGAGCTTAGAAAATGTAAGCCTGGCCTTAACAGGAATTTGAATTACCATCTAAAATAACTTATACAAGATGCACTGAAGAGATCTTATGTATATAAAAGACGTATGGTTTTTGCTCTGCTTTGACTGAAGAGCTGTCGTTTCTGCAGGCATGCATACTCACATTTTGAGGGTATTTTTGTAATTTAAGGTTTTCAGTGAGGGTACAAGTATGTTGTTTTTGAAAAAAACACAAATGATTAATTTTTTCTCCCAACGGTGGGACAACATCAGTAAGATCAACAGGAATTTTACTTTCAAAAAGCCTACAAGATTGGATCTATTGTATCCAAGACCTATTGGATCTATTACAGACCCTTAACCCATCAGCACTGAAAACCATTAAACTAGAGCCAAAACCCAGATAAACTGGTGACTATATCAAGAAAGCAATAAAATCATCTTTGCCCTGTTATTCCAGAGGGTTATTTCCTCGTCGAGGAACAGAGCTCCTGAGTTCTCCCTGCAGAATGTTGTGTAACATCCTGCTGCATGAAGGCACACATTCCTGGAAGAGTGGAGGTCCTGAGAATGTCAAAAGCTCTTGAAAACAAGTCCAGCTTCCACTTTGCCAGACACTATGGCAAGGACTGCTCTGAGAGCTAATTTTGGATAATGAGCAGCCAGCAGGGACAGAACATCCTGTAAGTATCTACAGCTGAGCCCTCTTAAACAAGATTGGGATCACCCAAAGCTTTTCTCATGGGTGTTAATACGGTGATTAAAGTTTACAAGAGGCCCGTGGTTTTATTTTTGTCTTGTCACATACAATGGCAACTAGGCCGGAAATCTGCCTTAACGCATCAAAGTTTAAGAGTCATAGGACGGTTTGGTCAACTACGTGCAGAATGCAAGACATGCTTATGTAGCAATAACTGCTATACAAATTTAGTTCTGGTTGTTATATGAATGGTGTTGGGCAAAGATGTGGCAGCATGCTCAGAAATATTATTTGGATGAACGTACTTTCGCCGGAAGGTCTGTTTTAGTCTGCCAGAATGTCTTGAAACACAAGTCTTCTGTTGTGTGTAAAATAGATATGCTCATGGACGTTTGTAATGTGCAAATGTGTCCTCTATCACTGTGAGATATACCTCTTCAGAGCTGGCAGTGTCTGCTGACAGCCTTGTATACTAGTAGATCCTGTCGTCTTTCGTTACGTGCACCTTTCCCAACAAAACCCAACGTGAGACCTCCTACTTACATTTTTTTGTGTAACTTCTTGGGGGGAGGCCAGGGAGGGACAGAAACTGCCAACCTTTGCAAGGTGACCTACTCAACAAAATATGTAGGGTTGTTTGTTCCACTTTCTGCTTCTATTCTTTCGCACCTTTGTATTTAAAAGACTGTCTTGAACAGATAGGATCCTAAGTGAGTCTTATCAAGGTCAGAGCTCATTGCTCTGGCACAGATTTGAATACAAAACTTTGTAGATATCTGATTCCCAAACATCTTTGGAAGTCATTTTTACCCCCATGAGCTTGTCAATGATTGTGGTCAAAGTTCTGCTTCCTTTGTTTCGTTTCCATTTTTAGAGGACGCGTCCAATTTAGTTTAATCTAATCAAAAGTAAATCTAATTTCATCTAAATTTAAAATGGTTGTGTGAACAGTTTTTTTGTTTTGTTTCAGATTTTTGTTTTTGGCTATTGAGCAAAAAGCTGAGAACAACTTTTCATGGTGATGGATTTACATATTTTCATTTTTCCCCCTTAAAAATGCTTGAAACTAATTTAGTCCTGTCAGAAGAAATTACTCTCTTTTTCCTTTTTTTTTTTCTCCTTTTTTCAATTAGAAGCAAATGAAATCTCAAAATCTCATGGCAACAACAGTTTTTTAACTCAGGACCTGCTGCAATGGTCATTGTAACCAGAAAGGATACAGGCACACAAAGCAGTTACCCCAGCTGCAGGGATATGGCATAGGTAGGGAAATTTTTCTGTAGATCCATCCCTTGATTATGTTCCACTACGTATAAAGGACCTAGATTTTGGGGGAAGTGGCACTCACCTACATGTGGAGTAGTTTAGGAGAGGCATTTGTTTGATGCCTGTCTCGTTCACTATATAACTGCATGATACAGGCAGAAAAACAACTGCAGAAACTGCTGAAAGATAACCTTTGCCTGCATCAACCCATGCTGTGGTGATTTGAATTTAGGTCATTCAAATGTACACAAGTAATGGGTTAGACACCAAAGAGTGCTTTCTTTAAAACCACTTGGTGAACCTGAGGGGATAAGTTCCTTGCAGATGTTGCCTGGCTCTAGACAGCCATGAGAGGGCCTGCCTTGATTGAGTTGTTCACCCGTAGATGTCTATGTGCTGTTTGGTATGTCTCCAAGGCACCCCATCTGGGTTTCAGCTGCTGGTCATTTGGCCTGGGTCTCCCGTACTTTTATGTCTTATCTACCAGCCCTGTGCTACCATCCCAGGTGCCCTGGGCCATGTCAGGTGGGTGCCTACGCAAGGGCAGTTGATTTGAGCCACTGCTGTCCATTGAGTCTTGAAAACAACTCTCTCTGTGTTTGAATGTGGATAATCATCAGGGCTTGACAGCCTCGTTCTCTTTCTCATGTCTTTGTTTTATGTTGAGTAGTGCAACGCAACGATAAAATATCTGTCTAAATTATTTTTACTAACTTCTATATCTGTGCAGAGTATAAGCAAAAGGGTGGCACTACATCTTTGAGGTGAGGATTGCAAAGAAATAAAAAAAAACCAGCAAATTGGAAATAATTTGTTATGCTTCTTGCTCCAAACTGGTTTACAGTTGTAAATATGTAGATTTTTGTATATTAACTGCCGAAATTGCTTGTGTAAACACAGCCTGATGTGAGGAAGAAGAAAAGCAACCAAGAAACTCCGCTTGGTAAACAGTTTCAGCAGATGTTCTTATGGGCTTCATGCTCCGATCTGGGTTGGATCACAGGGATGTGAACATATTCCCCTGGGTGTTTGATATGCTTGGACGTGCTATTAAATCAGAGAGAAGAGAAACCACAGGGGAAGAAGGTTATATGTTTATAACAGAAAAAGAAGCAAACATTTACAAGATGGTGGGTCAAGTGTTGAACTATCTTGATGATTTGATAGGAAGACTTCAGGACAGGGACCGAGTTTCTCCTATTTTGTGCCTGCAGTGCCAAGCCTTGCCTTTGCTCACAGGGGATCTCAGTTGTAAAGACTATGTCCACTTTAAGAAAATTGCAGGGTGAGATTTTTATTTGCCTTTGTCATTTTGCTGCTCTACACCAAAGATCAATCAATGATGAACAGAAGGGTCTAGTTTCCAGGATGGATTTACTTTTGATTAACTTCTGGTGTCAATGGGCCGGATCTTGCCCACTGTGTTCAGTGTGAGAGAGGTCACCTCTTCATACAGTACGTCTCTCTACACTGTCCTCAGTGATGCATTTGTACTCAGTGCTACCCAGGACACAGGAGGTGGCACTGTCCTTCTAAGCCTATCCATTTATGATGGAGAGAGGTTACGTACCAGTGTGTGCTGGGGGGTAACTGTCTGGAAAACAGCTCTACAGAGAAGAAGCATGGCATCCTCCTGGACAACAAACTGACCATGAGCCAGCAATGCACCCTCATGACAAAGAAGGCTGATAGCATCCAGGGATGAACTAGGACGAGTGTTGCCAGCAGGTCAAGGGACATGATCCTTTCCCTCTACTCAGCATGGGTGAGGCCACAGCTGGAGTCCTGGGTCCAGTTCTGGGCTCCCCAGTACAAAAGACATGGTAGAGAGAGTCCAGCAAAAGGCCACAAGGGCAAAGAAGGGACTGAGCACCTCATGCATGAGGAAAGGCTGAGAGAGCTGGGACTGTGCAGCCTGGAGAAGAGTAGGCTTGAGGGTTCTCATTGATGTGTATAAATACATGACAGGAGGGAGTCAAAAAGACAGAGCCGGGCTCTTTCCAGTGGTGCCCAGTGACAATATGGACTCACTGAAACACAGGAGGTTCCCTCTGAACACCAGGAAACACTTTCGTACTGTGAGGGTGACCGAGCCCTGGCACAGGCTGCCCAGAGAGGTTGTGGAGTCACCACCCTTGGAGATATGCAAAACCCAAAGGGGTACAATCCTAGGCAACCTGCTCTAGGTGACTGTGCTTGAGCTGCAGGGGCAGACCTTGTGATCTCAAGAGGCCCCTGACAACCCGAGCGGTTCTGTGATTCTGTGATGTGGTCATGTTTCATACTTTGTAGCCCTGAAGTGGACTATTTGCTTAGTGTTGTCTGATAACCTAACCTAAAACTTAAAAAAAAAGGTGTTGCTTCATTCTTTAGGGATATAGTCATTGTCTTAAAAATATTGCTGATATTATTTATTAGAAACTTGATACCTGAATCTGAAGTGAATGGGTTCATTGACTATGAATCTGAAGTTTAAATAATGGGCTGTATTACGCCTTTCCAAAAGAGATCCTGCTCCTCTAAAGAGGATAATCTTTCAATACCATCCCCAATGGTCTTTGAATTCTTCCATACTCACCTTCTTCTCTAATCTCAAAGACTGCTTTGATTGCAGCAAAGAAAGAGATGTATTTGGTGGGTGCTGCCTCGTCACCAGCACGGATGCACATGTCCCATGGAGTGAAGACCAGATCTTCACAGAAGGTCCATCGGGTCCCACAAATTTAGCCCCAGAGATTAAATGCCAAAGAAGCTATTTGTACCTAAAAGGGCTTGATTATCACAGATTCTGGGTGTATTCATCTCCAATGTCCAGAAATCTTTGAACTGTGAAGAATGGTCATATGTTTTTGAGTCCTTGTTTGATGGCCACAAACACCGATAGTGATTAATGGTCTAGAATGGCATATAGTAAAAGCATGAAAAGTGAACCCAGAGGGAAGTCAACCATTAACTTCAGAAGCAGAAAAGCTTTTGAAGTTGGAAATTTGCTAGCTATGGAAGCTTCATCAACTCCTTATTATTTACAGTATTCTCTCCAAATGTGATGCCAGTAAAAGGACAGAACAGCTGGAAAGAGAGTGATTTTCTTGCCAGCTCCGTGGACCTCTGATTACAAACACATGCCTGCATGGCATACAAAAGCGACAAGGTTAGCAAGTACGCTATGCTGAAGGTGTATCACCAGTTGTATAGTTCTGAGCTGCCAACACTTGCGAGTAACTAGCGCTACAGCAAAATTTAAAAAGCCAACCTTTGTAGTTTATTTTGCACAGAAAGGAAATAGCACTTCACATTCTTCCTTTCTATTATTACAAATAAATTGTTTTAATATTGCAAAATAAAATATATGATGCATGTGAGCCTGTGTGTATACACACACACACTATGTGTATATACACTCAAAAATATATAAATACGTATATGCAAATGCACACACCTGCATATATTTCTGTGGTACCAGTACATGCAGAAGGCTATAGTCAGACTCTCTAAATAGCGTACAGGAGTTGGCCCAAACCATGTGAAAGAAATGCTTTAGAATATATTAAAGAAATAATGAGGGGGGGAAAAAAAGGAAAAAAAAAAAAACCTCATAAAGTAAAATCCCAGGAATTGTGGCAGAATTCTTGCACTTGATTGCTAGATAACCTGCATTGCTTTTCAGAAAGCACGGAATTAATATCTGTTAGCTATCCATCATTTTTTATATATATGAAGTCCAAACCCATACCGTTCAGACTACATTGTTTTCACAGAATCACAGAATGGTTAGAATTGGAAGGGACCTTAAAGATCATCCAGTTCCAAACCCCCCTGCCCTGGGCAGGGACACCTCCCACCAGACCAGCTTGCTCCCAGTCCCATCCAGCCTGGCCTTGAACCCCTCCAGGGATGGGCTGATTGATTCATGATTTCCTTTCAAAATGGAAACGAGTAATAATAGAAAAATAATAATTTGCTGTGTGACCCAGTAAGAAATACCATGTTACTGGTTCGTGTTGCATCAAGGTGTGGAGGGAAGAGCGTGCTGCCTGGTGTCCAGTCCCTCCATGGCTGTATCACCAAAACCCACACAGAAGCGGGTGGTTACAAAGACTGCACTGCGGTATTTCTGTGACTGATCTGCTAGACAGAATGATATGTATTTCTCAGTAATTTTATATGTCTTAAAGAATAACAGCTGTTACAGATTTCTACACACTCCATTAACTATAAATGTTGGATTCTGAAGGCGGATGAGTTGCTGCTTGATTTTCACTCCAGATCTTTTGCATTTCTTCTCAAAACTCCATGTCATTATGTCACTTTCACTCTCATGTTAGAGATTGATTTTGTAACTTCAGCAATACTGAAGTTACAATTGATAATGAATTAGCCTAAAACTAAATTGGAATCACCCGAACCCAAAGTTATCTCCAAAAACACAGTTAATAAAGCAATTGTAACGAATTGGTGCTTAATTCAACAGTAATTTTAACAACAGCAGCAAGTTCCTTTTTAGGTGTTGTTTGTCAAGGAATAAACGGCAGTAGAGTTGCCTCTTTAGGGTATAAATAAATGCAGCAAAATCACTGACAAGCCAATGGGAAGGAAAAAAACTCCATCAAGAGTCTGTGAAATCAGATATGGAATATCCTACTTTTATCTCCTCCCCGTCGTTAGTCACTGCCCTCCATCTCTCTACCTTCCCTGCACGTTCAGCAAGTGCCAGGTCCACGCCAGCCGAAGGATTTTTCCACTTATGTCTATTCTAGCCGACAGAGATGACGACAGCCCGTTATCTCTGTTGCCGCAGCTCTGAGGAGCCTCAGCCAGGGATCCTGCGGCGCCCAGGGCGATGTGAAGTATAGAGACAGCCTCTCGGTCTGCCTCGGAGTAGCTGCAGCCTCAATATGTGTCATGTCTCTCGCCCTGTAGGCAGCCGATGAGGCGATGAGCAACGATGAGTCTTGCATGCTCAACCACCTACCATTGGCATTGGTGGCACCCAAGGAGATGGGGTGCGATGGGGTGCGATGGGGTGCGATGAGGCACCTGCCTGGTCAGACATTGATTTCTCACTCCTAAAGCAGCACTGGTGAGGCTCTGCTGCTGGTGTTACCTTTCAGCTGGTATTTGAGTTAAACCATCAAATAAACTAGCAGCCTGGTTTTAGCGTCTGTGGCACCTGGGAAGGATCAAGGTGAAACTACCCATATCATTAATTACGAGAAGCTCAAGGTGCAAGCTTGGGTAATCCTAGATGCAAGCTGTTAACCACTACTTGTATTTCCTTATTGGCTTCTCTGTTTATATTTCAAAGAATCGTAGAATGCTATAGGGTTGGAAGGGACCTCTGGAGATCATCTAGTCCAACCTCATGCCAAAGCAGGTCCACCTAGAGAAAGGAAAGGTCCACCGATTTTCATAAGCTGCCTGTACCCTATGTTTGTTAGGGTGGGTTGTTTTTTTTTTTAAGTTCTGGTGGTGCTTTCTGAGTTGTTCTCATTTCTGATTTTTGTGGCTTGTATTGCCACATCCTCAAGAAATGTATACAATAGACGAACCACCACACACACACACACACACACACACACACGCCTTGGAAGGCATTTATTTTCCCTATGTATTGCACATCCCCACACTTACTCACACATCCATTTAATGTAAATAGAGTAGGTAGGAAGATAGCTGTGCGGGAGAATGTTGTGTTTTAAAATCTTCGGAGACAGCGAAGTTATGCTCCCTCTCTTTAATAATAACAAACCAGCGCTTATAACTCTTATCGAGCAGTCTGTGCAGCGTCTGCATCCTTTCACTAATTTCAACAAACTGTCCCAAGGAGTGGGAAGATTAGCCGTGGGGTTGTTTATTCTCGGTGGAGTTATGTCCATGTGCTTCTTGAGTGAGAAAGAGAGAGAGAAATAAAATAAAATCTTGTTTGCATCCATCTCATCTGTCCTGCGTTCCTCTGGTGGGAGAGGACAACACCAAGGGATTTAAGACGCAGGCAGAGGGTGCTCCCTATTTTAGGGGGAAGCTCCTCGCAGTCTCTTGGGCTGGCTCCTGGACCCCAGTGGGCTCAGCTTGAGGGTGAGCACACCTTGCTTCGGAGCAACCAACACCTGCATCCACAGCTAAACATTTTTCTTCTTGCTAGAAAGGATTAATTAAGCAGGAAAACATCGTGCAGGGTGCCAGCTTGCCTCCAGCAGCCCCAGCCCGAGCTCTGGCTCCGCTTTTCACTCTTGTAAGGAGGCAAAGAGAAAAGCTGTGGCTGCCCAGTCCTGGATGCAAAACTGCTTCGCTCCCAGCAGCCAGAGAAATTGCGGGATAAGGAATGTTATGGCAACCCAGCAGCCACTTCATTAAACACCTCACCAAACCCCACAGCATCCCATATGAAGTGTGCGGCAATTAATGCTCGTTGTTAACGCTTAGGCATTAATCACACAGTCGGCATTCACAGAGGAGAACCTCTGTTATCCTTCTTGTTTTTTGGTGGTTGGGGTTTTTTTTTGCTTTTAGGCTCAAAAATTTACTATTTCCTGTGTTTCGTAGATACAGTCTTAGAAGTCAGAGCCTGGATGTTCACTGTGGGTTTTTCAGCCGGGGAGGAAGTAAAGGATATTGTGTGTAAGCATTAGGAGTGAGCAGTTGACCTCTATTTTTTTTTTTTCGTTTGATATCTGAACTAAGGAACCAGAAGGAAAAATTGTTTGGGCTTAGCTTTGACTTAAATAAAAAGGAGGTAATTTTCTTTGTGGGTTCTCTCCCTTTTTCTCTGGGTCTCTCTCTGCATGCCTATATGTGTGTATGTGTACGAATATACGTATTTTGGCTTATATTGCATGATTTGGGGGGGAGTTCTTTTCTAACTGAAAAAGAGTGCTTGACTTCAAAAGAAAATGGCCTTTTGCATTGAAACCCAACTTTTTTTAGAACTAAAATTCCTTTTGTAAAATATACGATTTAGAAAAGAAAACTTTTCAGATATTTGGATGCATTTTCTCTGATGGAGTTGCTAAATTCTGCAGGGTTTTATAGGTAAATTTGTTCGGTATATAATTGCAAGTTTCAGTTATTACATTTGTGTGAAAATTTTGCTAAGACCCACGATGGATAAGGATGATAAAGAATTCACAGCTGTCTTTCTCCTGGCATCTCTAGACTAGATGGTGAAGGATAACTTTGAATTCAGCATTCAAAGCATGGGGGAGGTTACAGTACAACAAGGTCATTGTAAACTACATATCGAGCGGGCCAATGTTGGGAGGCAGTCTCAAATTGAAAGCTACAAATAAGAAAATGAGAAAAAGGGTTTTTTTTTCTTTTTTTTTTTTTTGCTAAACCTACTTGCACACACTTTTCACTGTGCGCAGCCATTTTTTCCAGCTCTGCGTTAGGTGCAGTACATGCTTCACCAAACTTATTGTGAATTTAACTATAGCCCCACCAACTTATGCCAAATTTTTGCCAGTTTTAGCCCAATGGTCTCATTTGGTCACATACTTGACGCCACAGAAAGGCTGCTGACAAGTGTGTGCTTGTGTAAACAAGAGGAACCTTGGTATCTGTGCCTGGAAGTTCTAACAGAAACCTTGGAATTTTTGAGCCTTTTCCCCTCTTTGGATTTTGCCAAAGAGGGAAACCAACCGCGGGAGGCTAGAGGCCACTGCAGATGGGCTCCACATCCAAGCACCTCGTCGGTAGCTCTCACCCACAACCTGGGCAGGAAACTCAGAGCCTGGGGCAGGAGCTGCAGAAAGTTAGGGCTTTTTTTTTAATATCTTTTTTTTTTTTTTTTCCTTGTATTGCTGAGGGAGTTTGTCTCGGTCATGTTTATCTGGGGTGGAAGAGGAAGCTCGCCGGCAGCATGATGCATGGGCGGCGAGAGGCGGCATGATGTCATGGCAAGAGGGAACAGAGCCCGTCGGTGTCGCACCAGCTGGGGAGGGAGCTGCTGCGGCGCGGGGCAGCCACTTTATCAATTAGGTAATGTCTGGGGGAGATTGGGGGGGAATTTCATTACATTGTGTTGGCTGTGCCGTTGATGTGTTACCCAGCGCCTGGGAGGGACCTTGCAGTTTCTCTCTTGGGGAGCATGGGCTCCAAGCCCAAATCGCATTGCCAGAGCTGAGCAGAGGGAAGAGGTGGGGAAGAGAGAAAAAAATAACCTCCCTACAAAAAAACCCAACCAAACTGCAGGAGGGATTTGCCTTCGGTGAACTCCCCACTGAGGTCTGGGGGAGATGCTGCTCTGTGCATCGTGCAGTGGGATGAAGTGTTATTTCCACATACCTCGGGCTGGTGGTGAAGGACCATTGGTCCTGTTGAGGAGATGTCTTTGGGAAGCCCATTAAGACCCTTTGTAAGCCTTGGGAATTATTTTCCTGTGCTCTTCTCTTTAGGGAGAGACCAAAAAGCCAAAAGCAATGCAAAAAAAGACCCAGCATGGAAACGCTGGTGCCAACCTTCCTTTTGTAAATGGAAAGTTAACGGTTTGAAAGCAAACATATTGCTAAGGGCCAGCTCCACGCTCTGTTATCTGTCCTTCAGGCATCTCGGAGCTGCCATGAGTGAATGACCTCATTCTCTCAATACTCCTGCCTGGAAGGTATGTGAGCTTTGCAAGATGCCGTGCATCTCAGGGATGGTGCAGCCACCCCAAGCCACCTCATCAGCGGAAAGTGCCAAAGGGCATCCCCTCTAGATGTTCCTAGCCAGGCATGCTTCAAAATCATGGCTGATTTTTCTAACCTAACCTCAAGGGGAAGCAGCAGAGGAGCAGAGATCATCCTCACAGCCCCCGACCCCAGTGAGCACTGGGATTGCCATGTGCATTGAGTCCCAGCAGAGATAAACGATGCTTCACAAACATGTCCGAAGCCATGTTCTCCCACCCTAGAAGCTAGAAACTTGCCTTAACTAACACATTTTGTTCCTCCCAGCTTAAGGAGGGCATGTTTTCCCTCCTCCTGAGGGCCAGTGAGTGCCCAGGCGAGGGGGAGCAGCGTGCCTGGGGGGGCTATGCAGGGGCTGGTCAGGCGCCCGCCCAAGCTCAGCATAAATCAGGATTAGTGCCGTGGCATCTGGGGAGCTGCGCCAGCGGCGAGCCAACGCGAGAGGGAAATCAGGCCCCATGGAGCAGGCTCCTCGGGTGACATGTTTATTTCTGCCAAGCTCCCATCTTTTATCCCCTGACCAGAGCAGCCTGGTAAGCTCCTCTAAGTCTTTGGTATGCTAAACTGATAGGGGAGCCTTGCCCTCGCCTCACTGGAAGGAGGAAATGTGGTGGAAAGGGACTGGTGCTACATGTTTTGGCGTCGTCAGCCCTTTCCACCCACCCAACCACCCCA
Source organism: Gallinago jamesoni (assembly GCA_025769975.1). Taxonomy (NCBI): domain Eukaryota; kingdom Metazoa; phylum Chordata; class Aves; order Charadriiformes; family Scolopacidae; genus Gallinago; species Gallinago jamesoni. The sequence continues at coordinate 48,490,139 of JAOQGH010000012.1, forward strand.
AGGTGCCTTGCCGTGGGGGCCAGTTCTTTATTTTTGGCCCTGGGTGCTGCCTGCGACCTCCTGGTGGGGAGGGGAGGGAGGAGGGAAGGGCGATGGGAAACTGCTGAGTGGAGAAAACGCAGCCCCCCTCGTCCTCCCTCCTCCTCCCCTCGCCTGGGAGCAATTGATTTAGGAGCTTTTCCTAAGTAAAAATTTCATCATGAAAGAGCTTTCTTCCCAGCGCCACTGTGAAATTGTCTCACCCTCTCTTTTATTTATGTATATGTAGCTGTAGGCTTGTATATAGGAGGATGTGGTTTTCCTGACCCAGGTGGCAGGTACTTGAACTAATGGGTTTATTTGCTATCCTTGCCTGGAAAACAATATGCAGTTGTAGGGCTTAAGGTGGCACAAAAATGACAAAAGCGTCATTGACGAATGTCTGAAAATTCCCCATGATGGATTATGAGGGATAATAACCTTGACCTTTCCTCCAAGGCTGGAAGGAGCACTTAGGAGACAGCAAGTAGGTTTCCTAATGTTTTGAGCATTAGAATTTCAATAAAAATCAAGTAAATCCACAAGCTAAAGGCTACCCTTGAAATTCATGGTATTACTGAGATAGGTTCAGGGTCACTTCTCAATCTGCCCTCATCTTTCTAGACTTTAGACACAGGGCATAGGCACTGTGTCCCAAATCTTGCTCTTATGCAGACACCTGAGCAGGGCCCTTCTGAAACACTCAGCTGTCCCACCAAGGTCCTGGGGGACTCTATGTCCTCTCCAGTGGAGTGCTTTGTAGGGTCTAGGCCTCCATGCTCTTGTGTTGCACCATGATATTTAAAATATATTTCTAAAAATCCCTTAGAAAAACGTGAATTCTATTTGAAAACAACATGTCAAACCTGTAAGTGGGTACAGGTCTACAAAACATGAAGATGTTCAATCTTCCTACAGTGATTGGGGAGGTCTTGCCAAACATAGAAATCTACCCACTGGGACATTAGTGGAGACACTCAATATTCAAAATCATAATAACAAATTATAGGTACCCTACCCTGAACTAGACCCAGTAGAGCTTATTAGAAAAAATAGGTGTTTCATTAGAAAAATCCCCATTTGAAAAATGTGTGTTTTTCTCTTTGGTTCCATGGGAAAATTAAGACAATTTAGCCTGTGGAAAATTCTTCTTTCTCTTACCTTCTTGTGGTTTTTCAGCATTAGCCTAGCAGACAAGAGTAAAGAAGTATGAAAAATATTTTTTCCCCTGTTTCATTTTATTCTGTTGTTCTTTTCTTGCTTGAAATAAATCTCAGGGTATTAATTCTTATTCCTTGAAAAGAAAATGTTTTAACTGTTCAAAGAAGGTGTTTAAACCGGAAATATTAGTCTCTTTGTTAAAACCTTACATTATAAATTCATGTAATTATCTGCTTTTCTAGATAAAAAGAAAAGAATCAGAGCAAAAACCTGCAAAAAGGCAAGCATGCCATCAGTATTGTGGAATGAACATCTTCCAAAATACCAAGTAATTTCAGAGCTTTTGGAAGATGAACTGTTTAACTGAACAAAGAATATTTCCTCAAAGAATTCATTGTCATTTAAGCCAGATTTGTAAGGAAAGCATGCCATCGAAAATGGCTTACCTCCAAGGTCTGTGCACAAAACACAGAAATAAAATGCACCACTTTGTCAGTAATTGCTGGTTTAAGACAAAGCGGTAGTAGCTAATTTATCCAAATTGTTCTGCCTTTGCAGAGGATCATGAAAATGGATTCTGCTCTTTGTGTGAGTTTTAAGGAGGATGAGATTTAAATTGACGCATAACGTACACAAGTAATATCTAACCTGCAGCTCTCCTGGGCATGAACTACTACTTATAGCTCTTTACAAATGCCTGGATGCTGGTACCAAAAGGTGGCTGGGAGTGAAGCAGAGCACCCCCAAATAACAAGCAGGGCTTTACTGAAGCTTGGAGCCCTACTTTGGTTTGGCTAGCACAGAAATAGTGGCAGCAATGGGGCAGTGGCTGCAGCCTCCCCCCTGCATAACTCTTCCCCACTGGGGTGAGCGCACACAGGTTTCGAGTGCACTTAGTGACTACTTACTTAGGGAATATTTATTTAAAATCACCAGCTTTTGTAAACTTTCCTGGCAGTAAATTCATTATTTGACCTAATTAAGGAGATTAGACATAAGAGGACCATGATACAGTAATTCACTGGTGAAGACTCATGTTAGGGGGAGAGCCCGATCTTCTTTCATGGTGAAGCACCCACTCTGCGGGATATCAGCTCCCATGGAACAAGCCAAAAGGGACCGCAGAGCATCTTGCCCAGCCAGATGTTGACTGAGACCCTGGGGACGAGTGGGACCAGAAAGAGGCATGTTAGAGGGCAGTAATAACATTTAGAAATGGCAGTTTGTGAGGCATCTCAGAAGAGATGGATGATGGTCTGAAAGACTACCTACAAAACATCCAGGAGTAGACACGTATGACTCTGGCATGGTTGCACACGCAGGGAAAAGAATTGAGCCAAGGAGAAAACTGTAGTGATTTTTTTCCCAAAGAATTGGCCCCTGTCCTATCGAATTCACAATCAGCGTTGATACTTGGATTCAAATACTAGGTTTAAACCTTGAAATGAGCGTAAATAATGATCCTTTCTAAGGTTGTAGGAAGAAAAAAAATCATAAAAAAGGAAAACTGGGGAGCTTTTTCCAGATTTTTCTGAGTGATGGACCAAAAGTCTGTTCGCTTCACAATAGATTTGGTTCTGTTTGGTTCTATCTTTTAAAGCCCTATCAGTAAACCAGAATCAGCAAGATTTTCTCTCTCTCTGCCCTCCTGGAGCCTGTGTTGGCTGATCATTGTGTTCCACTTGCAGGACGCTCATGTTCCATTGCAAACTCTCATGTTTGTGCTCTCCTCAAAGACCACAGGAGCCACACGGACTCCAGAAACGCTGCTCACAATAACAAAGCTGAGCCACAGAAGGGTTTTTCCAGAGCCTGGATCAAAATTAAGTGTGTTCTTCATTTAAGAATGGTTAATATAGACAGCTCAGAACAAATAATGCTTAATCTTCTTGCACAACACTCAATATATAAACAGTTTGCACACACATAAAGAGAGAGATATAGGAGCAGCTGATAAACAATCCTTTCCTGCCCACTGTGAGGGAAGAGCTCGCACAAGCCCAAAGACTTTCCTAGAACTGCTTTCTTGACACGATTGCTCCTTCTTCCAACCCTGTGCTGCCCATTAGGAAGTGGATGGAGATTCTCCTCTGTCTGAGGTCAAGAACTACTAGCCAGGACATACCAAAATGCCATGTGCAATCTCTGTCCCACCTGAGCAGGAGAAAGAGCACCTGCTCCAGCTGTCTGATTGTACCAATAGCCATCACCTGTGGGAAATCTCCTACCCAAAGAAGAGAGGAGAGCTCAAGAGCCTTCCCTTCCCTACCCAGAGTTGGTCAGGAGGAAAACAAGGCTTTAAGAAGCTTTTGGTGACCATCTTGACCTTTCCTGAGAAAAGCTTCTGGGCTTTGGGGTTCTACGTGCTGAGGTGAGAGATGTTGCTTGTTGTGGTGAGGTCGTTTGCCACTTTTGGGCATTAACATAATGAGTGACAGTGGTGCATCAGTCTTCCTCTTCACCAGGACACCCGAAGTATTCTGCATGTGTGCCTGGGGTAGGTGGTTCTGTTGTGTTGTTAGTGTAGCTGAACACAAATGGTAATACCAATATGTTATGCTCCTTGGCCCTGATCTCAATTCAGGTGCCGATGGCTGCAAAAGGTGTAGAAAAGTGATAAATGAACCATGAAAAGTGACTTGCCTGCTGCCTTCAGGAATGGGGAGCTCTCTTGTGTACTCCCCCCTTACTCAGTGTAGTATTGAGTACTTGGGTTAAGCTGGTACTTTGTCATCCTTACTTGGGTCAGAATTAGGTCTTCTTGATTTAAATTATAATTTACTTAATGAAGGCCTGAAACTGTGGCTGGTCCCTTGCAATTTGTGTGAAGCGTGCTGGTGGTAGGTAGGAGAGGGTTTTTTGGTTTTTTTAGCCCTTAAAGGCTAAAACTTGGGATGATGGTTAAAAAAACCAACCAAACAAACAAAAAACAAACAAACAAAAAACTCCTCCCTTATTTTCCTCCTTGTCCCAGAATTTCCATAAGTCCTTTGCCTTCCTGGCCATATCCTCTCCATGCCTTGAACTGCTTTTGCCTTGTTGGCTTGTGTGTGTGCGTGCACACATGCCTGCTGCAAATTTTTGTGTGTGCATATTTATATCTTGGTGGCTGTGTTGCCAAGGAGCTCTGAAAGAAAGCAGAGCTGAGATAACTTCTAATCCACCTTTCTGTGATAATGTGGCGCAAGTGAAAAAAGCCAGGGGTCTTTCTCTGCTCTAGCTATGCTCCAGGCTTGGTACATTGGGGCCTTTAACAGGCACTTGGGACTTTGCTCTCTCTCTTTCTGCTTGGCAGGGGAGAAAGCAAATACCTGGGTGATTGGAAACTATTGGTCTTTGCTTAAGGAAGACTTAAGAACTGAATATTTCTCGTTGGGTCTGGGCAGACGGCCACCGTCTTGAGTCATCTGTGCCTGCTATCAAAGTGCTCTGTTTAGTTTTCCTTGTCCATCCTTATGGAAAAGGGGTCACGGAGTTGGAGGGGTGAGAGCCCTGCCTGAGCTACTGAGGCTTTCCTGGTTACGAAAACTGATGGACACAAAATGACTTGCACCATCCTTCAGTAGTTCCCGAGATGTGAAAGTCCTTTTCCTTGGTTTCTGTTCCCCTTAAGGGTCTCTGGACTGTTCACAGAGACAGGAGGAACCTAAACCAGACAATGACCTCACAGTACTTCCTTTCTGCATAGATTTTTGTTGCTTTCACTCAAAGCAGGGCCTTGCTTTTCCTTAGCTGGGAGAGTGCCTGGGCTGTTGGACCCTGTTGTAGTTCTGCAATGATCCTCCCTAGCTCTCAGAAACTTTCCTCCTGAGTAGAATCATAGAATTGTCTAGGTTGGAAGGGACCTTTAAGATCATCTGGTCCAATCAAGAGTAGAGACAGCCATGTTCAAACTGCAATGTCTGATGCTTTTCCCATACCCTCTTGAAACAGATTTGGAGTAGGCATTTTCTGATGAAATTGTTCCTCATCAGAGAATTCCTGACTTGGCTCCTTCTGCATGCGTTGCTTGTACGTAATATAATATACTTGCTCGTAGCAGGAACTTGCAGAGCTGTTTTGCTGATATTACCCCTGTGTAGCAAATAAAAAGAGACAGGGAATCTTTGGAGGGTAATTAATTTTTCATTTTGACAAGGGCTTCAATTAAGTGTGTTATTCTTCTTCATCTTCTGGATATTATGAATAATGGGCCAAATGTTTCCATTGTGTAACTGCATTAGTGGCCTCAAACAAGATGTAAACATATGCAGCATCTCTTGAAGTTTTGTCATCTATAGGCTTTTTAGGATGTTCAGTGCTTTTGCCTTTTCCATCTGCATTCGTTATCTGGTGGAGTTGCTTTGGCTTTTTGGAGTCAGATTGGACTCCAAAGGTAGATCTAGAATATGGAATGGTCACTTGGCATCTAACTTGTAACGTTACTGATGGGCTGGTAGTATCTTGTAAGTTTGTTTTTTTTTTTTAAATTTTAGGAACGAACGAATGTCAATACAAAGACAAAGCACCTATTACTGGTCACTTTATTCTCAACAAAGATGCAAAGCAATGAACAAGCACAGGTAACAGTTTCATTGCAGGGGCTATCATGAGGCTTGGGTCAAAAGTCATCAGCAAGCCATGAATGGGATTCCCTGTTTTGCCATTATATCATAGAATCATGTGGGCTGGAAGGGACCTTCACAGGTCACCTAGTCTGACCCCCCTCGCAGTCATCAGGGACACCCCCAACTAGACCAGGTTGCCCAAGGCCTTATCAAGCCTCCCCTTGAACGTCTCCAGGGAAGGGGCCTCAACCATGTCCCTGGGCAACCTGTTCCAGTGCTCCACCACCCTCATTGGAAAGAATTTCTTCCTAAGATCCAATCTAAATCTGCTTTTCTTCAGTTTCAACCCATTGCCCCTTATCCTGTCCCTGCAGGCCTTTGTAAACAGGCTCTCCCCAACCTTCCTGTAGCCCCCCTCAGGTACTGGAAGTTACTATGCTTGACATAAAGGATATTGCTTTCTTGAAAACATTGACTTTTTCAGATTGAGAGAGCATGGGTTAATTGTCATAAACATTAGGGACTGATTCTGTCTCTTTCTAACATTGGAATATTCAGCTTTGCAGCCTTTCCTTCCATCGCCAGGTCTTTTGGGTTGTAATTTCCTACCTGTTATGCATTTAAAGCATATTGAGAATAGTAAAAGGTGACCATGCACCATTGCACTGGTTCCCCCGCCCGCTCCCCGCACCACGAGAGGGATCAGTCCGTGCAATGGCTCTTGCAGGAGCTGAGCTCATGATGTAACTTATAAGGGGTCACAGCTTAGGGTTTTTTTGGCCATTAGACTGCTAAGGTGCTCGCAGGCATCCTCTGAGAGGAGAAGAAAGGCAATACTTTGGGGTGAGGACTCCAGGCTCTAGCAGGCCCGTGTGGCATGTCTTTACCCTTCCTGTTCCCAAATTGTTCCTCCCAGCTGCTGCCCTCGCCGCATGTGTCCACATATGCTCCTATCCTTCTTGTATCTCCTTTCCTATGTACTTTCCTCATTCGTCTGAGCTTCGCCTTCCCCTTTTCTTCCTCCTGTCTGCTTACTCACCCCTCCTGCACCTTTGTCAGACTGCTCTCATTCTTCTCTGCCAGAGCATTAACAAGGGAAGCGGAGGGCATGGCACAGGCAGCTTCCCCGCTGTCAGCTCTCCTGTCTGGCTCCACAGAGGCCCCAGATAGACAGGAGCAAAGACTGCAGGAAGAATGATTGCAAGAAACATTTCGCTTGGCCCTTTAGCCCTGGGATGCTCTGTGGAGACAGACTAATCCAGTTGAACACAAGAACTGAGGGAGGTTAGAGCAAGGGACCATGAGGGATCTTTGTAGTCAAGCTAATAGGTTCCAGCTGAGCATTTGTGAATGCTAATTTATTTTTGCAGAGGCTTCGAATATGGACAGAGGCAGAAAGCACACCCTTGACAAGACGACAAGCTACTTCCCAAAAGTTAAGCCTCCACTCTCAAGCACAGGAGATCTCAGAGCTCCGCACGTGGCTGAGCAATACCCCCCCTCACCAGCTCTCCATCACCAAATTACAAGGTAAAGGGAAGTCTTATCTGAGGTGAGTGCCCAGAAATGCTTCAGGCTGGCAAGTGAGTCAAAATTGCTAGCAAAGTGAGCCTCCTGCTAGAAAGACACCTTCTGATATTGCCTACAGGAGAATAGAAGGAGAATTATTACCATTTTTTTTTTAATCTTGATTCTCTCTGCCTCTTGATGGTTTCAGCAATGATCCCTCTCCATCATACACACTCATTGAATTTTCTGCTTGCTTCTCTTTTGAAACCCATTTCTAAGATATCTTAGTGCTGGTGTTCCAGCTTCAGGCCTTCAGATATTAAGGCAGCTTCTTTGTGTACCTTCACAAGACTGTAGCGCTGCTCACCTGCAAGATGTTTGGCTCCCTTTCTCCTGTGGCTCTTGGTACATGGCCAGCACCTGCTTGGTCATCTCTCAGCCCACGCCTGTCTTCCTGAACTCAGGTGGAGCAGCTGTGGTGAGTGGTGTCTTGTGTCCTACACCACTGCTCCTTCAAGCTCTCTTCTCAAGTTCTCTGCTTAAGTCTGATACCCAAAATTATCTGTGATGTGCTCCCAGAATGAGTAGCTTTCTGTGGTGGATATTACAAGGTAATGAAAAAAGTTGGTGTTATGTGCTATCTGAACTGGGTCTTTTGCTAACCATTATATTGCCTTGGAGGTATGCTGAGGGTCTGGTAGACTCTTACTTTTCTAGTTGGGAGTTTCAGAAGTCCTGTCTCTGAAACAAGTGGCCTTCTCAGGGATTCCCATAGATAGCTAAAGTCATCATTGTCTTTGTACGGCCATGAATCATTGGTTTTACTCAAATATCCAAGTCAAGGAAGCTGTGACACTTCAGGGTCAGATCTGGAGCCAGGGTTCTCTCCCTGGCACCTCTTTCTCCAAATCTGTTCACTTCACTTATGGTTATGGGATGGATTCTAGACCACAAAGACTTTCTGAATGGAAATCCTGAGTGTATGAATATCTCTTCAGTTGTGATACTGAGCCTCTTGTACTGGATTGGTGTCTGAGCCTGCTCCGTGCCTGCTCATCAGAGAAGGCTTTTTATTTAAATGATTGTCCCCAGGATATGTCTTAAGTGAGTAGAAATAAACGTGCAAAGTTAGGGGAACCTACAGCTGTCTTGAATGTGCCGTGTTGGGTGTTACAAGAGCCTGCAGAACGCTAGAGCTCCACTGTTTTCATCCAGCCTCATGTTCTGATGATGCCAAAAATATGTCATTAAAGATTAATGAGTGGACAACTGTGAAATGTGAGGTGTTCAAACATTAAGAAAACAACAGTGAGAAAGTGGTGTTTGACTTTGTCGTAACTGTATTACGAAGAGAGGCAAACAGAATTTGTATGCTTGAGGAGAGTGCTTTAATATGAAGAGATACTGCCTTCAACTGCGTGATGCTCAAGTCCATTTGGTAAGACAAAACCCTTAGATGTGCAAGAATGAAAAATTAAGAGTGTGTGTGGCCATATATTAGGATTTTGTTGCAGCTGAGTAGTTGTAATAGAGTATGATGAAGTAGAAAATGGAGAAGGTGTTATGTCTTTTAGACAAGGATGGGAGAATAGTGCAATATTTATTAGAGGCTGGACATTGGATCTATTTAGTAAAGAAAAAAAAAAGAGCTCTCCTTGGAATTTGTTTGACATGTGTCTGAGAGCTGGATCCATTCCTGCTTTAACAGCCCACACAGAGTGACACTCTGCAAACACAACATTGTCACCTGAACAATTCACTCAACAGCTTGCTCTGCTGTCAATCAGAGCAGACTCATTTCTCTTCTGAAAAAAAAATATTTTTTTTTATATCCCCTCATTTTTTTTTTCTTTTGTCTCCAAGCCTTTGTTGATGTTGACAGCTCATCCTTTGGCCATCATTCATCCTGGCTACTGCAAACTTTGGAGAAAATAAAAACCCTGCTCCCCTAATCAGATTAGAGGGCCTGCAAATTGAATTCAGCCCCTCTCAGTGTCCCCTCAGCTGGCTGTCATTAGGAGCAAAGGCTGGCCCTTGGCGGAGGTCCAAACACCAGCTAACTGAATTTGAGATGCTGGAGTCTTGACAGGCCAACGAAGGTAATTGAAGAGCTGTGGGGATCTTGTAAAATTTCAGGCAGTGGGGATTACGCCGGGGAGATCTTTGGGACCCATCTGTAAAAAGGGACGGGGCACTGAAAAGCATCTCTTCTCATTGTTGAGACTGGCACAGATGAAAATATTGAAATACAAAAATGAGGTTTTCAACACACTGACTTCTTTGCCCCCTTCTTCGCCTCTGTCTTGACTGAATGCCCAAATCCGGAATATCATTGAGTGTTTGTAGTCCAGAAGTGTCCAGAGGCCTTGGGCGTTGTGTAAACATCCTGAATTAGTAAATGCTGTGTTTGAATAATGTTAGTTCTTAAAATATTAAGAATGAAAAAGCAAGCCTACAAACTCATGTCTGGATTTATATTTGCTTGAGTATCTTATCTTGGGGTTCTATTAACTCTTCCCTCCGTATAACTTTGCCTTTCAATTCAAGTTGCCTTGCTTCAGCTGGTACCAACTAACTCCCAACAAAACTCTGTGTTGTCTTGGTCATTGATGTCTTTCCTGCTGTCACAATTTATTAAATATCCCAAGGCAGAGGGGGAAACTTCTTAGCTAGCCTTCCAGCACTTGCAAATATCTAGTTCAGTAAAAATGTTTTGGGTTTTATCTGCATGCAAGGAGGTTCTGATGAGGAGAACATTAGTGTTCTGGTCTGTTGATACTTGTGGATTTGGAGTGCTTTAGAAAATTGTCCCACCAGAGGATAGGCACCACAGTTCCTGTAGATATGCCAGTGAAATACATACATTGAAATAATGAGTTAGTACTGAGAACTAATGCTGTTGCACTGGGCTGCAATGGCTGCAGCAGACAGGATCCTCTGGGAGATCTGATCCAAGCCCTGAGAAATCAAGACCGACTTCAGAAGAGTAAAGCTGGACCTTACTGGGATCCTAAGCCTTTTTTTTCATCCAGGTGCAGCATGCAGAGCGTGGAAAAGAAGAAGCCCATTGTATAAATGTCAGGTCTTTGTGGAAAAAAAAAAAAATCTAAATTCCTGCTGAAACATATAGGTAGGCCTACCCTGGGCACAAAGAAATATCACAAAGTGGGGAAGCAGGTGCCCTCCCTCTCTGTGCAGCTTCCCTTTCCACAGAGGAGCAGGCTGGTCTGATTGCATGCCCTTTTGATCTCTTTGGTATCACTGCAGATATTGATATATTAATTGCATCCTTGGTTAAAAGTCATAATATTAATAGCCTCTAAAAGTCCCTCTCTTTCCCTTTGTCCACCATTCCACCCCCCCACCCCCCCACCCCGACTCCCAGAAGAAAGATGTTTTGCAAAAGAAAACTCTGTTTCTAGGACTCCAGGGCTGACACATTGTCAGGACACTTCATCTGTTTCTCAGCCCAGGCCCAGCTCTATGCCAGCTACACAATTTCAGCTGAGCTACTGGTGCATATTTGGTCTCTCACCATTTAGCATTGTTATCAGCTCCTTCAGTCTCCCATCCATCATTCAAAGTACAGTCCAGGAAACCAGAATAACACAACATACATTTTAGACAGTCTTCAGCTTCTGTAGACTTGCATAGCCCTAGGGAAAGCAAAGGAACTATGCTGACTTAAAAAAAAAAAATAATAAAATTCTAAGATCTTGTTTTCTTCATGCAGCAGCAGTATTATAAGTAGGGTCAGAATTGTAACCCATTGCTGAAATTGTTGACCTAAGTCCAAGTCTCAGTTGCCCATAACTTTGCCAGGTTATATCCCCTTCCAGTACCAATTGTTTGCTTTGGACTGGTTTAAAATGATAATGTGGAATCCAAGGCTTTCAGCTCTTCTGATCATCTGAGTGGAAGACTGCGTGATGCCACATGAATATTCCTGGTGTGCACTTCCTTGGCTCTCCCCATGATTTCTTCTACTGATTGCTGCTTCATAGCTGGGCAAACACCCTGTATACTAGGTGGGATTTGTGCATGTCTACAGAGTTAAAGACCATATAATGTATTCACACCCACGGGTTGAGAGTAGTCCTCATTCTGGCACTTCCCAACTTGTAGATGTTTAACTCCATGATCCTCCTTATATGTCTGTTCCTTTCTATTTTTTACTTTAAGGTATGGTGTTATCTGTCATAGTGAGGGGCTGAAGGGAGGAAAGAAATATGGTGGCTATCAGTTGGAGAATCGGTTGTGATTCTGAGAAGATAACTAAATAAAAACATTGAAAGTGTTGAAATTTCCTCCTTTCTATAGGGAAAATGAGTCTTTTTTTGAATATCTCCATCTATTATAGGACACCTAGGTAAAAGGTTTCTGGTTAGATTTTTATTCTATTTTGAATTTATTCTCTGACAGAGTAATTAAGAATATGAAGTCTTGCTTTTTTGGCAGGGATGGTGTGGAAGACTGTGGCTCTTTGCCATGGGTCTTGCTTTAGGGGAAATACCTTTAACATGGTATATGCAGAAGCCATATGACCATCAGTAGTAGAAACCAAGAAGGGGCTTTTTTGGCAGCTTTTAAAGACCTGATAAGATGGAGAAGTCAAGTCTTCAGAGTTTAATCATCTGCCATCATGACTCTCTGGGTTATGTGAAAGCTGAATTCTGCTAAACATCTTCAGTTATAGCCACAGAAGTCTCTAGATAGTCCCAACAACTCAGTGATTTCTCCTTGTTCTGATAGATCTGATATCACTTCAGGATGACCACAAAGGTCTCAAAGTAAGTTCAGGTAATCTTTTCTGATGAAGGACAGCTGTGTCCTTAAATTTACCAAACTTGAAAGACTGAGAAATAGCATTGTACTGAGTGTTTTTCAGTACTCAAATATGAGGATTTACTCCCAAATAGCTCAGGGATGTTATTGCATGTTGCTTATCCCTGTACTTGAATGCACCATATTAACAAAACCAAACAACAACAACAAAAAACCCCCCAGCTTTTAAATCCTCTGGTGCTCAGACTTGAAGGAGAGACTTCTGATAAACTAAATATGGTTAGAGTACCCTTTCGTGCTGTTGAGGCCAGACTGTGACTTCAAACTATCAGATTGCCTGCATCCATGTTCTCCTTAACGCCACCTTCTGTAGATTGCACTTTATATCCAAATGACCACTGTTTATCTATTGCACCATATAACTAATATTTAGGGAAAAAAAAAAATCTTTTAGTCTCTATTAAGGTTGTACATAATAGGCTGCCTATAACTGTAAAATATTATTTGGGAAGATCAGTACTCACAGAATAGAGTAAAAGAGTTTGTTGGGGTTTTTTTTTTTGTTAAACATCAATATTTTTCCCTTTCAACCTTCTCCAGCCTCCTACATTTAGGACAGCAAAGAGCTCTTTGGATGATCTGAATCTATTTCTCTCCACCCAATCTATTGCTACCATAAAAAAACCAACACAACGCCTTCTGAGGTAAAACTGGTGGTCATAATGACCAAACTTGAAAAGGGTGTATGGGTGTAAAGGAACTCTGGGAGGGTTATGGTGCAATTACAGTGCCCCTGTGGAGCAAAGGGCTTCTGTCAAGCAGGATTCAAATGTGGCTGCCCCTAGTTCCTCTTGGCCAATGCACATGCATCAACTGGTGTGTATTCAGGTGCATTTTTCTTTGGACTGATTGTGATCTCTAGCTCAGGTGAGGTGAGTGCAGAGGGTTTGGGGATTTGTGTGCTTCTGACTCTGCTTGTGAAGCTGCTTGTTGTCCTGAAGGGCTCCTTTAAGATTTACTCCACAAAGAGACTTGTCAGGAAGCTAATCTGTCATGAAACCACCTCTTCAGCAGAAGCTACCCCACTGAGGAAACCAAAAGTCCCTTCTGTGAGTGCTGTCCTTGTTTTCTAATCCCTCTTGAAGTTTGCCTCTCCTGCCTGTGTTTCTCCTCTTCTAAAACTTCAGGGATACCTCATCTTGTTGTGCTAGATTTGTGATAGGCGACCTCTCCAAAGTGGCCTCCTGTGTGTTTGCTGTACAGCTGAGAGCAAGGCCTCACTTTGTGTAATGCTTTAATTATAATGTCAATGTGGATTCATTAGCATGACAGCTGTCACTGTAAATGGGTGAGTGGGAGGCTTTTGGACCCCCTGGGGTTAGGGTAATTGATGTAGTGAACAGAATACTGTATTCACTGAACAATGGGCCAGGTCTCCGTTCTGACCCGGGAAGGGCAATCAGCATAAGCAGGGAATCAATAGCAGCTGAATTTTCATCCATGATCAGATTGATTCAACCATGTTAACCTCCACGTGCAGATGATGTTCCTCTGGAGCCGGGGGTGACTCTCGCACACCCCCAAGGATCATGGGCAAATGCTGACGCTTTCTTTTTTAATATAAATCTTGAGCAGACACAAGAGCAGCTGCAGTTTTGCTCCATGACTCCGATCAGAGGAAAAGAGGATCTGCCCAAACATCTGGAGGCAGTTCTTCATGTTTGTTTTGCCATTGTTTCCCCAGCTCTTAGTCTTCTTGACATCTATTCCACAGCGAGCCTTCCCTTTGCCAAGCCTGCTTTTGGAAAAAGAGCTAATAGCATGGTATTGCTAATTTTCCTTAAAGGATTCTGCCCCATGGAGTAATACACTGTTCATGCTGCCTTTCAGGAGCCCTGATAAAGGTCTGTGCTCTTTGATGTCTGCTGCAGGTTGGTTCCTCCGCAGGTCGATCACAGATGTTCTGTTGATGTTTCTTTAAATGGAGTTTGTCTCACACTGACAATTGCTTCCTGTTACATTTGCTTGTCTAATTATTCCTGTCTTTTTGGTGTTACTTGAACATTTGAGCAAATGCATAAGCAAAGAAATAGTTGGAGACTGCAAGGGTTAAGAAAAATAAGTTGTTACTATAGAATCTGTAGGTGTCTTCTGTAATATTTGTAAGATAACCTGAATACTAAATTCATTCCTCTAACAATGGAAAGGACTGTTTGGGTCAGGCAAAAATAAGTTGAAGAGAGGAAATTGAATAAATTATACTTAAAGGCTGCAGTGACATCACTATTCTGGGGTATCTTTTTTGGTTTTTCCTTCTTTGAGGGGATAAAAAGTGCTCACTGCCTTTCCTTCTTTCACTGAGAACAGGGAGAGGTGTACAGAGACTTTCTTCTGTCTTTCTTACATGAAAAAAAAAATCTATTATTTCCCATGAAAATAGAATATTCTTGTTTGAAATCATGCTGAACAATGAAAGTTTAGCAGACACCTGGCAAGGCTTTGAGACAGCTGACAGTCTCCTTTGCCCTCCAGCAGCCATGACTCTTCCCACAGCAGGGAATCACAGAATGCTATGGGGATCATCTAGTCTAGCCCCCTGCCAGAGCAGGACCACCCAGAGCAGGTTGCACAGGAACGTGTCCAGATGGTTTGAATGTCTCCAGAGAAGGAGACTCCACCACCTCCCTGGGCAGCCTCTTCCAGGGCTCGGCCACCCTCACAGGAAAGAAGTTCCTCCTCATGTTTAGATGGAACTTCTTATGTTCCAGTTTGTGCCTGTTTCCTCTTGTCCTGTCCCTGGGCACCACTGAAAAAAGACTGTCCCAATGATGCCAAGTATGTTTAGGGGAAAAGCAGAGTCCAGCGTACACGATTCATTGCTGTAGCTGTTCACTGGCTTTGCTGATAGTCAAGCTTGAGTTTTGGTCTCTGAAGGCCTGACCCTTCCACAACTGGTCAACAGCCTAATGTTGGGGAACCTTGCCCCTTGCTGCTCCCTGTCTCTTCCACTGCTCTGGAAGCCTGCTCTGGAGCCTGAGAGGTTCAGATGTACTTGAAGGTAGTTCAAGGCTGCATGTCTGGAAATACAGAACAAGGATGATGGGTGTAGGAGAACTGTCTGGAGGAAAAGAGGAAGCCCAAATACTTGGGGGTACAAGAAGACAACTAACACCTGTACTGGGGAGGGCTGGTTAAAGCAGAAGCTCTGAGGCCAGTGCAACAGGACTTGCTTAACCCTTAATGGCCATTTCAGTGCATAATGAGATGGGGAGGGGAGAGCATGTATGCTAGGGGGTGCTGAATGATGAGGGTGTCACTGACTCTTCTCACACTTAAAGAGACCATTTACCAAGTAGCCCAAGGCCCTTGCTCTTGGAGGAGCTTTGCTCAGCCCTGTGCAGGGCTACAAACCAGAGCAAAGCAGGGAGGGGAGATCTGTGGTTAGGGACTTCTACAGAGCCCTTCCAGCAACCTGCTTCTAAACAAACCCGAGAGCAGGAATTGCAGGAGGAATTCTTTAAAAAAGTTTTTCCTCTGTTAAATGACGAGAAACTCTTACAAAATTAGGGTTCTTTTGGAATGTATCTTTGGCATTTTCAGGATATCTTTGTAATTTCTTAGTCTGATGAAGCTCAAGCACTGCTGGATGCTGGCATGTAGTGCACAGCTCTTTCTTTGCTCTTTTTGAATGCTGTCACCATGTGCCAAGATCTTTCTGCTCTGCACGGACATGAGGAGTTTTGATTAGGGGTTGTTGATATCTGGGGAGAGGAGGGGATGGACAGCAGAGTTCTTCTTTCCCATAGCCTGCCAGACAAAGGTGGGATTGCTGAATACCACGCCTTCCCTTTCTGCCTGTCACGCTATTCCTGTTAAGCCTGTACATTTAATTACAACTGTTTTTAATGCAAGAAAGGCTGCACAAAAAATTTCCCTTTCCAAAGTTGGGGTTGTTTGATTCCTTGACAGAAGTCACTGAGAAGGGAGAAGGAAAAAAAACTACCAAAAAAAACCCCAAACTCAGAGCCTTTCCTACCTAGAAATGCTTAATTTTTCAGAGCATGGGAGGGAAAATGGATTGTCTGAGATACAGTAATCCCATTTCAATACTTGGCTATCTGGAATGACTGTCCCGGTCCAGCCTCTCTGGTAGACTGCCCTGGCTCAGTGATAGTGGGGGGTGTTTCATTTTGTTTATATCAACATAGTCTCTAACTGTTTGTTATTCTGGCTTTCAGGGCGTATGTGATGCGAGTAATTTCTTTTGCTAGTTGGAAGTGTATTAGTAGAACTAGATTACAGAAAAAGTAATCATAGATACCTTCAGTTGAAAGCGGTGTTATGTGAGTCGTGCTGAATTCAAACCTAAGAAACAACAAATATAATTGCTCTCTAATTGCAGAGAGAAAGAAAAAGGAACGAAGCAAATGTGTGTGTGTGTGTGTCCCTGCCTTCTTCCCACTCAAAAGCAGCCCCAAACCAAAAGTCAGCAAACACCTTTTCCAAATGCTGAGAAGAAGTGACACTGTAGTTAATTTGCTAGGGTGTCAGGGGAACCACTGCAAGATCCCCAAAGGTGCACAGAGAATGGGGGTGTTCAGAGTTAGTCCAGTGGTTGGAGGATCATTGATCTGTTAAAAGGAAGCATCTTCCTCGATGACCTGTGTAAGTCATCAAAAGGGCATTTTCTGTGCCTTTTCAAATCAAGATAGCAACCTACTTGTGTTTAACACTATATGTTGGAATTTTATGTATAAGTTAGATATAGTAGACCTAGTTAAAATGTAAAAGAAAATTATTAATATTTGTAAAAGGTAGAAAAAGGAGAAAGAAGAGGGCACAATTGTATTGACTCCTGAGGAGGCTTCTGTATGCGCATACACATGGTGTTCCCTCTGTTGGTTACAGAAGTGCTTTTAAAATAATGAAATTACTTCCATCAGAAGGAGGAGAGAGATGCTTGCATGATATGGGTTTTGGGGAGGAGGAAAGGGGAGTAAGAAGGTTTGCTTTTGTGATTTAAAAATATCTATGGCTGTATTTATACCAGCCAGGGAAGTTTTGTTGCCAAGTCTTTCAAGGCTTACAGAGGAAATGCAACACAAAGCAAGAAAAATATCTGCGGAACAGCTTTAGAATGAGCTCCAGAAGAAAAAAAAAAAAGAAAAAAAATTCCAAATGCTGCATACTGTGTGGTCTTTAGAGGACTGCTTTGAGGGAAGGAAGAAAAAAGGCTGTATAAAATAAAAATGTACACATATACACCTCCTGGTAAACTGGCCTGAAGGTTGTGACCAAAAGCAAGAGACTTCTGAACTTTTAATTTTATTTGTTTCTGGAAAAAAAGGACTCTGCTGCAATAACCCTCTTCCTATGTTTCTGTTCTGAATAGTGTCAGGATTAAAGAGAGTGTATAGCAGGAGATGTTCCATTTGGCAAAGAAAAGGAAGGGAGAACCCTCCTGTGAATAACTTCCACTTCAATTAGTGCTTGCTAAGTTACTAAGAAGCCTGGGGACAGGTGCACTGGGTTTGGTGACAAATGGCTCAGCTAGAGCCCTCACATAAGTAGAGGTGATAGGAGCAGCCCAGACTTGGGTTATGGAGTAGACCGTAGACTAGGTAGCATGAGTAGTACTGAAGAGAGAAAGCAGTGGTTCACTTAGTGATAGTGTAGTTGCTTCCAAGTTTCAGTCTGGGAAAACAGGGCCTGCAAAGCCAGGTAGAGACCTGTGTCCTCTGTGTGACTGCGACTGTGCAACATAACGGGGTCTGTCCCTCTGACAGACCTCCTGCCATTTCCCTTCTCCACTAAACCCTTTTGTGATTCATAACCCCTTTCTTCTGCTGATTTTGGTACCAATCCAGAGAATGGTCTGGCTATGGATAAGTAGTATTGTGTTTCTCTGGATACTCCTGGCAGTAGATGCATGCTTTTGAGAACAGTGACCACCTCAACCAGTCAAGAACAACGGCACAAGTGAAAATTCTGTGCTAGAAGGTCCTAACTAAAACATTTTTCCCTCCACCATGGAATGAGGTACTATTTCCAATAACTAGATATGGGCACAAAGCATTTTTGTAGCCTCCTGAGAAGCTGTAGTGGGACAGTTATTTGCACTGCAGAAAAGAAACAATATCCAGTGAGTTTTTCTTCTGCTTAAAACCATTAATGGACTAGCACCTCTCCATTCCTCCTCCATGCAGCGAGCCACCATCACTAGAGCCTGTTGCAGCTGAAGGAGCTGCAGTTGGCATTTGGCACTTGGTATCCGGGGTTCTACTGTGCTGCTGATCTGCTGGAGAGGTTCATGTGAGCCTCTAAAGCATGCCTAGCAAACCAGTCCTGTGGACAGACCACCTTGGTCCTGCTGCTTCAGTGTCCGAATACCAAGTTGAACGTACAGCTGACGGAACAGATTTATCACAGAATGGTCCAGGCTGGAAGGGACCTTCAAAGGTCATCTAGTCCAACCCCCCCGCAGTCAGCAAGGACGCCCCCAACTAGACCAGGTTGCCCAGGGCCTCCTCGAGCCTCCCCTTAAATGTCTCCAGAGAAGGGGCCTCAACCATCTCCCTGGGCAACCTGTTCCAGTGCTCCACCACTCTCATTGGAAAGAACTTCTTCCTAAGATCCAATCTAGATCTGCTTTTCTTCAGTTTAAACCCATTGTCCCTCATCCTGTCACTGCAGGCCTTTGTAAACAGGCTCTCCCCAGCCTTCCTGTAGCCCCCTCAGGTACTGGAAGGCTGCTATTAGGTCTCTCTGGAGGCTCCTCTTCTCCAGGCTGAACAACCCCAGTTCCCTCAGCCTGTCCTGTCTGTTTTTTTCTGACAGAAGCTGTGAATTTAATGTAGTATGTGGCCTTTTTTCCTACATAAAGCATCTAGGAATATGTGTTTCCAAAGGTACAATGGCAATTATAATTGTACCTGAGGCATAGACAGGTTAGGAAGAAATTCCAATTAAAAAAAAAAAGGATGTTATTCAAGTAACTACTGAACAGTACAAAAAATAAACTTTTGTCCTTTCTATTCTGGCTGCTTCTTATACTGTGACTTTTATTTAAGGGTCTCTTGCAACAGCAAAATCTGTTACATCAATATGTAGTAGTCTCCTTGTCCAAGGATCTGGAGATGACATACCTAACCTTACTCAGAGCTGGTGTAGGCTCCCTGTTAAAAATAAAGCAAAGACCTTCTCTCCTAAAAGCCTTCATTCTTCCTTAAGAGTCCTGTTTTCATTTCCCCCTTTCTCCTGTGGCTGCTAGGCAATCTCCCTGAAATCCTGGGGACTGTCAAGAGAAATGATGACATGTCTTCTCTTGCAAGTAGACCAGAAGTCTGCAGTGGCAGAGTCAGAGCTGATTGCCTATCTTATCTCAAGTCGCTAGTCTCTAATTCAGGCTTTTGCAAACAACTACCAGTCCTGTTTTTTTCTGGAGCTACAGGTTAGTGTTTAATGTACTACTTTTCTGGGGCTTTGCCTATCAAGCCTGAGAAAAAGCCTTTTGCCTTTTTGATCCCAGCTGGGAATGGATTAAAATCAAAATTCAAGGTCTAGAGAGCCCGGAAGGTGAGAGGGTGAAGGACAGGGGGACATCATCTGTCACTCAAGATCTCTTTTTCTTGTACCCACTCCCAAAGCATGACAGACCATGATTTATCAAATAGTAGATAGGCTTCAGATCAAACAGAATTATGTTAAATTAACTGGGGAGGTTCACTTTGTCCTTGACCAGTATGCTGGCGGTAATTATTTTAAAATGTGGGGTTTTTTGACATATAAAGTTGAAGTGAGATCCATACAAAAAACCCCCAAAGAACCATCCTACTAAAGGAAGTCTTCCTTTGACGGCAACCAACTTTCCTTCATCACTGTGTTATGAAAGAGGTTTCAGAGAAGTCAAGTGTCAAGACCTACCCATCCTCTATGACCCATAGGCCACCCCTCAAGGATGACAGGCCAATAGTGTCTGTCTACATAAAGAAGTACCATTTTACAGACATTCAGACGGTTTAGCTCAGCATTACATCTTTTCAATGCCACAGGATGAGCAAGTTGCTCTAAAACCTGTAAAAGAGTTCAATGTAGCTTGCGTGGTCTCCTTTTCAGTAATTCATTTAGACTTCTTGATGTGGTCACAGCCTGGCTGCTTAGAGAAAATGATGTGACAAGCTGTGTTTCTTGATAGCATCTACCTGAAACATAGAAGCTGGTATAAAACAACAGGCTGTATGGTTGTCTACAAACCCATTGTATAAACCCATGGGCTGCAAGGCTAAATTTGGCCCGGTGTATCTTGATATCTACTCAAAAGGAACAGTCCCTCCTTAGAAAAAGGCTGGGAGGGGGAACAGCTGGTGGAGAGTGGAATAACTTTTCTTACTGGGAGGTGATCACAGATATTTCCTGCTGCTGGTCAGAGATTATTTCCTTATGTGGTAGTTCAAAGCTGCCATGAAAATGGTAGACCAGCATAAGCAATGTGGTAAGCGTGATGAGCAAACTTCCCTGTGCATGCTGGTAGGAAGAATGCTGTAACATCTCCAGGTGATGAGTCTTGGACGTGTGCATCCATGCTGCTGTAGTCAGGACAGTGTTGCAGGAGCTCACTTTGTACTGCCTTCCTGATGCACCAGTCCAGCTCCCATACGTAGGGCTACAAAGATGATGAAGGGTCTGGAGCAGCTCTCTTACGAGGAAGGACTGAGGGACTTGGGTCTTTTTAGTCTGGAGAAGAGAAGGCTGAGGGGGGATCTGATCAACGCCTATAAATACTAAAAGGGTGGGTGTCAGGAGGATGGGGCCAGTCTTTTCTCAGTGGTGCCCAGGGACAGGACAAGAGGAAATGGGCACAAACTTGAACATAAGAAGTTCCACCTGAACATGAGGAGGAACTTCTTCACTGTGAGGGTTGCAGAGCCCTGGAAGAGGCTGCCCAGAGAGGTGGTGGAGTCTCCTTCTTTGGAGACATTCCAAACCCACCTGGACACATTCCTGTGCAAGGCAGGGGGTTGGACAAGATGATCTTCAGAGGTCCCTTCCAACCTCATATCATTCTGTGATGCATGCTGAAATCAAGTGATTCAGAGGTGTGTTTGGTTTTGTTTTTTTTTCTGAAAGAGCCATAATCATAAAATCTGTTCTCTCCAGCTTGTTAGACTTGGGCATGATCATGGAGTATAGAACAAAATAGAGTATTTTCAGTTGGATGGGACCTACTATGATCATCTAGTCCAACTGCCTGGCCACTTCAGGGCTGACCAAAAGTTGAAGCATATGTCATGATGTCTAATATCAAGATAATTTTTTTTTATAGTAGTTACTGCCAAATACCACAACCAATACACTCCTTGAAAGAAGCTCCATTGCAGAGTGAAAAACATCACATTGCAAAGTTTGAGTAGAAAATTTCTCTGACTTTTGGATAGCTAGGCCGCACCTACATCAGCATATCATTGTGGGGCAGGAGCACTTTTGCAGTCCATCTCCTACCTTAGCATGCTTTGGTTTGTATTGTGGGGCAGTTCGGGAAGTCACAAACTGTGTTTCTTCTGGATGGACTGAAAGCAGAAGATGTGTGCCTGTGGCTAAGTTTCGGGGCACGGGGAGAAAGCCAGGGTGAAGCATCTCTGAGCTGCACGCAGTGTGGAAGATGGGTTCTCACCACCACTTGCTTTGCTCTACTGATTGTTCCTGCTGCGGTGTTACTGCTTGCTAATGCAGACCCTGACGTGGCCTTAATTTTCTCTAAGATTTTAACTTGTGGTGCATGCTCTTTCCACTTGCTTCCATTTTATTGCTTCAGTGATTTCACAGATCGTTGAAACCTGACTATCTCAATCCATGGGTTGTTTCTGGTTGGGCGGTTTAGGCTTCCAGTGGCTTCTGGGGTTTGGCTGTTTTTTCTTTACCACGCTTTTGCTAGGAACTGGACATCATCTACAGCTTGTTTTGGAAACTTATCAATTCGCTGCTTCTGCCATGTTCCAAACACTTTAATAGCTGCTTCTATTTTGTAGTATATGTTAACCAGCCAAATCTGCTCTGCTTATCTAGCACAACATTTTTGTCTGCAGGCCTATCACATGCCCGATTGTGCAGGAAACTTGCTCAAGGCAAAATCTCTGGTCAGGCAAAGCCACAAAGCAACTTAGTGGTACATTTATCTGCTGATTTATTTATTTTTTTTAATTTTAGTTCATATAGGAAAAAGCAAGGCCTGGTGGCTCTTAGGCACAGCCTGGTTTTGTAGCCCTAATACTATCAGTTTGGTGGCTTCTGAGGAAAACCCTACTGCAATCTGAATTAATGCATTTTCTGCTTTACGCCAAACTTACAACTCGTGATGATGTGCAACATAAGATTTATTGCTGTGTTTGCATCATGATTTGGTCGCTATTTCAGTGTTGGTGTGTGTGTAATGGGTGGGATTTTCAGTAGGGGCTGCTATTAACCTGACCCTTTTTCTGTTGAAGCTTATGTAGGCTTCACTCTGCTCTTGGAAAAAGTGGATGACTCTCGCCTCTGATGATAAGGAAGGAGTCTTACCCAACAGTCATCACTTCCTCAAAATCTTTCTCATTATAAATATAGAATCATCCTGCTCTCAGCCCTAAATAAAGTAAGGTCAGCCTTCTGTCCCTGGATGGACCTACTTCCCAGCTACTACCTGTGTGTGCTGCTGTGGTACAAATAATCAACACTTCACATCTGTGTAGTTCTAGCTGTTTTATTTCAAGCAAACAAGCTAAAGCCTACAACGTTTGGTTTGGATGCTCTTTTGCCAGTGCTGGCATATGTGCAATATTTTACAAACATGCCACTAATCAGCTTGCCCTCTGATTTATGTTTCATTATCAAGAGAGCTGAAACTGTTTAGATAATTCATGAGCAAGAAACTGATGCTTTCTGTTAGTGAAATAAAAAAAAAGTAAGATCTATCAACATGTAACATGACCATAAAATTAAGCACAGCCACAGTATCCCAAACCAGACCAGCTGAATCATAGCAAAAAGTACATTTGAAACCAGCCTTTTGCTTCCAATTCCTGCGGTACATCAGGGAAACTTTCCGCTGCTCTCTGGGAACAATAGCATCAGCTCCTGACAAACTGGTGGGGAGAAGGAGAGGAAGCCTTCACATTTTCACAATGTTTGGACAAAAGAAATATGAATTCTTGTAAGTTAAATTAGTTCTTGATCCCTGAGCTGTCCTGGGATGGATCTTGCCTGGGCTCTCTTGCCATTGTAGAATGATTTGAGTTGGATCAACTTAAAGATCATCAAGTTCCAATCCCCCTGCCTTAGGCAGGGACACCTCCCACCAGACCAGGTTGCTCCAAGCCCCATCCAGCCTGGCCTTGAACCTCTCCAGGGATGGGGC
>JAOQGH010000012.1:48513647-48530142 GCA_025769975.1 Gallinago jamesoni
CTTCTCTTCTCCAGGCTGAACAACCCCAGCTCTCTCAGCCTGTCCTCATAGCAGAGGTGCTCCATCCCTCTGATCATGTTCATGGCCCTCCACTGGACCCATTCCAACAGGTCCATGTCCTTCCTGTGCTGAGGACTCCAGACCTGCACATAGTACTCCAAGTGGGGTCTCACCAGAGCAGAGTAGAGGAGCAGAATCAGGAGGCCCTGCTGGCCTCACTTCTCTTGATGCAGCCCAGGACATGGTTGGTTCTTTGGTCTGCCAGCACACACTGCTGGCTCAGGTTGAGCTTCTCATCCACCAACACCCCCAAGTCCTTCTCCTCAGGGCTGCTTTTCAGCCATTCTCCACCGAACCTATAGTTGTGTGTATCACACCATCCTTACCACACATCACCGTGTCACTGCCGTGGAAGGCACTTTCCACTAAATTTTGTGTTTGTAATTGTGGCGGTGTGCTTACCCCGCTCAGATGGGCACTGACTTGTGCTCAAAGCGCTGAGTGGCTAATTTCTTGGCTTCTGCAGTGAGTCAAAGCTGATCAGGGCCTTGGATGAGCTGTTCCTGGAGCAGGAGGACCAGTACTTGCAACCGCTCTGCCTGGCTGCTGATGACAGGCACCTGTCACTTGGAGACCAGATAACATGGTGGGGATGACAGCTTGCTGTCCCCCCCCTCCGAGCCAGCACTGCCCTTGGGGGTCAGACATATGGTGTCTCTCACCCCCCATCTCCTCTGCCATGGCCATTCCTGCCAGGAGGCTGCCAAACCAGGCCATGGGATGGGATGTCAGTGAGGTTCCCAGGTGAAGGGAAAAACATTGCCAACTTGTTTGGATAGTCCCACTCAGACCCAAACTGTTGCTCCTATTGGCAGCATCCCTCAAGTACCCTGGTTATCTTTGTACTGACAACACATCGTGTTTGCCAAAGGACCTAAGCTAGTTCTTGTCTTGGTCAGCTTGGAATACAGGCCTTGATCCAGTTCCTAATGATAAAAGAAGTATTGATGTTTTCAAGCTAAGACCTTGAGATATCAGAGATTTTACTATCAGTGTGACACAGGCCATTGTGACTGTACTTTAAAAAAAAGAAACCCAAACTCTTTATTTTTCTATGTCTTGTTCTATTTATCAGAATATCCAAGTGCTTCCTCATGCTCTCAACCACCATCTTACAGGTGCTAATACAGGAGTTATTCAAAGAATTTCACTGGTTCATTTGTTAGAGTACATTTTCTTGGAGTGCAGAAGAGCCAAGGTTCGTGTCTTGGTTGCTGTGTGTAGGTGACTGAAAATGGATCAGCTAGCGTTTTGTTATGCTATATTACACCTATACGCTATATATCACTGTCAGATGAGCTTGGGTTGGAGAAAATGGTACAAAGATCCTTCTTTTTGCAGCATTGTGTCAAGGTCGTCTTTGTACCACTACAGCATGTAAAGCCTGGTGCTAATATTCACAGCTGCTCTTGAGAGGAAAATTCCTTCAATTTAAATAATCAAGCGTAACTCCAAATGCGCACTGATAGGAAGACAGGTGATCCTTGAAATCACTGGGTGTGAGATAAGTATCACAGCACGTGACACAGTCAAGCACTGAAGAAAACCCTACAGCCACCATGTGCTTAGATAACTCAGGGGGATGATACGCAAATTCAAGCTGAGTGAGTGACGACACGGAAAGACACTTTGTCACAAGGAGAATGGTAACTGGGAAATTTGTAGAAAAGTACAGGGTTGCTCCTGCAGACTCTTTTATTGCACATTTCTGATGGAAATAAGTTCTTTTGCTGGGGAAGCCACAAGTTCAAACATGAAATTAAAGCCTGACAACTTCTTATAGAAAAGCTCACCCCATGCAACCCCTCTCCCGTATTTTCTTGGCTTTCCTGAGGCTTGGACAAGCTCTACTAGCAGATGCTAGCAAATCGGGGGAAATCCCATTGCCCAGTGTCAATTCAAGCTATGGGAAACCTTGGATATAAACGCTCTGATGCAACTATGCAGGTCAATGCACTGCCAAGAAACGCGTTTCCCTGCACTGTTACCAAGACAGGCATCGAGCGGTAACAGCGGTGAAGATATTGGAGGGGTTCTACCCTCCTGAAATCTTGTGCTCTCGTGATGATGGTGCTGCTGTGATGAGTTGGGAGGGGTTGGATTGCTGAGCCAAAGCCCCAGAGAGATACTTGGTCTTGGGCCTAAGTGCGTAGGAGCGTATGGGATCTAGCTCTTTGCTTCCCAACTTGGATGTAGGAGACAAAATCACACACTTTGAAGGTGGGTGTGAGAGTAACAGTTCAAGACCTGCTGGTTCTCATGATGGAGTCACCCACTGCACTCTGGGTGATGTGGTGTAGTTTCCTCACTCTGTAAGAGAAAAGTTAAGTTCAGGCTGCTATTGCAACGCAGGTCGGAGTCAATTCCACTTAGTGCACCGTGTAGCCAGTAGAGACCTGCATCTTTCCAGCCCCAAAACACACAGCTCCTTCTGTCTCTTGACGCATTACCATCCTTCTGACCTTACCAGCCCTTGCAGTCCTTTTGGTGAGTATGTCTGCATCTTTCACCCCTTTTCTTCCAGCTAAAAACAACTTGAAAATATTTTGGCACTTCCTCCTCCGCAGTGAGAATTTGGCCAGGATCTCTCTGGGAATAACTATCAGCCACTTGCAAAAGAGTCCAACCTCTTGGAGCCTGCCTGTGAGCCAAAGCTTTTATCAGGGAAAGTTTAATTCTCTGTAGCTCTGCTGTGACTCCTTTTCCCTCTTGTTGCCCATTCTGGGCTAGATGGTGTGATTCAAGACTGGCACCTGGGAAGGTCAGGGTGAAGGCATCTTCCCTGAGGGAGGTGGGCAGGGGACAGCCTGGGTACGCTTTCTATTCACAGGCTGAAAGGATGTGCTGGAGAAATACAGCCAGCAGCTTGGAAGAGGAGGGGAGAACCTTCACCTCTGCGCTCCCAGCTACAGAGGAGGAGGACAGCCACCCTGCTGGGGTGGCACGGGTTGCCTACCCCTTCTTCCCCAGACTTCGGTCGTCCCCCCCCCCCAAAATCATCTTCAAAGTCCTTTGTCCAGTTGTGCAGAGAAAGCTGTAAATCTGTACCCTTGTTTAGTGTGGCATGTACTCTGCCTCTAATCCAATTTCCCTTCTGTTTGTTCTCTGTGCAGCCTCATTCGGCCTGACAGCTATTTAATAAACCTATTTGCTTTTCTTTGACATGAGGCAGAAGTGGTGGGTGTTGAAGAGCCATAAGGCCCTAGTGGACAATGAAACCCTTTCCCACTCAACACTCTTCCAGCTCAGCACAGATAAATTGTGTAGAACTGGGAAATTAACCCATCCTATCTTAAAACAAAAAAAGAAAAAAGAAAGTGGCATTCACAAGCTGGTCTGCAATTGATTCAAGTTGGTTGCTTCCTCCTCCTCCTAAATGAGCAATCCTCTCTCTGACTGTTGGTGTGGATCGACAAGGTTGTAAAATGTTTGAAGAGGATCATTTACGCACCTTTTGGCTCTGTCACCTGCAAGGAAACAAGCCATTCAAGAATATTTGCATTTTAAAAACCATCCCACCTAAAGTATGAAGGAACAAAGCTATTCTGACAGGTTTAGAAAAACTCACTTCTTAACTTAGCTTCTAGGAAGATATATTACAAAATGTCCAGTTTAGAAACCTTTCATTTGGTTTTCACGTATCATTTGTGAGCTCATCATTCTCTGTGCTGTCCTCCCTCACAATAATGTTAGAATTTACATCCACATCCTCCCCTAAGGAAAGGAGGAGAAAAGGCATTTGGACCTTTTATGGCACCTCAGGAAGACACAGAGACTCTGCAGTGGTGAAGATGGTAAAAGATTAATACTTAGCTATATAGCTACATTTAGGAAGGAGAAAGATTCTTTCTCTTGATTAATTTAAGAAAGAAAAGCCCAAAATAAACACCACAAATTTTTAGCTTAGTAGCACTCTGCATATTAACTGAGACTTTCTTGGTCTTTATCTCTTTTAATGATCTGATATATGTGTGTGTATGAAGTTCAAATGCCAACTGCTAAATTCCAGGGAAATGGAAAAAAAAAAAAGGTGGATTTTCAAGCTGCTTTTCATTTGGATCTTGAGTATTAGGTAGACTTAGTGCTGACCAAATAACAGATTAAGCAAGTAGAATATTCTATGTCAATTATTCCAGCTATTTAAAACTGAGTAGCTTCTCTGAAGTGGTCTTCTGTGTTGTTGCCTGGAGACATTCATTTTGGAGCAGGGCCTTACTGAACAAGAAGCTATGCACAGACACAGTAAAAGGAGGTCTTTCCCAAAGGAAACAATACAGAACATCCACAATGAGCTGTTTGTCTGACAACCCAACCTGAAACCACTGTATGTTGTAGTCGTGAGGTTATTAGGAATCTGAGGGATGTATGGACTTAGTTACCATTCTCCTTTTTTGTTGTTGTTTTTTTTTTATATAGTGCATCATTTCTGATAGGCAATGGGCAAATTAAATATACTTCCCTTATCTTAAAAAAAAAAAACAAAACCAGGAGGTATTTTGATTCTTTTATCCTTTCCTTCCAAGCCATGTTTTCTAGTCTCTGCTTGATCTCTCTATGCCTCTTCTAGATTCCCCAGTCCAAGTCTCTTCTTGCAGAAGACGCCTAGTCCCCATACATATTGCTGCTGGCATAGCAGAGGAGCATGGTGAGCCAGAGAAAAGAAGGTGCCCTGGGATAAGAGAATGCATTGAAGGGTCTAGAGGCATAAGAGGGTTTTCAGAGAATGACTTTCAGCCCAGCTTTCTCCACCCTGGCTCCCTTTTAGCCTTCCCTCAAGCTGTTTTGTAACCATAACTGCATTTTGCCTGCACAACTGAGGAATCTTTACTTTTGACTGAAGTACTGCACCTCACACCCAGTGCAGTACCCCAGAGGGGCACTCTCATGGGTACAGAGGGCACAGTGATGTGCCAAACAGCCTACAGAGGCACCATTGCTGCTTTCCGAGTAGACATGGTCAGCCATTAAGTCCCAATTGGTTTCCCACCAGGCTGCCCCAGATGGTGTTTCCCAACCTGCATTTGCAGCTTCCCTTCTTCCTGGGTCCAATGTAAATTGCCTTCCTGACATGTCATAACACCCCTACTGATTTCAAGAGAAATAATATCTTTAAGAGTTAAAATATTAGAATTGTACTTGGCACTTACAGATCCGTGTTCAAAGCAGCACCAACACTCTTCAGTGGTGTCCTCCCTGACGCCTACTTTTTATATCTATTCTCAGTTCCTAGGGAGGACTTAAAAAGACACCTGAGAAGTACTGACTTCCAAATCCACAACTGCAACTATTCCAGGACAACAATTTTTTTTTTTAAGTTGCTGACTTGTTTCTGTTTTCACCATGAAGGAGGAAGGTCAGCACCAGCAGGAAGAGACATCGCTGCTCCCTGATGTCAGGCAGGAGCTCTATCAGCTGTGGCAGCACCTATCCACAGGGAAAGGCCAAATGGCAAGCTGAAATATGTTAGAGAAAAGACTTGCTGGCAGATTGATGGAGAACACTGACATATTTCTGTAAACCACAATACGAAGATCAGGACGAGTGTCCGTCTTATTGAGAAGTCATTTCCCACCTCAATTAGCTGGTAGTTAAGGCAAACACACACAATGGTTCATCCCCATCGGTTTGAGTGATGCTTTCTTGAGCAATTCTTACGCTCCTGCCTCTGCTGAGTCTCTCCAGTGATGGTGCTGCTGGCAACTGGTGGACTTTGTCAGCAAGCCAATGAATCTTTATCAACAGGCTTAGCTTCATGTTTGGCTCAAATAACATCCCCTCTTAAGGCAGGGAGGAAGAGGAGGAAACATCCCGGCCCAGCACGCACAGTGTCTACCAGAGGGTTGCCAGGAACTTAATTTCTCTTTGTTATATTGATTGTCATATTTTATGACTGTGCATGTCTCTGTTGCTGGACTGGCCTCAGCTGGGGTGTGTTTTCTTCTCCCCCTGTTTTTATGGTCACTTGGCATTTCTTCTCCTGGAGTGGCCAACATCCTAACCCTGCACTGAAGTCGATGTGAGCTCTTTGAAGAAAAGCAGCATCCTATCCAAAACAATGACAAAAAACTCCCCCCAAACTAGTGATCAAGAGGGAAAAATGAGCCTTCAGGCTTGTGAGCCTAAACAAAGACAGGCAATAAGCACGTGGTAGAAAGGGATGACTTCTTTTAACCTTTTTACTGTAGTCTTTGATATTATCCAGTATAGGTTACAGCCCTTTTGTTTTCCATTCTCTGGATTTGGCAGATCTCTGCTCCCAGGCTGCAGTAATGTGTTTTTTCCACTATCTGTTCTCCAGTTCTTGGTGTCCCTCAGCAGAATGAAACTGTGGATTTTCTTCCTGCCTGAAAAATACAGTTACTGTTTTGGACCACAGCGGGGTCTCTTTACAGTAAAAGCTCTCAGTAGTAGCGTGCGATACATGCTACTTTGATTTGTCAGTGTATCCAGGTCTAGTTTCTTTGCTAAGAGTAAATTGAACATTTTTTTTTTCTTCCCTTGGATCACTCTTTGATGTTCCAGAAATTAAACTAGAGCAAAATCATATTCTTCCTTCCTTGTCCATCCATAATGAGAATTTGCCTGGTTGTGCCAGGTGTGTACTCGGAGTGAATGCTGCAGTTAGGAATAAAGACTGAACTGGCTGCCACTGAGATGGATCCACTGACCCACCCACGTGGAAGGGATGGTCAGTCACCTGATGGTGAACTGATGGTCAGTTCACCTCAGTTCATCTGAGATGCTTTATTAGCTCCAGGTCTTATTCATGCAGCTGTCGCAAGCAGCCTGCCCAAACAATTTCTACAATTTTATTTTTTTTTTAATTGATAGACAGTCATCAAATTAGAAACTGTAGAAAGTGGTATGAATTCAGTCAAGATCTTATTCTTTCCTACACCCTATATTTTGAGCTATTTCATTATCATGTATAAGATAAGAATTGGTAAAATCTCCCTGGTAGAAAAGTATCCTGTGAGATAACGTGTTTTTGTGCTGGGGAAAGGGGTTTGCAGGTTGTGCCCGTCTCTTATCTCTGCGTCACTGGGAAACACTGCAAAAGACAACATCGGGGTATTGCAAGGAACAAGTCTTCTGCAAATGGGAATGTAAAAAACACTGCTGTGGCTGTGATGGTACAATGTCTGTCCTTGTGACATGGATGGCTCTACAAGGGATGTCCTTGTGAATGCGTGTGGCTCCATTGGGAATTTGTAGGAGTAAAGGGGTAAAAAATCTCTTCTACAGTGCACATGGTGCCTTTTCGGTTGCAGACCATAAAACAAGCATACAGTCTTCTGATGTTGGGCCCTTCTGAATGATGGATTTACACCCCTGTGGTGAGCTTTCTTGGTAGCACCGAGAACACTTTGGCCAGGTCCAAAGTGCTCCCGTGGCTGCTGACAGACAGGGGTCATGGAGGTGGTCTTGCAGCGAGCAATTCATCTGTAGCAGTGCCCCATTAATTGCCGCTGCTAAATATGATCGGGGGCCTGGGAGTCTGCAGGCTTGGCTCTTCCCTTCTTTGTACCATGCGGGTCAGGAGCCACTTCGCTGTGGTTACAAGTGACTCCAGCATAGGAATTGCCCCAAGAGAAAATTTGGCCTCGAGTTTATTTTTCCTTAAGGAATTCTTGATTGCCAGGTCAGGGAATATTTTCCACCCTCAGCACCGGTGTGGGGCGCAGCAGAGGGAACCTGCCCCTTCATCTGCCCATCCATCCGAGGGAAGACACCGAAAACACTGAATTAATTCTGCCTACCTGGAAGAGCAGCTCTCTGCCAATGAGATTAAAATATCACTGGCACTAGACATTAGTCCCAAGCATATTTCTTTACTGTCAGCAAAGTATTCCCCTCTTGCCCTCTCTTATCTCCTGGCTTCAACTTGTTCCAGCCCCAGAGCCTCATTACCACTGGGATTGCAGTGGCCCCAGCTGAGACACTTCCATGTCCCCCCATCCTGACTCTGCCCCCCTTTTGGGGGGTCTCGGTGCTAATTGGAGGTGTTATCGCTTTATGAAGGAGCAGCTGCGGAGACTCTGAGGTGCCTCAGGGGGAAGCTGCTAGGGCTGAGCTGGTGGGAGAGCTATTTTCCCATCGAGGCCACCTTGATGCCTGGCACTGCATGAGTCCAACACAAACACATTTTGGGGACAACCTCCATGCATGAGCAGGACAAAATTGGCACAGGAGCTTGCAGGAAGAGGAGCTCAGCTGAGAGGTGTTTGATTTGTGTTGGCAAGAAGTGGGAGATACCAGACTTTCATGAAACAGAAGAGATGGTAGCACTCGGCCAGCTTGAAAACTCAGCCTTCGGACTCCAGAGGTAGTTTGAACTGGGAATGAAACTTTTGAAATCGTTTCCCTCCCCCCAGCCATTTCCTTGTTAACACATTGACCCCAAAATACTGGCAGTGCTCAAAAGGGTTGGCACAGCAGCTCTCAAACACAGGGCTCCGCTATTTCCAATTCATGCTTTAGAGCAGTAAAGATTCAGCTGAGCCTTTGAAGCATCACGTCGCCTTTTTCTCAAATCTCTTTCTTCTGTTGGGAGGCTCTTTGGTGGGAGGCAGTAACGCGGGTGGGTTACTTAGAGGCTGAGAGGGGCTGATGCGAAGCTGCAGTTGGCAGAGCTGCTCTCTGCTGTAAAAGCAAGCTGCCCCCTCCATGCCATACCACCCTGGTCCTGCAGGACATCACATTTATGGTGACTGTGCATTGTTATGTGCTTGTAGTGTTATCCCAAGGGCAGTGTTAAACAAAAAGATGCGCTTCTCGTTGTCAGAAGTTGAGGGCAAAACATTTTAACCTGCAAGTGTAAGTTTGCAGCCTTGGAAAGCGGTGACCAGGATAACGCTTCTAGCAATGGCAAGGGAGTCCAACACCCACAGCAAGAACCGAAGGTGAAGATACAACAGCCTGAGACACCAGCTGAAGCCCTCCCCTGGAGTTTCCTAATGTTATCTCCCCCGAATGCTAACCTCAGGCACCCAATATTTGCTTTTCCCACAGTGCCTGAAGAAGCAGCCTGGGGAGCGAGGGATGAGGCTGCTGGATGTTGCCTGTTGTTTCCTGGTGAAGCGGTGACACCATCCCACTCTACACGGCCCTCGCCTCACTGCCCGACCCGGAAAGAGTCACTCGCAAACAAACTCTGGCCAAAAGGCAAACTTTGCAAGAACCTCTTTCCTCTGAGGGGCTTGGCAAAGTTTTGCAGCTCGGTCCAGCTGAGGCTTTTGCTATCAACTGGCAGAACTTGCAGCCTTTTCCTGCCTGGCAGTTGCAGGCAGGGAATTGCTGATAGCCAGTCTGACATCTGTCTCTTGCTCCGAGCTGACTCCATAACTACCTTGTCTGGTGCAATTATAAGCTCTGGAAGATTTATATATTTAAAAAGAGGGAGGTGGTGCTGGGGTCCGGGGGGGGGGGCAGAAAAAGGTCTGGTCTAACCTCAGAGTCCTATGGGAGGAAGCAAACTGGAACCCATTTTCCTATTTCTTTCTTGACCTTATCCGGGAGCAGCCAGCCTATCTGTAAGTGGCAACTGTGGAAAATGTGCTCTGGCCACTTGGTGTGAAAGATAGGCAAGACTCCTAAAAAATCTTCTCCGCAGCTTATCACCTTTCTGCTGGCTCCACAGCAAACCAGTGCCCCAGCGCAGAAGGAAACTGGCTGTCTGTAAGGCTGGACAGGGCCTCATCAACAACTGATAAGCTCCCCTGTGAACATTCAGGCTCTTCAAGGTTTACCATCCTTTCAAATACCACAGAAGCTCTAGCTGGGCAGATTCACACACACACACACACACACACACACACACACACACACAACATCAGTGCAGTTGCTATTTAATGCCATGCATCTGGTTCTCCTTGGTTCTTTCTGCAATTTCAGGGGTGCTGCTCCTCTTTGTCGTGGGTGTAAATGCAATAGGGCTGTGTAGTGTGTTTTATAAAGTTGGACAGAGGCATTTTTTAAAGAGAATTCTCCTTCTAGTTTTCCCTGGTCCTACTACAAAACTGCAAAAATTCACCTTGCTACTAAAATAGTAGGAGGAACAAGAAGAATCAGGAGAGTGCACGTTGTGGGAAAGAAAACAATACCTGCAGCAGACTGATGCCTGGGAGATGTTCAAAAAGGCATACCTCATTTTAAACTGGGACAGCAAAAGTCTGATAAGCCATTGCCCGAGTTTCTTTTTCTGCTATAATTTCTGTAAAAGCAGAAAAGTAGTACTGCAAAGAGCTGCCTGCCCAGTTTGGGGAAAGCAGTTTTATGGCAAGTAGGCAAAAAGCAGAATAAAATACACTCTTACGTGAAAGGAGTAGAGGGGTGCAAGGAGATAGTAAATAGGCAACACACTCCCTGAAATTCTGATTTATATCCTGAAGAGTAATGTTTGAGAGAAGGCTTGATTTGGTGACATTGAACTTTAAGTGAGGGAGAAAAAAGAAGCATCCCTCCTGCTTTGGCAACGCCCGGTTTTTGGAGTGACCACTTTCAGACTGAGGTTCTCTTCATGCCGAAGGCTTGCACAGGAGCAGTAAGTGGGCAACTTTAAGTTATGGTAGATACATGCAACCACCGCTCCCACAGAAAAACTGCAGCAGACTGGAGCATGGAGAGCAGGAGGGCGGGATGTCTTTGGGGGAGTCTGCCCAATGCACTTTGATCAAATGCTTTAAAACGCAGTTAATAGACAACTGATTTAATCTTACCAAACCCCAGAGCCTCAGGGTCTCTCTCTGCCTTTTGGTTATGGAATTATTAGCATCAGTGCAACTTATAAATCTGAATAATTAAACCAATTCCGTTCAATAAACAAGCAGACAAAGCCACAGCAAAAGACGTTAAGTTCCCCGTAGGGCATTTTCAGTGTTAGATTGCCATTGCAACCCCAAAGCATCAGACCTCAGAAGTTTTATGCCTTCAGATCCAGAAAATACTAGCTGGAATAACCAGGTACAAGACTTTGTGCCAAAATATGAGTATTTCTGCGCTTGAGAGACTGCAGATACTGGGTGTGATTACTTGTTAATGAAGAGAACAAAAACATGGGAAAAGGGAAGAGAAGATCATTCTGTGAGATGGAAACCCATCGGGCAAAGCTTAGTCTCAAAGCCAACAGTCCTTGTGCACGAAGAATAACATTGTAAAGAAAAAGATCACAGAAATGCTGGTTATTGCTGGCATTGCAATGCCAGCAATTTTTGAATGGCTGTTGTGATTTAGGCTGAATTGGCCAATTATGGGCAACAGATGCTCTCCCCCCATTTCTCGCTCTGAGGAGAAGAGGAAGAGAGATAAAGAGATTTATGGGTTTAGAAGGAACTGAACTACTTTGATGACATATTAATAATAAAATAAAAAGACAATAATAAAATAGATACAATATATCCAAAACTGTGTCAAGCACACAGGATGACGTCACCAGCAGGCAGTGGGAAAGTCCCAGACTGGACTCAGCGATGGATGGGAACTGGATTCCAGCTCTGGAGTCAGGAACATGTGGATCAGAATCAAAGGCAGGGTCCTTTGAACAGACAGGGTCTCCTCAGATGGCTGTTGAAGAAAGTGCATGACCCTCTGATCCCTCAGCTTTTACACTGAGCATGGGGCAGATGGGATGGAACAGCCTGTTGGTCAGGTTTGGGTCACCCATCCTGTCTGCTCCTCTCCACAGGTGGGACCTCTCTACGCTTTCCCAACCCTCCAATGGGGCAAATAACAAAATTGGCTGACCTTGGTTGTTACAGCAATAAGTATAAGCATATCATTCCTTGGCATGAAATATAGGCATTGGTCTTATCACTCCAAGCACAAACAGTTTTCTCCACAACATGCTGTTAATTTCAGAGAGTTAGCAGAGACTGAGCTAAGAAGTAAAATTACTGAACAGAAAGTTGGTTCTGTTTTACCTCCATCCAGGAGAATGACCCAGGTAAGCAAAGTATGCATCTGTCCTTTTCTGGTTTGAGGTTTTTGTTTTTAAAACACCAGCAAAAGGGATTCAAATGTAAATGGCAGTGTATTTATTCAACAGGATGCGTAGTGAAGAAGCTGGAGGAAACACGAAGTAATCACTAGATAAAATGGACCATTAGGGCATTTCAAGGTGGTTTTGCAAAACTGCTGTTACTGTCCCCCAGAAACCCTTCCTGCTATAAAGATGGTGAAATTTTAATAAAAATTGTTTATGCTCCTAGTGTAACAGAAGCTAACACAGGTGTATATATATATTTAAATGTTATGCAGCCATGAGAACTAAGGAGATAGAAGGAATCAGAAGGTTAAGCTGAAGTGAATGCATGTGTACTTCTCTGTTACGCACAACAGGGATATGATGGGTTTATGTTACAAATAGGGTGGTCAGTTTTAACAGGTGATCCTTTTGTTGGCATGTTGGCTTTTGCATATGTGATTTTGGGTTTTTTTTTTAATAGCTCAATAGCTCTCTAACTCTTAGGGTGTATAGCTGCTCCTGTGTCGCATTAATGTAAAATAATGTTGCACTGAATATCTTTATTCTATATGGGGGCTTGTAGATTTAACTCAGAATAAGGATTGATATCCCAGCATGCACCTATTCCTTCAGATGACAAAATTACTCATACAATGATACCTCAGTGATGGGCAAAACTTAAGGTAGATGAGGGTAGAACAAGGAATCCCTTCTAATCCCACATTAAATAATCAACATACATACATTTTCTAGCTGCCAAATGATCAAAAGTTGATCCTTGTCTCCACCATTTCAATGGTGCATTCACCTTCCTTACTCACAACAAAACCTGCCCGAGAGCATCTGTTACCCACTGGAACAACATGGTGGTGGGAGTTCGGGTTCGGCCCCTTTGCCGTTATATTTATTAGGTTGGAGTCTCACCAGAAACCTCTGGGCAAACACTGGGAGAAAGACCCAGTCTGTGCCGGAGTGCTGTGAAGCTGGCTTGCTGCCGGAGCCCTCAGTAACTCAAAGTCCTGGTGGATGCCCACTGGCAACCACCATTTCCTAGAGATGTGTGGTCCCTCTGTCCTCTTGGGACTGGGGGAAACTCTCTCTTGACAAACCTCACAGGATCCTGGCCCCTTCTGTGGAGGGAGCTGCTCGCCCCGCAGTGCCCCGCCACACATCCCACCTGGGCATGTGGTTGCGTGGGCGATGCGCAACCAAAGCCGGTTAGATCCCGACTGCTATAGGTGTACATCCCTCCCTCAAGGACTTGCCATGCTAATTAAAGGGTCAAGTGCAATTCTCCAGCAAACGTTTTGCTGGCTTTAACACTAGAGGAAGCGTCTGCTGGTGTATTTGGGTCATCTTTCCTTGGTTTTCTCTCTCTCTTGAAAAGCTCTGGCTTCACATCTTTGCTCGTTTGTTTCCTGTGCATCCCTTACCTGGCCCCAACTGGCATCTCTGTGGTCTGTGTAATGCATGTAAAACTGTAAAGTCGGGAAAACAATTTGGGCTGCCAGGCAGCTTTGAGGTTACTCGTTAATGTGTCTATGTAGAGCCATTCCTCTTGCAGATGGAGGAAAGCGTATTGCCATTCAGTATCACAAATACATCCCACTTGGTCTCAGAGACAGCCCCATCAGATCAGTTCCTGTTAAGCACTTGCCTGCCTTTGTGGTGACAAATTAAAAATTACATATAATTAAAAAGCAGGTTAGGCCCAAAAGCCTTATAATACACGTTGCAGCTTGCTAAGTGGGAGTCTGTTGTGGTTTCAGCTGAAAACACCGCAACCGGACTGACAGAGGGCCCTTCTGCCCACCCAAAAGAGAAGAAGACATATGGAGATTCAGAAATTTAGAATGAACTAAACTACTTTAATGAAGATTAATATTAAAATAAAAAATAAGAAAATAATGAAATAGATACAATATGTAGAAAACAGTATCAGGCTCCCAGGATGACAGTCCCATCACCGGCAGGCAGTGGGGAAGTCCTAGATGGGACTCAGTGACAGATGGGAACTGAGTTCCAGCTCTGGAGTCAGGAACACACGGATGGGGATCCAAGGCAGATGAAAAGAGTCCTCTTTGGATGTCAGCCATCGCAGGAAGAGAAGTTGACCCTTTGATCCCTCAGCTTTTACACTGAGCATGGGGCAGATGGGATGGAATACCCCAGTTGGTCATGTTTGGGGTCACCTCTCCTGCTCTCTCCTCCCCACAGGTGGGACTCCTCTATGCTTTTTCCATTTCTGACTTTCTAAGGGGCAAATAACAAAAATTGGCTGCCTTTGGTCATAAGTATAAGCAAGAGCCTCTCTGCACACCCTTCCTTGGCATGTAGCACAAATGTTGGCCTTATCATTCTGAGAATGAGCAGTTTTCTCCACAATATGCCATTAATTTCAGAGAATTAGAGGAGGCCTAGCTAAAATGTAAAATTACAGAACGCAAAAAATTGTTTGCTTTTACTTCAAACCAGGACAGGGTCCTGGCAGATATTTAGGGGCAGTGAATCTGAAAGGCCAAGGGCCTTGGCTGAGGATGTTTTGCCATGAGCCTGGAAAGCAAGCTGAACTGACTCATTGGGTCTGGCCGATGGAAGGAGAACCATCCCTCCAGCTATCCACTGCCCCACAGCGGGAGCGCTGCTCTCAAAAGGAAAACAAAATTTAAAAAAAATAAAAGAAGAAAAAGAGAAGCCGAGTGTTGCAAATTCTCCCCTCCCCTTTCATTTTTCCCCCAGTTGGGCAACAGCGCATGGGGGAGCTGTGAATTTGTCCTCTGGCTACTAAACTACTCCACTTCGCCCTTTGGACCAGTTACAACATTTAGGAAGGCTGAAGTTTTATAGAAGAAAATTGTCCCGCTTCCTTAATGAGGGTAATCAGGGTGTCTGCTGCTTTTTAAGAAGACAATAACTTATTATGCTAAGTCTGTGGAATGGGTTTTTGGCTAGGGAGAGGCATTGTTCACTGCAGACATCTGATTGTTTGCGATGGTGTCCTGCCTGGTGTCAGGAACGATGGGGATCTGCTGTTTCAGGGAGAAAAGCGCTGCTGAGGCCGGACTGATCTGTCAGCACAGAAATCCTGTAAAGCAGGGCTTTATCCAGAGTCTGCTGAATAGTCCCACTGCTTTTCATCCTACTCAGAGGGCTGTATTTAACGCCCTTTGAAGTAGATGACTCTTCCTACTTAAATCAACGTGTTGTATTTATGTGACACTAACATGTGCCTAACGTGGTATAAAGTGAAGCAAAAGGGCCCATGCATCTTCATTACCCCTGAAAAGCAAGTGTAGTGATAGGAATACGTAACTTTAGTGTCTAAACTGTATTTACTTTACAAAACGTCCAGGGCAGGGACTAGTAATTTCCTTTGTGTCCTCACAGCCCCTTGGGTGGTGGGTGCCAGCCCCAACAGGCAGGAACACGAGATACTGCTCTGCCAGGGGTGGAAGGGGTGAGCTGGCTGGGGCTGTAGGAAGCAAGAAAACATAGGGTCTGTATTCTACTGTTCTTTCATCGCCTGTCTGTTTTCCCACCAGCCAAGCTAGGAGAAAGTCAAGGGCTTTGATTGCTTGGTTTATTCCATTTTCATTGTTAGGGGAGCATGTTTACATATGGGAATGTTTAAGATTGTTTGTTCTCTCTGGTTCATTTCTCCAGACGAAATGTGGAGTCTTGGGAAGAACAGGACGAGGGTTTTGGGGGATTCAGAGAGGCCAGGTGAGGCTCAGCTTGCTGCTTCTTAGTAGACCCTCTCCCTGGAGTGCACCAGGAAGATGTTTTACCACTCCTCAGCTCTGCTTTAGCGTACTGCTACCTCTGTAGGTTTTTCTACTGTAGAGTAATGGCAGTGAAAGACAATGGTCCATTTTTTAGTGTGCTACAATCAACAGAGAGCAGCCAAAACCAGCCTGGTAGTGGACACAGTGAAAGCAGTTGGTGGGGGTGAGCGGCGAATGCAGTTTTTCCGTATCATTGCTTTCAAGGAGAACACAGGGCTGGAGGCACAGTCTTAGGAGTAGTGAACCCTAGTCCTAGCTGAGGTGACCTCCTCTGCTTGCCCCTGGCCCACTGAGGTGAAGGTATGTATTCATCAAAGGCAGGTTTGGCTAATGGTCGCCTAGCTGCTCTGTAGTCACCTACAGTGACTTGCACCTTGCTTAAGTTCCTGTGGCTCCTGGAAAGTATCTGCAGTGTATTGAAGGACATGGACCTGTTGGAACGGGT
The DNA here is from genome assembly GCA_025769975.1 of Gallinago jamesoni. NCBI lineage: Eukaryota > Metazoa > Chordata > Aves > Charadriiformes > Scolopacidae > Gallinago > Gallinago jamesoni. Next base: position 48,529,900 of record JAOQGH010000012.1, read on the forward strand.
CCAGCGGAGGGCCATGAACATGATCAGTGGGATGGAGCACCTTCCCTATGAAGACAGGCTGAGAGAGCTGGGGTTGTTCAGCCCAGAGAAGAGAAGGCTCCAGGGAGACCTTAGAGCAGCCTTCCAGTACATGAAGGGACCCTACAGGAGAGCTGGGGAGGGACTCTGTCAGGGAGTGCAGTGACAGGACAAGGGGTAATGGTTTTAAACTGAAAGAGGGGAGATTTAGATGAGATACCAGAA
>JAOQGH010000012.1:48535795-48550674 GCA_025769975.1 Gallinago jamesoni
CATTTCCTTCGTGCTGCTCTTCAGGTGGCCTTTCTTTGAGGTGTTTCATCTGTGATCCCCTGGTTCCTATTGCCTCAGGAGCCCCTGGCTCATCCCCATAAGACTTTGAGTATGCTGCAGCATATCCAGCACATCTCAGAGAATCAGGTTGAGTGCCTTCATCAATGAGCCATCCCTCAGACCTTGGAGCATCATCCCTTGGCTCATCAGGAGTGAGCTGGATAATATCCTCCTCCCACAACAAGCCTAGTTTAAATGTCAATGAGCCCCGCTAGCTCATGAGCAAACACCCTCTTCCCCCTTTCAGAAAGATGAAGCCCATCCAATGCCAGCAAGGCTCGTGTTGTGTAGGCCTTCCCATTGTCAAAAACCCCAAAATTGTGGTGGGGACACCAGCCATAGAGCCACATACTGACAGCTTGTGCATATCTGCTTCTTTCAGAGTCACTACCCATAACTAACAGAACAGAAGAAAAGATAACCTGCAGCCCAAATTCTGTTATTAACCTTCCCAAGGCCCTGAAGTCTCTTTTGATTACTCTTGGGCTACCTCCAGACCATAAATATGTGACCTTAAGCTCATCTTCTCTGAATTTTGGACCACAGAAGACCTGGGACGCTCTGTAAAACTACGAATATTTACATATTAAATAGACAGTCAGTAGCCACAAAGAATAAGTGGGATAACTTAAACCAGTTAACCAAATGCTAGGCTCAGTCAAAACAACGAATGAGTTTCTACAAGGCTCTATTAATGAAGTATTCAAGGACAGGAACAGAATTAATAGCAGTTTTTAGATCAAAGCCGATGTCCTCTTCTGCTGGAATTACAAAGTTTATTGTTAGAAGAAGTAATACAATTTTGTAAGGTATCTGTCACAGTACCATTTATTAGAAATCAATTAGCATTACACATTGCATATATGCGTATATGCATATATTTAGATGGACTAAACTTTGAATGAGTTGCAAGTAAATGAGGAATTTTAATTGAATGTGGATTTTTTCTGGTTTGGTTCAAGGGCAATTCATATTTGACCTGGCAGTTCAACATCTTTATCTGTGAGCTGAAGGAAAATCGTAATCTGGAGATAAGGCAAAGGCTGTCTGAATGGTAAAAGTCAGGAAGACTAAGCAGTGACATAAACTGGTCTGAATGACTTGGTGAGCATAGCCCTGGGAAACGAAGTGGTACAATTAAAATACCAGTTTGTATCTCTTAGAATAAAAAATACAGACCTCATCTACAAGAAAGGGGGCTGCACCCTCAAAGCCAAAAGGCTCTACTGGTTATATTGGAACCAGAAGGAAAGGAGGGGATTGCAGCATAATACTCCAGTAACTTTTGCACAAATAAAGATGTTACTGAGCTCATTGGTGGCTGGGACTGCTGAGAACAGCACTGAAATACTGCACGTTCAGCAAGTTCTGCTTGTAAGGTGTATACCCAGAGAGCACAGAAACAGCTGTAAACCGAAATCAAGAGTTGGAGAGGAATGATGGAGGTTCTTATGTGTATTTACCCTCCATAAAGGTCCTCCAGAGAGGCATCTTCACAGGAAGAGAAGGCTGAACACCAAAGGGCTTTACAGTCCAGTGAAGCGAAACATAACCTGAATCTGTGGCTGGAAGCTGAAGCTGGACAAATTAAGCTGAAAATAACACATGTTTTTATTAGAGTGAGCCTAATCACTGGAACACACTAGGGACAGGGTGGAGGGAGGGGGTGGTGGTGGATTCTCTGGCTCCTAAAGTCTTTACATCCAGACAGATGCCTTTCTGGAGATAGTCTTTAGCAAAACACGATTTATTGGATTCAACGCAAAGGTAACTTGGTGAAATGTAATGACCTGTGATATATAACAGGTCAGACTGGATGACAGAGTGGCCCCTCCTAGCTTGGAGCATTACAAATCTATGAACACTTAAACCGTAGGAAATTCTGACAGCAAGCTGTAATATTTTTCTCTGCTGAGATTTATCTAAAGCTCAAAAATAAATCAACTTATACTTAGCTTGCTAACTAGCATGGTACATGAACAAATTTTATTTTTTCTTTTAAGATATGTTGGAGATTCTTTAGTCTTATTTTTTAAGAGAATGGTTTATAAGATTTGGGTGTTTTGTTTTTTTCTTTTTAAGCACAGTTAAGAGGCTCTAATGCTACAGCTTTCCAAGAGAGAGAATCTATTTTGCACATTAGGCCTCACCAGGCTATTTCACTTTAGTGTTTTTGGCTTTTCAAAGTGTTTCCCATAGCAGTTTGCATTTTCCACATGCCCTTATATTTGCTCTAACTTCAACTCTACCATGCTGTAGGCTGCCCATGTTCTATCACAGATTTTTGTATAAAATGTAAGATCTTGGCAAAGCAGGCTGACACAAGAAGCGCATTCTGATAAGAGGGAGCAGTTAATCTCTACACCTCTCACAATGGCGGCTGGGGTCAGGAATCATCTATCACGTGCTTTCCCTCCTCGTTTGAAGTGATTGATTTTGTATTATCAGCAGAGCTGCACTTCTGGGACTCCATGGCAACCTCTCCTTGCAATACCGCGTGGGGAAGAAAAGAGGCTAGATATCACCAGAAAAGAAGGTGTTCAAGTCCCTTGTTGAGGAAGTGAGTTCTTAACTTTAAACAGGTGCTGGAGTCCACCAATGCAACAGAAATAAATAATCTGCAGAAACATTGGGCCATATACTTAAACATACCCCAGTGCTGCCAGTCCTGATGAGTTATGGCTTTGGTTTACCAAAGCACTTGAGTTGTGTAATTCGAAGTGCAGGACAAGTCCCTCGACTTTAACGGGGTCGTTTGAGTGTTCACAAATATCCACGTGCCTAAGCACAGGATAAAGTGCTTCGAAAAGAAAAAGGGAGCAAACTGGGAGAGCAGAGTGAGCACACACCACTTGTTTTGTTGTCCTGTGTTTGCTGGTGGTAGAAAATAGATCCACAGGGGTCCAGAGGAGGGCAACAGAGCTGGTGAGGGGTCTGGAGAACAAGTCTCATGAGGAGAGGTTGAGGGAGCTGGGGGTGTTCAGCCTGGAGAAAAGGAGGCTGAGGGGAGACTTTCTGGCTCTTTCCAACTCCCTGAAAGGAGGCTGTAGCCAGGGGGGGGTTCAGTCTCTTCTCCCAAGTCCCAGGCGATGGAACAAGAGGAAATGGCCTCAAGTTGCACCAGGGGAGGTTCAGATTGGAGATCAGGAAAAATTGGGACAGAAAGTGTTCTTGCCCATTGGACTGGGCTGCCCAGGGCAGTGGTTGAGGCACCATCCCTGGAGGGATTTCGAAGCCGGGTTGCCCTAGTGCTTAGAGACATGGTTTAGAGTTAGGTTGGACTCAATGATCTGAAAGGTCCCTTCCAACCTGGACAATTCTATAATTCTGTGTGCTTCTCTTTTGGGAAGTGGGGGGGTGGGAAGACTGTTGAAGGAGGAAAAAATCCTCAAATTTAAACACTTTACAGCAATTTCAGGAGTAAATAAACCCCTAAATCTTAGCCTGATAGAAACAAGTGGGAGTTTGCCTGAGATACTCAATGATTTAACTGTAAGCAGGGCATGAACCTTACTCCTTAGGCAATGGGTGGAAGGTTGGTTGCTTTATTGCTAAAGAGGCAAGAGTTGTTGATTTGCTTCTTGTAATTCTTCCCTTGTTTCTCCTCTCTCCACCCTATAGTTAATGCAATTATTTATTAAAAAAAAAAGTTAAAGAAAGTTTAGCTTTTTTCTTTTTTTTTTTTTTTCCCCCAGAGATTATTACTCCTAACATTGCATTAACATAATCTCACAGCTGACTGAACACTACCCTCTGACCTTTCTTTCCTTGGGGACAAACTCAGGTTTAATTGACGTTTGTGTCTGTGAGTTCTGCTGAGGAGAGATTAGCAGTGGCTTAGCTAATTAGTATTTAAATGCTCACTAATGTTCCAATGGATTTGTCAATTACAGTCTTATTAATAATTGATTGAAAGATTTCACTTTTGGGGGGAAAAAAGAAAGTAGAGATGTCATAGCTGATTCAATTTCTCGAAAGGATTAATGAAAAAATCAAATCTGTTATTATAATCTTTTCAGTAATAGTAGAAGGCAAGGGAAATATTTTGAATTGTGAATTTCCCATATGTTTCTTTAGGTGCCAATACGTTACTTCTTACTGCTGGGTTGAAAAACTGGGGGACACAGAAGACCTTATTAGAACTATTTGAAAATATCCATGCTGTAATTAGCTGTGTTGATGTTGTGCTCTTCCAACAAGATCTTTATGGTTTGAAATACTAGAAGAATCTTCCTGATAAATTTAACATGTGACATACAAATAATTCTATTTGTAATACTGGATATCAATCTCTCTAGTGTTGGTCATGTTGTACATGGTAACACCTTCTACCTGGTGCGCTGAGAGCTATCTATAACAGCTTTTAGCCAAGGAGCTTCAATTTCAAACTCAATCCAGCCTTTATACAGTAAACGCTGAAGCCAGCTTCTGGCTGTGGAAAATCTTTGGCTGATCAAAACAGGCGCAGTTTGTTATAAGCTGAAACTCTCCGTCTGACTTGCTGGATGAGGGGAGGTCACAGAGTAAGACAGCTCGCTTTGAACCAACCTTCTTCCAACCCCTTTCTACCAAGGTATTTCAGCACACAGAGCAAGTAAGCAAATATACTAAAGTTGGATTAAAATTTGAAATATGGCACCCTAAATGTAGTTTTTAAAGCCATCTGGGAAGCCATCCATACACTCTAAACATGCTTGATTTGACTTTTATTTCAATGATCACAGAATCACAGAATATTCATGGTTGGAAGATGATGCCAGCTATTACAACAACCCAGCAGGTTCAGTGGGAGTTTCAGCCACTTATGGGATACCAGCACCTTCTGCAAATGAAGCTAGTTTATTTGGAAATATAACTGTGAAATGGGGAACACAGGAACTGTAAGGAAATATCGTCATGTGCATTAAAAGTTCAAGAATATTGGCATGGTGGGGAAGCCCAAGTTCATCAACCTTCCGTTGAGGGTCTAAGTTGAGCAGCAAGAACACGTGATTATTTTGGAGGGTGGTTTTGGCTCATGATTTAAAAAGGAGTTAATCTGTATCAGCACAAAATTGCTTTGTTTACTGCCTAATGAACAACTAAGGAAAGATGTGTTGGACTGAAGTAGTGAAGGGAGTGTTTTTAGGTTAACCTGAAACAAACTGACATTTCATTTTCAGATGTTTTGTTTAAACTTAAGAAAAGGTAGCCCAAAGTGTCAGAACAAAGCACATAGTTTTAGTTTCCCTTTTTCTAAAGCAGTTGGAAACTAATGCCAATTTCAGAATTGTTGTTTACCCAGGTATTTTTCTTCCTTTATTTTTTTTCTTGCTGAGCCGAGAACCTATGGCACTTTTGGAAATGGGCTGTAGATTCAAGTGTCTGGGTGGTTTCCTGTCATCCCTGACACCCCGAAATCTGATGCTACAGCACAGACACTCCAACTCATTTGCATCCTAAGGATCAGCTGGTAGTTTTTCAAATAATGCTTGGGATGTCTCATTAGAGTAGATGAGTTTTCACTGAATTTATTAGAAGAAATTCTTGGAGTACAAAAGAAGAAGGAATCACAAGGGCTCCTCTTCTCACACCTGAGCAATGGTGCTATCTTCCTCCATCTTTTCTCCCACCCACCATCTTGTGGGTGTCCTCCTTGCCCACTCCTCTTTACCCTCATCTCATGGTCTCTTTCAGAAAGGGAACTATGCTCAGGCTCACAGGATGCATCAGCACTGGTGTGAGCAGCAGACAGGGGGCACAGACCTGGGTAGACCCAACTCCAGATCACTAACACTCTCTGGGGTCCCTGACCTGGTGAGATGCTCCTCTCTGTCCTTTCCAAAACATCCCCCTGGGTCCCCAAAAGCCATTAGTTACAGTTATCAGGGAAAGTGTTTGGTGCTGAGTTTGAGATATCAAACCGGAGACACGGGGACAGCAAATTCAGAGAGAAAGCCACCTCTGCATCCTACGAGGGCATCTGGCATCGAAAGGCCCCAGCCCTCGGGCCGGAAAATGGATGCCTGAGGTAGTCCCAGGACATCGCCCTGCCTCCCCCAAACCCTGATACTGCGGGTGTTAGAAAAAGGCCTTGATAGGGGGAAATGTAAACAGAGAAAGACATCTGGGGACTGTAGCCAACAACTGCGTTTCAGCACTGCAAGCCAAACCACAGCCTCAGGGCTGCAGGGGAGACATTTGCTGGGGTCACTGCTCACCGGGGGGGTATCTCCCATCTCCACTGGCTGCTAGGGGATGATAGTGTGGGCGACGGGTAGTGGCATCGCTTAGCAGCCCAACCAGGTTTTGGGAAGGGAAAGGATACTGACACCAGGCTGTGGCTCCGGTTGGAGTCATCAAAGAGATGTGAGCCGTCTCCAAATTCATCTCCTGATGTTGTGAGTGCCTGGGCAGAGAGCCCAAACCACTGCTACCGCATCCCCGCAGGAGCCACGGGGCTGGCGAGACATCCCGTCGCACCCACGTGTCTTGCCCAGAGCCCACTGCTGGCAGAGGAGAGATGGGCAGGATGGAGCAGGGCATCCTGACCCCCTGCCCATCCCCACCTCGGCTTATCAATGCACAGTTACAGGGTGGGCAAGTGTGGCGTCAGCGGACGGGGAGCAACTGTGTGTGGCCACAATGGAAATGACTGGAAATGGAATAACTTTCTGTAGCAAATTGACATCCCTTGAGAACAGGCAGAAAAGAAGGAAATAGAGTGATTTTGGTTTGTTATTGCTTTTATAAAAGGCATCTGCTGAGAGTAGCAGGGTATGCAGTGTCTGTCTCTACTGGATTCTCATATCTGGCCTGCTCATTGCCTTACAAAATGCAGTAATTCCTTTTAATCATAGAATCATATGGGGTTGGAAGGGACCTCTGGAGATCATCTAGTCCAACCCCCCCACCGGAGCGGGTCTACCTAGAACACCTTGCTCAGGAACGTGTCCAGGTGGGTTTGGAATGTCTCCAGAGAAGGAGACTCCACCACCTCTATGGGCAGCCTCTGCCAGGGCTCTGCCACCCTCACAGGAAAGACGTTCCTCCTCATGTTTAGGTGAAACTTCTTATACTCAAGTTTGAACCCATTTCCTCTTGTCCTGTCACTGGGCACCACTTTTGTCTTGACTTCTTTTTTTTTTTAATTGAGAGGCCAACGTGGCCTTGCTGAAAAGACATGAGGTGGGCATTTTTGTATAAAGTGTTATATGTTGAGGGAAATGAATAATGAAAGTAGTGTCTCAGCTGCTAAAAGCCAGATAGTTTTTATACTGGTTTGTGATCTTTGTTCCCCCAAATATTTGTAGTATAGGAAGAGCCAGCCCACTTCCTGGCTTCTTGCATGATGTAATGTACTACCCTTAATGCTTTGTCGATAAGAGCTGATTGGCCAGAGTTCATAACAGTCCTGCAAGAAATGGGTGCCTCTGTCCTGAGACTGGGCAGGAGGAGGGTGACAACTCCATGAGGCAGCTCATCTGCACCACCAGAGGGAATTTGAAAGGCTGTATAGCCAAATTTATTCCTAAGGAACAAAAACAGCAGGCATCCATGTCGTCTAAATCTGAGCTAGTAAAACACCGGATTCCAAAAAGGAAGTACAGTAAGAATGTATTGAATTAAGTGCCAAATTGTGCACAGTATCCATTAGATATTTTAACTGACACATCTTCCAGCGTACTGCCCAATCCCTTTTTATGGCTGAAAGCTCTGCTTTCTGGTGCCACCAGGCCATGGCATGGACTCCTGCTGCCCAGGTGATTCTCTGCTTCTGGCAGTTATCGGGCAATCAAAAAATAATCATTGCTCAGTCCATGGAATTAAAGAGAAAAAGTGGAAAGACCAAATATCCACTCCTGCATTTCACGTTTTCAGAAGAAAACTTCTTTTAGACAGAAAAGCAAGCACATTTCATTTTGTGAAGGCAACAGGAAGGGAGAAAGCAGGAAGGGCAGCGAAAGGGTAGCTGACAGATAGGGATCACGATCCTCTTCATTTTTTGAATGGATAAGAATTGTAAATGGCATTGAAGTAAACCTGAAGTCACTTTTATTCCCTGAAAACCCAGCCTAAAGAACACTGAAGTTATAAACTCCCATTCAATTAAATTGTCTCTCAACTGAAGCATGCTTCCTACGTGACTTTGAAGGAAGCTTAAAAAAAATTCATCCTCAACCAGAAATTTGACCTGGAATATTTCAGTCTGCTGAAATTTGTGAGTGCCCGACCAGTTGGCCTCCTGTGTATGGAAGGTGGGCAAGCCCCATCCCCGAGATACTGCTGCCCACGCACGTGTGCAGGGAACTGCGTGGAAAGAGCTTCAGCAAGCCACAGCCGTGTGGTGTGGGGAGGAAAGGTCACACGGGATGCTGTTATTTTAGATAATTTCACGGAGATTTTCTGCTTGGCTGAAGGTACAAGGAAACTCTCTTGCTCGGTGTTTTGCACAGCCAAGTGTTAAATCGCTTCATATCAGAGCTGAACCTCAGCCTCATCACTGTTAATCTTCTTGATTGGTTAAGTCTTTGCTTTCTGTCAGAAGATCTAAAATCTGAGTGTCAACGATCAGCACATGAAGATTTTCCGGCAGAGAAGAGTGCCCTCCTCTTCCACCCCCTTTCCTCTGCTGCTGAAAGGAGGGAGCATCCTCTCTGATATTTGCACTCAGCTGTTTGCTGGCTGTTCAACCAGCCTGAGCTGCAGGTATTTCCTTCCAACACTCACGTCCCAGCTCCACGAGGCTTTTTACTCATGTAGTCTTTATTATTTACCTACATCAAGTAGTACTGGCCAGGAAAATGACACACCTCCTTGGGTAGGTGGTAGCCTTGAGAATCCGACATCCTTGTTAAATGAAAATGGAGCTACGAGGAGAAAACAATCTTTAGTCCCAAAAGGCAATTCCAGCTCTTATTTGTGTGTTGTTGACAGAATTGACTTTCCCACTTCACCAAAAACTAAACGCTGGTCTTTAATGAACTGGACCTGGTCTTGGCGATTGGCCACTCTAGTAGCTAAGAGATCTCCCCAGACTATGGAGCCACTGCTGCAAGCCTCCTAGGAGTCACACCATGGACCTGCAAGATGAAAGAGTCCTCCCTGTCACCCCTGTGCTGGCCCATCCTCCATATAATCCATACAGAGCTTCCAGATCTCCTCCCAGAGAACACAGCCACAGCAGACACCTGCCTGTGTTGTAGGTCTTGCTTCCCAACAGCAGAAGAAGCGATACTCAATGAAGCCCAAAGATGTTTTCCTCTTGCATGAGACTTCATGCCTTCTTGTCCATGAAGTCTCTTAGCCAGCCACTTTGGGACTTAAGCGTGCTGTCTGACTTGCACACAACTCACTAGGTAATATTGCAGTTTTTCTAATTGAATGACTTTTCAGTCATTCATTTTTATAAGATATATTCAGGTTTATAAGATTAATTGTGAATAACAAAAAAAAATATATGGTGACACTTGAACAGGCAAATAAATATGGGCATTAGGATGATAAATAGACATGTCTCAAACACTCATCAGGAAAACTTTGGTGGTGTAAATAGACCATTAACAAATAAAAGCAGGATGCTAGAAAGATTGAAGTGGACAGTCACTCAGGAATTAGATGAATGTTTGAAAGCAAGGTTTCACACCCTGCTCAAACAGACTGTGGAGAAGAAAAATCAACTTTCAGCACGAAGCAAGACTCTCTGTGCACACTTTCCTGATGTGCAGCTGTGAGAGAGACACTGAATGCAGTTCATCTCTGTGACCGCCCTGCCTGTTGATGAGCCCACTTTCAACCACATCCATTGGATGCCTCCGTGAGTAAGGCTGCCAAAAAACTTGCTTACACATATGTAGAGCACCGCTCCCCTCTGTGGGCTCTTTCTTGCAGCTTACCCCCATGGATCTGGCGGAACCACACAGCGGAGCTTTTGCAGAGCAGCTCCAGCCAAATTTGGAAGGCATGCTCCTGGGTAAAGCTGGGATATTTCGCACAGAGGGTAATGTTTGCACTGAATGTCAATGGGCATTGCGGTTTGGTCAGGATAATGCCTGGCCGGTGACCTTATTCAGCCCCAATTAGCTGCTAGCTGCCAGGGAGCAGCATTCCTCATTGTTAGGAGTGGACAAGACAATCATGGGAGAAAGGTAACAATAATAGGAATGGCTAATTAGGCCGTGAGTGGTGCACAAGGTGGAGAAAGGAGAAATATGAGAGTTTCTAGATGGTCTGGCTGTAAGGATCTGGAGCCAAGGACACAAGTGCAGGGCTCAAGTTAAGGTTCAATTTCCTCCACTTCCACTGCCTCAGACTGGAAAACCCCTATTTCTGAAGTAGTCTTTTGGAGGCATTTTTCGCTATTAAATATATAGCTCTGTAGGGCAAAACCTCATTTGGAGAACCTGAGGGAACTGTTCATACTGCCAGGATTTCTAGATGAGGGGAAATATTTTGGTCTAATCCTGTTGCCACAGTCATGCCTTATGCTTCCTGCAGAGTCATTCCAATTCCAGTTTGTTGTATGTCACGCAGGAGAAAAATGTCTGCTTATTCCAGCTTAATCGTGCATATAGAAATACACAATGGCAGTAGTAAAATTCTACTGAAATTCTGAGGTTACTGACATGCTCTTCCGCTATTCCCTTACCTGCTGTCTTTTTTTGTACGCTTGCAGAAAAGTCACTAACGTAGCATTTTTTAAAAGTATTTGCTCTGGGCTATACACTGCTCTCACTAATCCTCCTAAAACTCTGGTAATTTCCATTAACGTTGCTAGAGCTGATCTGGACTTGCATCTAGGCTGGATAATGGAATTTGACCCTCTGCGTCTATAGGAAATGTGGTCTTCTGTGTACCGCTCTAGGGGTATTTCCTGAATTGGATGGTGGGGGTTCTGAGTGAAAATTACTGATTTTTTTTTACGTGTTGGTGTCCTGCATGCTCCGCTCCCTGTGCATCAAGAGAGACTATGGATCCAGCCTGGAAAGCCCAAATGGCTTGAATTGCAAGCTCTGTGAGGCAAAGAAGACTTTTCACTGTTAGGGCTGTAATTGGAGGGGATCCCTGATTTTAGCAGAGAACTCGGGGCATTACCATGAGACAGATAGAATAAAGTGTAAGTTGTTAGGCAGAGCAGATAAAGCACCACTTAAGGGAACCACTGACAGATGGGAGCGTGGCTCTGCAGCTCTGAGCAGGGAGAGGCTTGGGTGCTTGCTCCTTCTGCCACTGAACCTCCTCACAATGCCTGGAGAATAAAAGCCTCATGGCGTAATGGTGGTGGTGATGACAAGGGTAATAAGGCTCATGATAATAAGGACAAGCAGGGTTTCCATTTCCATTACCAGAGCAATCGATTGGGGTTTATGTTTTTTTTCCTTTTTTTTTTTTCCTCTTTTTTTTAGTGTGCCATCTAGAGCAAGGGCCATGAGATAAAACCCTGAAAAAGGCCTTTAAAAAGGTCTTTGGAAGGTGGTGTGGAATTTTAAAATCTAATCTGTAATTTAAAGAATGAAAACTAATACAATTGCTGCACAGTTCACTTCCATTAGAAGGATACTGCCCAGTTGTTTCCTCTCAGCATAGGCTAGATTAAACATACAGGTGAATGGGGGTTTTTTGGGTTTTGTTTCGGTTTCTTGTGTTTTTGTTTGGGTTTTTTTTTGCAGTTTCACTCTCTAGGCAATCCGTGTTTGCAGAGTAATGGATGTGGATGGGAATGGAAACAGTGGACATAGCTTTGGCCTGTTACACACACACACACACACACGTGTATTTTTTTGTCCAAGACGGAGTTTAAAAAGTTGCTCATTCAATGGAGAGAGTTTTAGAGCTGCTCTAATCTTGAAGCTGCCTACATGTCTGAGAAGTTGTGGCACCTGGGTACCCCCAAAAAGATGTGGGCTGGAGCACCCTGGGCACAGCCGGCTGGCACAAAGCAACATGGATGCTCCATGTCCCCCCGTTTCCCCTTGGCTCTTCTTTGCCAACACCTGCAACTACTGGCTCTTGTGAGGAGATAAATCAGCCCAGCAGAAGATTAATTAATAGCAGACCCCTATGCTGTGACCTAAGCTGGAGGCTTCGCAAGCAAGGGGAAGGCAGGGAGTGTGAGAGGAGAGGTGTGCGATGCCTGGGGCTGTGGAAATATCCGGGGATTGTCCTGGAGGGGCTGCTGGCAGGAGAGTCGGTGTGAGATGGAGGTGGGGGAATAACCTGGCTGCTGCTCAAGGTAAAATCATGTTTTTCCTCTCTGGGAGCTTGAAGCCAAGGCTTAAACTGAAGTGCTACAGAAATAATCCTTGCCCAGAGCAGTTGGCTTTGTTTCAGGGTTGAAACCATGAGTCAAAGATGCTTTTATGTCAAGACTTGCTTGAAATCACTCACTGTGGTCCATTTATTTTAGCCTGTGGCTGGGGGGGCAGAGAGTTTTGGAAAGGTAATGATATTTGGGAGCTTGAGGATGAGCTACACTTCCAGATCAAAATGTCTTCTCTGTTCTCTGCCACCCGTTGCTCACGGCTGTGAGATGTCTCAGGTGATGTTGGTGCCTCTTGCAATGCTCCAACTGCATGTCACACGGAAAGCTGGCGTAACCTGTAACTTGTGGAAGTTTGTTAATGATGCAGCTTGCTGTGGCCTCTCAGAAATAGGGTACATGTGTCTGTCGGGTGTTTGCGTGGACAGCATTGTACCTTGAGGGGAGAACCAGCAATTCTTACTTATTTTTCCTCCCTCCACGCTATGGACTGGCCAGATTGTGTCTGGAAGAGGAAGCCTCAAGCAGATGAAATAAAGGATGCTAAGTAGGCATCACGTTAAAATAACTATCTTTTCTCATTGCAGTAAACAAAAGACAAGCTTTGTTAAGGTCTGTAGTTCAAGCAGGACTGGGCAGACATAACAAGCATTCAGTGGGACGGGATTTTTTCACGGCTCAGAGACAAGAGAGTGCTTATCAGCTGTGAGAAAAACCAAGAGCAAAGAAGGGTATGGTGGGGATCTTGCACGGACAAATAATGTTCGGCCCTAACAGGGATGATCTTACATGGGAAAAAAGTGATGAAAGAAGCTCAAACACTAAAGCATTTGGTGTAAAACTTGAGGCACTTAGGTGGAAAGGCTTAGAAATGAGGGGCATTTGGTTGGAAAGAGCTGTATACTGTACCTAGAGATATAAACCCACATCACACACACCTCCCACCTCATAACACACACAGAGGGTTGTCTTGCAGAAGACTGAGGAAAAAAATCTACAGCACTTTAAATGGAAAGCTTAGAGGCTGGAGTTCCAACAGAGCCCAGGGAAACTGGAAGCCTTCCTCCCATTAAATCCCGATAGGATTGTTGTCCCTCCATCAGTTGCACGCCCCTAGAAATCTCAAGCCACGGCATTTTATGGAAAACCTTTTACACAAATCAACAATATGTCTTTGCGATGCTTGTTAAGCCCACGCCGCTTTTGCAACAGGTTCTTTTTCCCCCTCTATGAAACTGTGAGTTAATGCATAGTAATGGCACGTCAAAGGCAGCATTACGGCCCCTGTCTTAAATGCAACGCTGAGTCTCCTGTCATGCGTGGAATGTAATTACCATTAAGGTTGAAAAATGAGGGAGATGAACAGTAGTGGCAGTTTTTCTTAAGTTTACATAAACACTGGCTGCAAGAAGAGGGCAGGAACATTAAAATCAAAGAGTTCCTGTCACATCAGCGCTTTAAATCTCTAAGCGGCTCCTTGAAAATCATCTAGCCTCGGTGAACACAAACAACCGATAAAAGCTTCAGTTAAGGTCTGCTCTTATCTGCTAATTTCAGGGCAGTCTTGCCCTTTACCCACTGTCCCTAGGAAAGTAGCGGTTTTGGCACTTTCTCTTGGCTCACTAAACTCTCCACCATAAGAATAATAGTAACAGCTGGCCAGGAATGGGTCAGAAATGGGTTTGAAGGTGTTTTGAAGAAGAAATCCCCCGTATCGCTCACTGAGCTGCTGTGGGGAGATGCTCCCCCCTGTGCCAATAGCTAAAGACCGGGTGGCAGAAAGTGTCACTGCTCCCATCTCCGGGACCGGGTGCCATCTCTTGGGCACCGAGCACCCGAGCCCGACCTCCAAGCTCTCGGGAAGGTGGGCAGCATCTCTCTCCCATGGTGAACCTGCAGGGTTTGCCTGCTGGTGGAAGCACCCAGCCAACGGGGCATGCCTTGGGAAGGAAGACACAGCAGAGATGTTTTAAGGTTGGGGATTTCTTTTCCCCAAGTTGTGGTGGTAGTTTTTTTTCCCTCCAATAAGGCAAGCCTGCAGGCTTCAAGTTTCATTAGGGATGCGAAGCTCTCAGCAGCTTCGCCAGAGGATGTTTCAAAGGTAACTTTTCTGCATGAAACTGGGCTGATTTATTGTCCCTGTGGTTTTATTGAGCGCTTTTGGCTTCTGTTTTCTCTGGGGTTTTTGGGCTTTTTTTCATGTGAAACCTGACAACTTAAGCTGGGATTTGTTTTGCTGCTTTGATGAGTTGAAGTCTCCTCGCCCTGCTGCTCTTAATGGAGCAGTGCTGTAAAGCCCTTCAGGTTCAAAACCCTGCAATGTTTGGTGCCTGTAGAAAACGCAGGTTGCTTGTGTCTGTGTCTCCTGGATTTTCTGCACTGTTCACAGAATCATGGAATCACAGAATTGTTGGAGTTGGAAGGGACCTTCTAGAGACCATCTGGTCCAACTCCCCAGACAAAGCAGGGTTGCCCAGAGCACATCACTCAGGAGCATCCAGGGGGGGGCTTGAAGATCTCCAGAGAAGGGAACTCCACACCCTCCCTGGGCAGCCTCTGCCAGGGCTCTGCCACCCTCACC
>JAOQGH010000012.1:48557112-48580539 GCA_025769975.1 Gallinago jamesoni
ACAGTCAACCAACACCCCCAGGTCCTTTTCTGCCAGGCAGCTCTCCAGCCATTCTTCCCCAAGCCTGTAGTGCTGCAGGGGGTTGTTGTGACCCAAGTGCAGGACCCAGCACTTGGCCTTATTGAACCTCATGTTGTTGGTCTCAGCCCATCCATCCAGCCTGTCCAGATCCCTCTGCAAGACCTCTCTACCCTCCAGCAGATCAACTCTCCCACCCAACTTGGTGTCGTCTGCAAACTTACTGAGGGTGCATTCGATCCCCTTGTCCAGATCATTGATAAAGATACGAAAGAGAACCGGTCCCAGTACCCAGCCCTGTGGGACACCAGTCGTGTCCAGCCGCCCACTGGATTTCACTCCATTCCCCACCACTCTCTGGGCCTAGCCACACACAGAGCACATACTGCCACACACAGAGCATCTCCAAGGACAGATGAAGGCAGGTAACCCTTCTTGGATACACCGTTTTTTCAAGTTGTTACTACCTTGGTTTTTCCTTTCAGGAACTGTCTTTTTATCACACAAGGTGCTTGCAAGCAATGGTGTTATGGGTTCTACAGCTGTGGTTTAACTGCCTGTCTAGTGCTCCTGAGAAGTGTTGGTTAAAACTGAAGTTGATACTGTATGTTTTAATGTGGACTACCACTAATTTAATGGGGCTGAGTGTAGTACTGAGACATGTTAAGTGGAAGAGCAATGGATTTTCTGGACCTTGAATTTAGCACTTTAATTGTGTTACAATGATAAAAACAAAGCACCATTTGAGCTGTCTTTGCTTTCTAGACAGTGTTGGAGTCATCCAGCCTACTCATCTTCCACGTTCCTTCCTTGTATGTTTTTTTTTGATATGTTTTTGGGTGAAAGAAGCACTGCTTGAATATAGTCAAAAAGAGATTACTCTTGTGTTTTGAAATTATCTTTTTTAGTTGCTAAGTCTTAATTTAAAAAAAACATAAATCTAGAGTCTAGAGACAGTGACAAACAGATGCTAAAGGACTGCAGCTTGAATTGATATGCTGCAGAATCACCCTATGTGCCTAGTTCTTTAATATTTACTGATGGATTTATCCTCTAGGGGTTTGCCTAATTCTGTTCTGAACCTCTTTTGGTGCTCCTGGCCTTTCTAGCCTTCTGTGGCAACAAATCTCAGAATTTAACAATTTGTATGGGAAAAATACTTCCCTTCCTACTACTTCTAAGGTTGCTGCTGAATAATTTCATTGGGTGCCTCTTGGATTGTCTTGTGAGAAGCAAATATCATCGCCCACTTGTTTTTGCTGTGATTTCTAACATGTTTTGGCACAGTTACTCTTTAATATTATTTAACTTCCTGCTTTATTGAAGAAAACTTTGTTGAATCTTCGATAATAATTTTATAGGACTTAGTTTTACTTGTGCTTAAAGTCAAATTACAACCACACAGTTTTCCAGGTAAATTCTGTCTGCTTTGTCCCCAATAACTTTGTTTTATCTTACTCAGTTTTCTGTTTGTGCTGTGCTCTTCTACTTTACACCTTTTTTTTAAAATTTATTTTTGTATTAATGTTTCACATTTGTGAAAAAATAGGACAATTTTGTGATTGAGGTAGTGTCATTTGCCTTAGGACAGTACTTTATAGCCATGAGAGGTCTGACTCCATAAGGCCAAAGGTAAAACTATTGCAGATCATAGTAGCAAATAAGATAGCTCCCAGCTCTTTATCTTTGGAGGAGGAGAGACTATGAAAACTAACAAAATTTAGGCTTTACGCTTACAAAGAGGAAATATCCTAGCCACCTCTATGTAAATTATTCCACTTCTTCCCTACTCAGGCCTTACCACAAATGATATTTAATGAACACACTTTCTCAGCCTGTTAATTTTGGGGGGCAGCAACGCATTTAGGGTGTACGTGGCGAGTCATACCTCAAATTAGGGGTTTTTTGAGAGCTTTTTTGGACCATTTGTCATGTCGTACAGAGACTCGCATAATGCTGTAGTGTTGGGTTTAAAGCTGAACAGTGAAGAAAACTCTTGCCTCTCTGAGACTTCTTTGCAAGTTCTGCACTGCACCAGATGTCCCTCCACCTGCCCCAGCACAAGAGAGGTTGGAAAGGTTCGGATATTTCCAACTTGTTAGAGAGGGAGAGCATCCTGGTAGTCCAGTGCAAGAAAATAATAGATGGAGTTCTGTGCATCCTGGACTCCTAATGAGGGTCTCCTTATCACTAGCTAAAGATAATCCCATCTTGTTCTGATTTAGCATGAGGGACTGGATGATGGGAACTCGTAATCTTTTACTTCTCAACCCTCCTGTCCTAGAGTTCAAGTACCCCCAGTGCTTCTAACTTCTCTGAGACTTTTCCAGCACATCACTCCCATTCTTCAAGCTCCTTCCCCATTCCCAAACTCTTGCTATTCAGAGTTTTTCCTTCACTCAGAACTATGACCTTTCATCACCATCTACCCCAAAGACCCCTCAGTCATCCTACTCCTTTTCCTCACCTGGCCTGTTTCGTACCACGGCAACCTTTGAATAGAATTGTCTCTAGCCCTGTGTTTGGTGAGCTCTCTGGGTTTCTTCCCCTCCCTCTCACAGTGATTATATTTTAGGACCAGGTTTTCAAGTATTCATTCCCAGCTGTCTACAATGGGAGCTGTTATATGTTGAAATATTCCTGTAAACCTAGCCCAAATAGGACCCTATTTTAATGGATAAAGGAAAATGGCACAGAACTCCCTTCTAATGGACAAGAAATTGTGAATTTGGGTACGTGTACCCATGAACATCTGGTAAAACGTGATTTGGTGGTGAAAGCTTCCTTCTGATGGTCAAGTCCCAACAATATCACCCACTGTTTAGTCTAAACTTTTATTTCATCCAGTGTTACACTTTTGCTTTCAGTGACCTTGTATGTCAGTTGGAGGGCATGCCACACACACTGCTGTCTCTCCTCTGAACAGGCAGGCTGACGTTGAAAATTGCAGGTTCGACACTGCTGTCCTGATGCTCTGTCCCCATTGTTGTGGCTAAGCTTGTTATTGCGGAATAATTATTGCTATGTCAACAAACCAAGCACTGGGCCAATGACCTCTGCAATAACAAGAACGCTGTTTTCATGAGGTTCGTTTCAACAGACATTTGCAAGTGACCTTAAACTGCAGCAGAGATATCCTGCTGTTCTTTTGTGTTTCAGATGGTCCACGTATCATGTGCGGGATGCTGAAATAGATTCCTGCCACAACAGTCTCTGGGAGACCTTGATTGTTGTGTGTGTTCTGATGTGGCGCTAATAATGGGACCTAAACTGTTCTTTTCAAAGCTGCGGCAGAATTGTGTTTTATTTCCACTTGCCTTGTTTTGTTTCATGTACATGAAAGAGGAAGAAGTGGTTTGGGGGGGGGAAATACCATGCCTTGCCTACCCTGATGGTTTTGTTGTAACTGTTATCTTGAACTCCCGTACATGGAGAGTTGTTATTACAGATGTAGGAACTCTAGGGCAGGAGGACACCAGCAGCCAGTGGTCTCTCATTTTGCATGGGTACTCGTGTGTTTCTGATTATTTGATGCAACAGGAGCTTTCACAACCACACACTTGTGGCTGCACTCACATTAGCTGGACTACTCAATATGTGCTGCAGGAACGTCATCCCTAAGAATAGGATGGAAGCAAGTGTTCCTTCACAAATGGATAGAATATTACCACTGTCTCTGAAAACTGCTTCAGAAAGCTAAAACGTTATTTTGCATTTAAAAGGAGAAGTTGAAGGGCCAAGACATAACACCTGATTCAAGGCTCTGTAAGGGCTCACTATGACAGGCTTTTGGATAAGGTCCTTAATCTGAATGCAGACTTGACGTAGGCCAGTGTCTTCTGGGATTTTGCAAGTCCTCTCTTCTCTTAGCAAGTACTTCTTGAGGACACATAGGGACAGATCACACCAACCCCCTGCAGCACTACAGGCTGGGGGCGGAGTGGCTGGGACTGCCTGGCAGAAAAGGAGCTGGGGTGGTGGTGGACTGTTGGCTGAAGATGAGCCAGCAGTGTGCCCAGGTGGCCAAGAAGGCCACCAGCATCCTGGCCTGTGTCAGAAACAGCGTGGGGAGGAGGACTCGGGAGGTAATGGACTCCTGTGCTGGGCACTAGTGAGGTCCCACCTCGAGTACTGTGTCCAGTTTTGGGCCCCTTCCCACAAAAAAGACTTTGACGGGCTGGAGCGGGTCCAGAGAAGGGTGATGGAGCCAGGGAGGGGTCTGGAGCACAATCTCATGAGGAGTGGCTGAGGGAGCTGGGGGTGTTCAGCCTGGAGAAAAGGAGGCTGAGGGGAGACCTTTTGGCTCTCTCCAACTCCCTGAAAGGAGGGGGTAGCCAGGGGGGTCGGTCTCTTCTCCCAAGTCCCAGGCGATGGGACAAGAGGAAATGGCCTCAAGTTGCACCAGGGGAGGTTCAGATTGGAGATTAGGAAAAGTGTTTCCATGGAAAGGGTTCTTGCCCATTGGACTGGACTGCCCAGGGCAGGGGTTGAGGCCCCATCCCTGGAGGGATTTAAAAGTCGGGTTGCCCTAGTGCTTAGAGACATGGTTTAGTGATGGTTTTGATCAGAGTGAGGTTGATGGTTGGACTCGATGTTCTTAACTGTCTCTTCCAACCTGGACAATTCTATGATTCCACAATTCTCAGATGTCATGGCTGAACAGGGGAGCCCGCTGATCTGGTTTTCAAAGATTGCGTGCTTGTAGGGATGACAGTTTGTGTCCTGTGTCCTCTCCTACAAGCCAGTTAGTTTTTTTAAAATAGGTTTCTGAAATATATTACTAATGCAATAAAGATAAACTTCTGCAGAAAAGTCTCTTGCCAGTCTGTGTTGATGCAAGTGTGGAGGAAGGTGTTGATGAAATAATATTGCCTTATTTAGCCAAAGTCTAGACCACAGAAGGTAGAGAACCCATCATTTAAATTAAAATAGGGCCTATTACAGATGCAGTCAGTGCAAATGAAGCTGTTTTGCTGCTAATGTGCTAAAATAGAAACCTTGTACTCTCAAGGTATGAAAGCAAGGATGTTTTGTTACTTCTGGTGTCATGCATGGAACGCATCTGAGGTGAATTTTCACTTGTGCTGTTCTTTTTGTTCCAGAGCAGTCATCCACAGCAAAGCTAGAGATGGTAGGAGGGGAAGGATTACATGGTCTGCTATATGTGGTGGCCCTTGATATATATGCCCTTAGCAAGTCTGAAGGAGTCTGCCATTGCCTTGAATCCCCAAAGGCTGGAAGACTGAGAGGACATTCTTCTCATGTGGTACCACAAGACAGCAGGACTGGAATAGATAGTTAGCCTGTACCACGCTGGTAGACTATTAAAACAACAATGCAAAATTCTTTTTATCTGTTCTAGAGGAGTATTAAGAAAAGATTGGGTGGGGGTTTTTTTTATGTACATTATCCTCTACCTATGTCACAGTTTTTAAATTGAGTTGGACCCATGGCAGTGCTTTGCTTGTCCAGACTCTCTCTCCTTTCCCTGTTTTCTCCCACCTGTTTGTGGAGTGCACTCTCTCTTCCTTACTTGGAGTGTTTCACTGAAAAGTGAAGCATATCCTAAGCAGAAAATTTTTTAGATGTCACATCTTGAAATAAAATTTGAAAATCACATTGCATGCCGTGTAGAGCCCCAAACCCCTCGTAATTTAGTAGTGACTTTTATCAGTGGAGCATACTGTACTGATTAGTACATGTTCTCTGCGCATTTCAAAGACATTTCAAAGGCTGGAATTTCATAGATCTTCAATAATTGCTTAGTTTGTGTCCAGCCGGTTGAACTTCTGCAGAATTAATTTCTTCGGTGGTTGTAATGTTCTATCTTTATCCCTCCCACTTGCTTATATTTCCATGCCATAAGTTAGACAGAAATATGATCTGTGCTGTGTCCAGAAATAAGCTTTCCAGTTGTCCAAATTCTACTGAGCAGCAAATTAAGAACTGGAAGATATACAGGTGTGCGCATATTGTACCTATGTAGAACATATTTAATTTAAGGATGTCAGACAAAAGCAGCTGAGCAGATGATAATCACTACGAAATGCTTCCCATAGACATGGTTGCTCGGGTTTCTTTTCTTCTTGCTGTTAACATCACAAGGTCAAGTCTTGACTCCAAGACACACTGGGTAGTCAAAGTTCTCCTGAGACCATGGGGACTGACCAAGAGAGTCCTCACTTGGCTGAAAACTGCCCTGTTGCCCTCAGGTGTCTGTGCACAGTGTGGAGGAAAGTCTCAGCAGTTCAATTTGTACAACGCCAACTTTTTCAAGTCCGGTTCTAGGGATGCTCAGTGATTTCCGAGTCACCTTCCCCCAAAATCAGAAAGCTGCAGGTTTGCACTCTTGGACCCTTTTACTAACATTAAAAGCCACAGAAAGAGGAGAGGGGGCAAAGCCCAACCGACAAAACCAAAGTCTTTCTCCCCTCTTTCGCAGAGTTGTCGTGCCTTGATTGTGAACTAGAATTTTAGGACTTTAGGAGGGAATGGAGCACTGGGCTGCTTCGCTGCACACCAAATCAGAAATAGCATGTGAGAGCATTTATTTTGCAAGGAATGCGATGAGGGGTTACTGCCCAGAAAACTGCCCATTTTCTCCCACCTTTGCAGCTGAGTCCTTGGGGCCTTTCATCTTGGTCCCTGCTGTAATTATAACACCTGCTCTGGAGCTGCTATGAGAGCCCAAGCCGATAAAGACAGCGGTTTGCAGAACTGAGCAGGCTGGAGCGCCTTAGGTTTTTGGAAGGCCCTGCTTTCTCTGGCCCAGATCCAACACACCACTTAGACATCTGCTTAACTTTAAGCATGTGAGTACCCCCTTTGAAGTCCCATGTATATTGTTTTGCTGGGCTGAGGTCAATGAGCTCAGTACCTTGCAGGATTGAGCTCCTGATTGTCAGATTCGATTAAATGCTCCCCCTCCCTCCCCTCCTCTCCTACCATGAAAGCCTGACCAGAGCTGAAACAGCCTCAGAAAAAGAAGGGGGGGGAAAAAAAGAAAAAAAAAAAAGGGAAAAAAGCAGCTGGTGGAAAGAAGTGAGCCTGGCTCAGCTGTGGTAGCTTGGTCTCGCAGATCTCACCAGAAGAAAAGCAGAACTAAAAATCAAAAAGAAATAAAAAATTAAACCATCCATGTTTTCCTTAAGGAGCAGCAGAATGGATGTTAGAAGTGACTGCTTATCGATCACGCGGCCTCGTCCCCCTCCAGCGGGAGCACTGCTCATTTAATCGGAGTGGTAGCTGCTCCCCGTTAATTGTCCTCCCGCTCCTGTCTTCCCGCGACTCCAGAATGTGCTCTCCGCCAGCAGAATGAACCCCGCGTTCTCTCCCCCGTCTGCTCCTTGTCAATTCGCATCAGTTTAAGGTCAGGAAAAGCCAAGGCAAACGGGGCGCTGCAGCATTTGAACTCAACCTTGCTTTCCCAAGGAGCAAACTGACAATTAGCACGGGGATCAGCATCAAAAAAGAGCAACCCAGCATGAAGCCTGTCTAATTAGTCATATGAACAGAGGGCTTCCCCTCCACTTCCTCGAGAACACATGCCTGTCAGGTCTGATACAAAGAGACTTCTCTCCCCTGCCATAATACCGAAATTAGGTTGAGAACAGGTAGCCCTGGCCGAGTCGCTTGTTTAAGCAACGGGAGGCTTAGCTGTAACGTCTGGTTGTGTGCCCCCGTCCACCGTCGCATGTGCTATGGCCATGTGCTTGGCAAGTGACTGCAGGATGTTTCTTTCCTTCCAAAACACAGGGTGGGAGGAGAGGGGGGAGAAAAAAAAAAGTGGGGGGGGAAAGAAAGCATTGATCTTCTAGTTAATCTTCTCGATTTAATAACACTCCTTGTTGAGGTGGAACAATGAGCAAAGGGAAAAATTAAAGATGAAAGCTGAATGACAGTCTCCTAATCTCAGAGAATTGTGCTGGTTGAGAGACTCCATGTGTCTGACTTATTTCTTTTTTCTTCTCTTTTTTTTTTTTTTTTTTTTTTGCTTTACGGACTGAAATACCTCCTACAATCTTCAAGACAAAATAAGTAGCAGTAAAACTTTGTGTTTGCTGTTAATTTTGCTGGAGTGTATCAATAGTGGCTAAAAGCTTGAGCTGAAATTCAGATCCTGTTGTGTTGCTCTGTGACGGCAAGAGACAACCAAAGCTCATGCAGTCTAACAGCTTGCCTATACACACAGAAAAACACAAGCCAAATGAATTCAAAGTGTATATTTTATGATTAGTTAAACTCCATTTAAATTCCCAAGTCAAACTCCTCATTCAGAGTTTAAAAGTCCTTAATGTGATTTTGTTGAGTTTACTTTGGAAATGGAGCTAATGAGATGAAATAAAAGCTACTTTAAAAGTGTGTCCTGGAAGTTTTCTGATGTGGGCTGCAAAATACATGTGGCGTGCTAGCAATTCTCAGTTTTCATTTTGTTCTTGAACATAAGGTATGTTTTATACCGGCACAGCTTATTTCTGGAAGGAAAAAGAGGAATAATCTACTGAGTTATAGCAGGCTTTTGCATGGAGGTAAAGGAACATCTGCATGGGGGTTGCACAAATATGATCGATAACGAAAAAAATACCCCCAGCGCTGCCACAGCTTTATCAGCGCATCTGCTGCGTCTTCATCATGGTGACGTGTGGCAACAAGTCCCTTGGCACTGGTTTCTGTGCAGATCATAGTCTAGATTGGCTACAGAAAGAAAAAAAGAAACATAAAAGCTCCAAGCGTTTTATGCCTTCATTTCACTGACGTGACTGTTCCATCAGGGAGAAAAACTCTGTTCCTTCCATAGGGGCTGCCAAACAGGCATCAGAGGAGCTTTGCTGCTGCAAAGGTACCTCAGGCTGTTTGTTTCCAGCAGGAGACTGAGAGCTGCCTCTGCGGATGCGGATTCCTGACATGGTGGGATAACTCCAGGAGCAGCCCAAGCATCCGGATTCAGGTGGCTCCTTTTTTTATATACCCAAAAAAAAAAAAAAAAAAAAAGGAGCACAGACATTTGCTGCTGTGTAACACTGGGCTGAGCCTCAGAAGAGATGCAGGCGCTCCCTGCAGTGGCGTTTGCCTTGTGGTGTTTCAGAGGACAAAGATGAAAACCAATTTGCGTAGTTTTTCCCTTCCTAGCTATCATGATAACACTCTTATTTGCAAAGCGCTGGAGTTGTGCTGCTGAAAAGCATGATAAAAGGCCTTTTTGTCATTATTTACTGTTAATACTATTAATGCAGAAGCACTGGCAGCTGTAGCTTGAGCTGAGTGTGTGCCCAGGAGGATCACCACGGTGCCTGAGCAGAAATGCCCAGGAGCTGAGCTCTTTGTTTCCTCTTCTTCATTAACAGGAGAATGATGTTTCTGCTGGACGCGGAGCGGTACGGAAGCAATGCCACCTCCCTGCCAGCAATGCTCTAGCGTTTGGATGGGTGCGCTCTGCCTCCGTCATGCAGGTTCTCCGTGTATGAATTAACTGCAATCAGATGCTTGGCGCTTCTAGCAGCTTGTGTTTGAATAGACACTTGGTGGCAGACTTTCTCTGGAGAGTGCTGTGGGATAACGGAGCTGGGTTGTTTTTTTTTTTCTGGAGTCCCTTTTTGTTATCTTCCCTTCTCCTTCCCTTCTTACCAGCCACCAGCCTTCTCTGGCTCTGGCAGCCTACCTGAAGAGCAGGGGCAGCAAACAAAAGGCTTCCCCCTCTCTTCACCTCCCAAGAAAGATAAGAGAACTGACAGCTACAGTATTCTGCAGGTTTCAGTGATCATCTGTGTGGTCCGAGCTCAGCTGAATTTCATTGTACTCTGGGCTGCATCAAAAGCAGTGTGGCCAGCAGGTCCAGGGAGGTGATTCTGCCCCTCTGCTCTGCTCTGGTGGGACCCCACCTGGAGCACCTGGAGCACTGTGTCCAACTCTGGAGCCCTCAGCACAGGAAAGACATGGACCAGTTGGAACGGGTCCAGAGGAGGGCCATGAACATGATCAGAGGGATGGAGCACCTCTGCTGTGAGGACAGGCTGAGAGAGCTGGGGTTGTTCAGCCTGGAGAAGAAAAGGCTCCGGGGAGACCTTCTAACGGCCTTCCAGTACCTGAAGGGGCTACAGGAGAGCTGGGGAGGGACTCTTTGTCAGGGAGTGCAGTGACAGGACAAGGGGTAATGGTTTTAAACTGAAAGAGGGGAGATTTAGATGAGATACCAGAAAGAAATTCTTTGCTGTGAGGGTAGCGAGACACTAGAACAGATTGCCCAGAGAAGCTGTGGCTGCTCTATCCTGGAGGGGTTCAAGGCCAGGCTGATTGTGGGTTTTGAGCAACCTGGTCTGGTGGGAGGTATCCCTGCCCAGGGCAGGGGAAGTGGAACTGGATGATCTTTAAGGTCCCTTCCAACTCTAACCATTCTGGGGGGGTGCTAGAAACACAAAGTCCTTTTCTCAGAGATTTCTTGGGGATCCCTTCCTACTCCTGCATGGCTGCTTTCTAGACAACACAATACTATTCAGTATTTATATATACTCAACAAAACACCATCAGCTTTTGCATTAGCTGGGCCTGGTGGTATTTGTTTCTGTTATATTCACAGAAGAATCTCACTGTATTAAAAAAAAAAAAAAGCTCATTTGTACAAGCAGTAAGAAGATGATGTGCTTTATGATTTTTCCTCAGGCTAATAATCGTGGTTTATGAATAGTATTTACCCTGCTGCCCTTGTTATATGAATACTTGCCTAATGCTCTGGCTCAACCACAAAGCTTACACTTGCTTCCAGCAGAGCTCAGTGGCATGAGCTGGCTAATACCAGCACTGTGTCCCTGTGAATCTACGTTAATGGGTCATTAAAAGAAGAATGGTGCACACAATGCCCCCAAATGTTACCATTTTACAAGGTTGCTTTGGTGGTTGAAATGTGGAAAAAAGGGTGTGTGGTACCCAGTGTCTGTTCAGCTTGTAGCTCTTCAGCCAGCAGTGTGCCCAGGTGGCCAAGAAGGCCAACAGCATCCTGGTCTGTGTCAGGACCAGTGTGACCAGCAGGAGCAGGGCAGTGATGGTGCCTCTGTACTGGGCACTGGTGAGGCCTCACCTCAAGGGCTGGGTTCAGTTCTGGGCCCCTCACCACAAGAAGGACATTGAGGTGCTGGAGCGTGTCCAGAGGAGAGCCACCAAGTTGGTGAGGGGTCTGGAGAATAAGTCCTACAAGGAGAGGCTGAGGGAACTGGGCATGTTTAGTTTGGAGAAGAGGAGGCTGAGCGGGGACCTCATTGCCCTCTCCAACTCCCTGAAAGGAGGGTGTAGAGAGGTGGCCTCTTCTCCCAAGGGAATAATGACAGGAGCAGAGGAAAGGGTCTGAAGTTGTGGCAGGGGAGGTTTAGATTAGATCTTGGGAAGAATGACTTTCCTGAGAGAGTGGTCAGGCATGGGAACAGCGTGCCGAAGGAGGTGGTGGGATCACCATCCCTGGAAGGATTTAAGAAAGACGTGTAAACATGGCACTTCAGGGCATGCTCTAGTGCCAGGGATTGTTGGGTGGTGTCTGTTTGTGGGGTTTTTATTTTGGTTTTTTTTGTGGTTGGACTTGATGATCTCAAAGGTCCCTGCCAACCATGAAGATTCTGTGATTCTCTGTGATTATCTGATCATCTTTTCTTCACACTGCTTCGATTAGGTGGGACTTCAGCAGCACAATGGAGTACGCAGGGCCCTCTAGTCAACCAGAACTTATGACCTCTACCAAAATCTATTGCTATTAGAGCACAAATGAAGAGAAGTGGCCGTGGTGTCAAGTCTTTCATCTACTTAGCCACGGACAAGAACTGAGGGGGGAGAAGAGAAGATGTCAGTGGGACAGGAGTATGTTGCGTGTTGAAGATGCCTGGTGTACGATAACTGGTAACTGTTTCCTTGGTGTTTTCTCCATAGTTCCCCCAGCCCTGCAAGCAGCACTTTAGTGAACAGACTAGCTGTCCAAAGCCATCTTTACTTTTTTGCTAACTCCCCCTACTCAACGTATCACAGCATTTGCTCCGCAAAGCTCTGAGGACTTCTGTGAGGAGGAAAAGAAACAGAGGATTTGGTTCCCAAATGCTCTAAAGCTCCACTTAAAACCCAGAGAAAGTGAGTCGAGACTTCCCATCGTTCACACGGGAAGGCTTCAGATGATATAATAGTGTATTTTTCATCCCCTACAGTTCTGGTTCAGGTCTGTTAGCCATTTCAGCAGTGTCCCTCTGAGGGAACGTTCGCAATGCTGCTGACTCACAAAAGGCTCCACTTCCTTGACACATCGCAGTGACTGCAAAGAAAGCCTCTCTCCGTGTGAGCCATGCTGCAGCCCAGCCTGGTTCTCATTATGTTCCTCTCCCTACCATTACACTTCTGCATAGACGCAGTACCCACCCAACTGGGGTCACGTCTGCTGCTAACAATCTGCTGACATATTAGATAAGTTATATGGGTTTCTTCGCAGCTGCCAAGGGCAAGATATTCCCCCTTCTACAGTATTTCATGATATTTTTATTTTAATTTCTTTTTTTTTTAACCAGATGCTGGTCAAACTGCAAAAATCAGGGGAAGTTCATGAAGTACTGTGATCTACCTTATTAATGCTGCCTGTTTTCTTCCCCACGAGTGTAGGATAGGAAACAACGGGAAAATAGTAGCCAGGATTTCGCCACCCAGTCTGCCTGAGGGGTCTTTGGCTTTTTGCTTCTTCCTACCCTCACCTGATGTGGACAGTATGCAATTTGCTTTCAGTACCTTTTAATGAAGGGAGGTCTAATGTAATGAGTCACCTGCAGGACCTTCACCCTCAACACTGAACACATGGACAGTTTGCAAGACATCTTAATCTCTCTTCCAGAGTTTTTAGACCCCGGAGCACTGCCTTTGTTTCTGTAACACAAACCAGATACTGCTTAGTTGTTGTGATATTACCATGAGGGAAACTATGCTTGTTGTCTCTTTCTTAAAACTGCCTTCTTTAAGGAAACAAGGCTAAAACAGTGCTGGCTGGCTGGCCATCCCACCCCTCCTCCATCAAAACTTCTGAACTACTTGGCCAACTTCACTTTCACTTAAAAATAAAGGCAGGGTGTGGATATTAAACATATACTTGTTTTGTGGGTATAGACAGACTAATAAAGGAGGCAGAGATTCTCTTCATGCCTCCGTGGATGGAAGAATTGCAGCATGGCTTTGTTCTTTCCCTTATTATACAATCATTGACGTAGCAAAGGTCATCACAAGACCTAAATTCCCGAAGGACCAGCATTTATATAAAGTGATTCCCCCTTCAATACATGCTCTTGAGAAATTGTGCCTAAATTTGCACGTGCTGCCCACTCCGTTGCATCCTGGGGGAATGGCCTGGTCCTCAGGAGACCCAGTCCGTACTGGTAGATATCTGGTTTCCCAGCACAGAGTTTTGTGAGCTCTGACATGTTCTTCCTTGCTTTGATTGCACAGGTTGATGCAATTGTTTTGTTTGTCACAAACTTACGGAAAGAAAAATGAAAATAATAATAATTGGTAAATTATTAGAGGAGGCAAAATTAACTGTAGCTGTGTTGCATGTACTATCATCTCATACGGAATAATTTAAACCTCTTCCAGTCGCTGGCACTTGGATGGCTAAACAAGCTTGTTAGGAGCTTCACCATAAGCCTTCAAAGAGGACCATACCTAGACCCGTCTAAAACTATTTAGTATCAGTGTGGCACATAATTATGAAGTCTGCTGAACAGATAGTAAATCTGGTTTCTGTCTCTCTTCTGAAGAAGGGAACCCAGCTTTTGGAAAATCTGGGTTCCATATGCAGAGCCAGCTATGAAGTCTTTCCTTTCACAGGAAAAGCCTGCACCAGTGTCCTCAAGTTTCATCAGCTCCATTAAGTCTCTCACGTCCCTTTCTCCCTCCCCCTCGGGAGTTTCAACGTACCAGAGCTGTGGTCAGGCCTGCCTCTTCTTTACTAGAGACAGACGATGATAAGGAGGTTTATATCTCCCCGCTACGTGTTAATAAACAGAGGCTCAGGGGCAAAAGCGATGGGCACATTGCAAGGACCCTAGGGAAGAAGCCCAGCTTCTGGTGGTGGTCCCACAAGTCAACGAAGAAAACGTAAGTGGGTTGTGGGCAGCCTATTAATACAACTCACTCCGAGTTTGGCTGCAAAAGAGTTCATTGCAACCCTTCCCCTTTGATTTATGGCTCCGAGGAGAGGTTATTTTAAGACACCGAGAACTCAGTTGAGGAATAGGGTTAACTGCTGAAATGACCCCAACTTTGCTAGAGCATGTACGGCGTGTTTCCTGCACAGAGCTGGGCTGAGTTCACTAGGGACTCTGGGTGTTAGCAAAAGCTCCAGCTGAAGAGTGGCAGAAGAATATAAACCGGTGACACACCACAGAGTGATCGCCGTTAATTAACTCCTCTGGATCTGGGGCTGAAAGTGGTGACGTTTCAACTTTACCCTCAAATCTTACTCGCTCCGAGAGACATTTGGCATTTCACAGCAGAAATGGCTTTGCTTTAAAAAAAAATATTACAAAATTAAAAGTAAGATGAGAACCAAAGTGAGTTAGAGATGTCAAGGACCGTAGGCTGCCAGTGATGGCCATGAGATGGCACACAGATGACCCAGGCAGTGCTTGAATAAACTGAAAATTCTTTTGTTTAACGAGGACAGGAAAGAGAAAAGATGGCTTTCAGAAGAGCTAACCCCTTCTTTTTCTCTCTGCCTGTGCTTCAGATGCACACAAAAGCTGGTTCTTTTTGGTTCTCGGTGTTCTGTGAAAGCCCTCTCCTTCCCGTGACAGGTTGCTCTCCAGTGTGATGCAGCTTTAAAAGCACACATTTCCATCAACATTTAAAAAAAAAAAAAAAAAGAAATACCACTCCTTGTGCATTGTCTGCTTCTCCAGCCCCCATCGCTGGCTGTGGTGGGACAAACTCACACTGCTCCTGCAATGCCACCATCACCACCACTGAAAGCACCAACCCCTAGTGTACAGAGAGTCTCAGGCAAAAGAGCACTGCCTAAAGACAGGCAAGAAATACCCAGGTTGACATGTTATTCAAAACTGTATCTACTCATGTTTGAGTGGAGAAGATCAGCAAAATAAGGGTGGCCATTGTGTTGTGCCTGGAGCTGCAGTCTGCACCCCTTCGGTCTCCCAGAGCTCAGGTCACACATCAGAGGGGGATCAGTCACTGTGGATTAGCACATGTCATCTATTTTAGTGACAGCAGAACTAAGTAATACTCCCTTTCCTGCAGCAGTCGGTGGCTTCTCTAAAGACATTTCCAAATTCAATTGCCGTTGGGTTAATTCCTCTTCTCTTCTATCATGCTGCAAACTGGACAGCTGCCTCAGCTGGTGTCTGAATCTTCAATGGAGACGGGGTCAGAGAAACTATTTTTCAACATTTAGCCGAAATCTACTGAAACTGTCAATTTTACAAAGCTGATGGCAAGTTGTTTGACAGATGCCAGGTGGTAAGAGCCCAAATATACTATTGGGAATGTTTATTTGTGGGCATAATCTCCCCTGTCAAGCTGAAGAAAAGGATGCTACAGGGGTTACAAATATTAAGTGACAGATTTCACTCGGCCTTTCTTTTGCTGAAGACCTCGAGCCCGTGTTAAACGTAGGAGCCCTCTTACCAAACCTGGGGAACGCATCAAGGCCAGGCTGGACGGGGCTTTGAGCAACCTGCTCTAGTGGGAGGTATCCCTGCCCAGGGCAGGGGGGGTTGGAACTCGATGATCTTTAAGGTCCCTTCCAACCCAAACCATCCTATGATTCTATGATCAACGCAAAGGGCTCACAACCCTTTACAGACCCAACTCGGGAAAGGAAAGGCTTAAATATTGGATCCTTTGATAGCTAAAATGCTTTAAAAGCTCTCCGAAATCTGACCTAGTTGGACACGATGGTGTCATCGGCTGTCAGTGAGTTGCGGAGCCAGAAGTTAAGAACAGACACTGTCTTCTCCTTTGTGAAAGCTCAGACGGAGCTGAGCCATCTTCCAAGTGCCCTGTGGTGTGAGCGGTGCTGACATCGGGTCTCTGCACCAGAGCCTTCACTCCAAAGACCCTCGTACAACAGGCAGGTCTCGTTGCTCTCATTTTGGGAGTGAAGCAGAGGTGTGGAAATGTAGAGCCTGAGCCTGAGACCAGTAAATCCCGGTTTCACGTTCTAGTTGCCGCCTGGTCCCGATGGGGAGCCGACACAGCGCTGCCGGGGGGGGTGGAGGCATCA
The DNA here is from genome assembly GCA_025769975.1 of Gallinago jamesoni. Taxonomy (NCBI): domain Eukaryota; kingdom Metazoa; phylum Chordata; class Aves; order Charadriiformes; family Scolopacidae; genus Gallinago; species Gallinago jamesoni. The sequence goes on from JAOQGH010000012.1 coordinate 48,573,377, forward strand.
CCTGAAGTACAAAGCTGTCATTACAGCTGTAAGGGCTTAGCTGCGCTTAAGCCATTCTTTTTCCTTTTTTTTTTTTTTCCCACAGCAAGTATTTCCATCCCGAGGACTTAGCACCAAATCTTCTCCTTCTTACTCTTTTGGTCTTGATTTTCTTTTCCATTACCAAGTGTCAGGTATTTCTGTTTATTTTGCCATCATTAACCTTGGTTTTCCCTTTTTCATGTGAAATACCTGTTTCAAAGTGCTCTCTAAATTGCATCCAGGCTTTTCCCTCCTCACCTCTGCTACAGCTTACAGTGCTGGGCTCAGTTTTACCATCCACTTAGCAAATCCATGGAATTTATTCTAGCAGGCCAAAGGGAATTCCCTGTTTTGATTTTCTCATTTATTCTGGGCCTTCTTTGGATGCCCACACTAAGCACAGTGATCTGTTTTAGTCTTTTGCGTGCTCTGTAAGTGTAAATATCACTTTCCATGGGATGACTTGCATTCAAGCTTTTCAAACCCGAGTGACGAGACCAGGTTTGTCTTTGCATTATTTCTTGTACTGTACCTTGGTAGCTGTCTTTGAAACTGAAAGATGCCCAGCAAGGTTCTTTACTCCATACTTGCTCCAGAGTTTCTGTAAAAAAAAAAAAAAAAGGAATATAGACTTTGGTACACAAAAAGGGGCTCTTTTCAAGAGAACCCATTCATTTCAGCTCGTGTGAGACGTAAACTCTTGGTCAAATCCTTCGCTCACTGATGTGTGACAATGCAAAACATGGATTTAACTTGAAATTCTAACACATTTTAAATAATAATTTCCATTAATGGAAAAATGTTTCCATTAATGAATGAGATTTATTATTTGACAAGTATTTTTTTTACTTTGACTCCACGCACAGATGGGCCGGATACGGCTTCGGGCTGGTTTTTGTCAATCCCTTCATCAAAAAGAGAGATCTATTAAAGAGAAAGATGTTGGGGTTTGTTTTTTTTTTTTGTGTGTGTGTGTGTGTGTATGGTTGGACTTGATGATCTCAAAGGTCCCTTCCAACCATGAAGATTCTGTGAAAAAGAGAAAGTGTTTAACCCTAAATTTAAGAGGCTACTCTGGAGGCAAAGTCAGTTACTGGTTTAACTGGTCTGGGCTCAGCCCAGACCTCAGCAGTGGGCTGAAGTGGAGACGAGGAAGCTCATCATCTACCAGGACAACTCAGGGGTGTCTCTGCTACTAACCATCAACTGTGTTGGGGTGGAATTCGTCTGTGCCAAGCAATTATAGATATACAGAAAGGCCAATTCCATCCCCAAAGACCTCGCAGCCTCTCAAAGGAAGGGGAGGGCTCTGGCCCTCCACCTCTGGGTGGAGGGTCAGGTACAATGTCTTCGGCCGGGCAGTCTTTAAAAGGTTCCCCATTTACCTTCCTAATCCAGGACCGAAAGAGCGTGCTCTTCCGATGTGGTTTAATCCTTGTGTAACAAGGAGCCATCAAAATAGAAGCCTAAGTAGGGTGATTCCTCTGCCATGGAAAAAATAAGATGTGTGATATGCAGTAAGTGTTGTCTCTTTTTTTGGTGGAAAGGAGTTGGTTTTACACCTTTACGCTTCCCATTGTTTTTAATCCCTAAAATATCCAATTTGCATTTATAAACTATGCCTACGATTATATTCGCTGTTTATTCACTCAACGTCTACAGCGAGATACCATTCTATGGGTTGAGTGTTGTTTCACATAGAGCTCCATCCATGTCTCACAGCAACAGCAGCCACAATCGTGTTAGATTTTGTAATCCTTTCCAGTACCTCAACAAAAAACCCCAGCCCAACTTTGTATCCTGTAAGAAGGCTCGAGGCTAACACATTATTTACTCTCATTTAGCTCTATTTTAAATGAATAAATTCGGGCACTATGAGATTATCTTTAAGGTCCCCTCCAATCTAGATGATTCTATGATTCTATGATTATCAGTTTTCTTCATTAAGAAAATCTGCATGTTCATTTGTATTAAACAGTTGTAATCTCATGCGTGTTATAGGGAAATGTTAATTTCTCTCTCACCCAGAAGCCTAATTGGTTTGTATTTTCATTACCAGAATTATTATTACTGAAGCCTTTAAAACAGACTATGAATAACTGTACTATGGTCAGCAAGCTCAGCTCGAAAACCAGCCAAAAAATCCCTGAAGGGCTGGAAATATTGGTTCAAGTCCTTCTCTGATCCATGCTAGATGAACTGTTAACTTTAGAGGGGCCAGATTTTCACCTGTTACCGCCTGAGGGCTGATGGCAACCTCCCTGGCTGTTAGCGACCGGGTTTTATGGTGCAAATTCCAGGCATGTTTTCCTGGCTTTGATATAAGTAATGGGAGCAAGGTGGCTGCTGCTGAGGCACAAACCCTTTGGGTGCCAGCCTTCCAGCCAAAAGCCTGTGCCCAGAATGACAGCCCCCTTTTCCTCCCCACCCACCACCCCCTGGTGTTATTTACCACCGGGTTATTTCAAACAAGCTTAGCTTCCCTCTGCAAGCTCAGCCATTGCCAGATAAATCAGCAGCATGTTCTGGGTACTGAAATATGTTTTCCAAGCCCTAGTCCGGAATACTTCTGAAATTGCAGGCTTAAAAAAAAAAAAAAAAAAAAAATCCTTCTCATGCCAGAACACCCCCAATCCTGTTCCCCATCCTGTTAAAATAAGCAAAAGTGATGATGCCTTTTGCTGCACCACGGTGTGTGGGAATGCTTCTCCCTCCATCCTTCCAGGGGGGAAATAAGCCAGAAATGTCTGGCAGCCTCTCAGCGGTGCCCGATGGCCCTATCTGCCTGCGCTGCAGGGGTGGCTGCAGGGCTTGGGGCAGCAGAAGGGCTTTGAGAGAAGCTCTGTGGTGACAGCAGGGCTGCTCCCAGGCCCTAGAACACGCTTTCTTACAAGCTGCTTGGGATGATCTGGGAGAGTTGTAAATCGCGACGCTTCTTCTCACTTCCCAAGCTGGCTAGGCCAGAAATGAAATCTTCTTTGGTCTACATTCACCTTATAACTCCTTGTCTTCTCACTTTTTTCTTTCTTTTTTTTTTTAATTTTTTTAAAACTACTATTTCCCTTTACATCTAGCAGGAAAGATGCAGAACGCAAAATACAGCTGCATCACTGAGCAAAAATGGAAAAGCATTCACTATGGACGGGTTTTTTTTGGGAAATGGCTGATAGTCTTTTTTTTTTTTTTTTTAATTCTTTCTACTGCTGGCCCTTAAAGTAAAACTCGTTGTCTTTGGGCGTATTCCTACTGCTGTATGTTCACAGAGGGAAAATATGCAGAGGTCAGCAGTTTCAAAGGCACTCTCTAATTTTAGGTTCTTAGCTTTGGATATTTTGGGACAAAACTCTGGACACAACAAAAGAAGCATCAAGGAACTATAAATCTAGATGAAGTAAGTAACACCCAAGACACCTCAAACCAGAGACCCAAAACCAGAGACCCTTTTATTTAAAAAAAAAAAGAAAAAAAAAGAAAAAAAGAAAACTAAAAAAGTTTTAGTATTTGCCAGAAAATGTTTTTTCTTAGTTCTTGAGGTTTCTGTCCTTCCCCACACTTCCCACTATTCCTATTTTCATATCGCCATTACAGGCAATTCTGAAATTGTCCTACCAATCCAAGGCCTGCAAAAGTCAAGTGAAAAAATTGCCCCTTTTTTTTAAATCACGTCATCATCTTAAGACAGGGCACTATGTAAAAAGGCTGATTATTTTTTTAACCCCCAAAATTCTCCCTGAGACTTTTTTTATCTAGCTATTTTTTTTCTAAATACTTGTAATTGGCAATGTATTGTTTATTTGTCTTTTAAATACACAGTGTTAAACAATGTTTAAATCTCAAAGCAAGGACCTATTTAAATTCCAATTATTTGATAAAGTTCAAAAGTGCTGATTTGTTAAATAATCATTTGAAAAGCAAATATGAAATAGGAAAATGAGTCAAGAAGGCTTGAAATTAAATGGAATTAAGAGTTTCACATAAGGTATCTGTCACTTATACAAAAAAATAAACCCAAATTAATTTTGATCCAAGGGCTCAAATGCATTCTCCAGGCTGTCCCACAACCTCTCAGCAGCCAGATGTTTGCTTCGACCAACAAAAAGTTGCAGGGATGGCTCTTCTGGAAACTCCGAAGCCCAAATTTCTGAAGGACTGAGGTACCTGGTCAAAGGCTTCCTTCAATCTGCCAAGAACTGCTGCTCCAGCTTCAAGTTGAAAGCCAAGAACGAGCTCAGTCCTCTGTGTAGGACAGACAGACAGACAGACAGATGTACCTATGCCCGTCTGGATGCGATAACTTCGGTGAGACTTCAGAAATCGTGACCTACGAGTGATTTTTTTCAGATGCTCCGGCAAACAGCTTCCACATCCCTGACAAACGTTGCTACATCTTCAAAACGAGCACTGGAATCCAGAAGTCTTTGTTTTCCACTAAAAGTTGGGGGGGGTTGGCTTACAGGAAGCCTCGTGCTGTGGCAGGCAGTGAGGTGCTGGCGTCGCTTCGTGGACGGCAACGAAGAACAGCCCTGTGTGGTGCCACGGGCGAACGGGGAGAGACACATACCTACCTACACACAGGTATTTTTCATTTTGAATAATATTCCCACGTGCTAAGCCAGCACATTGCATTGGATGATCTGTAACGTTTGGATTTAGTTGATTTTTTTTTTTTTGATTTAGAACAGCCAGACTGTAAACAGAGAATGTTGTATTCTCCAATTATTTTTTTTTCTAAGACCTGTGGAGGAGCTTTTCTGACCCCCCCAAAACATCCCCGCAACGCGCCAGCCCCTCTGCTTGGTTCTGCCGGTTAATCCGATACCTATTTCTTCTTGCTCTGCCAAACGGGTGGAAATTTGGTTTGAAATTGGGCACGGAACGGACGTGTGAAAACAGAGCATTGAAGATCTTTATATAACTTTTTTATAACACCGCTGACTATTGCTATAAACCCCCAGATCCAAAGCACGGGTCTCTGCTGCTCGGGTGGTTTTTTTCATTTGGGGAGTGGGGGAAGTGACTTGCTTTGCTCTGGTTTTTCAATTAAATGATGGTGGGAAGGCTGAGCAAGACAAACTTGTGTGTTGTGGCTGAGATTGCAGGGGTTGGGGGTTTTTTTAGTGTGTGTGTGTGTGTGTGTGTGTGTGTATGGTTGGACTCGGTGATCTCAGCGTTCCTTTCCAACCATGACAATTCTGTGATTCTGTTAATTAGGTAAAAGAAAAAAAAAATCTTTAAAAATAATAATAAATTAAAAAAAAAAAAAAGAGGCTCATGACTTCTGGTACGTGTGATAGGGAACAGAGGTCCCTCACTGCACGGGGAGGCAGGAAGGCCCTGCTGGCTCTCCCTACCCCATCTTGCCATGGGGAGCCCAATTTTGTCCAGGACCCCCCCATCTCTGGTCCAGGGTCCCCTTCCCCGGGGTGCAAGTGCCTGCCCCCGCCTTAGGGGGAGAGAGGCGTCTCTTCCCACCCCCCGGGGGGCAGAAGCAGCAAATTTCCCATCCATCCCTTGCTTGTTTGCTGCCAGCACTCGGGAATGGGGGGGGGGGAAGGTTGGAGGCAGGGAGCAGGGGAAACTGGAAGAGCTGCCCTGGGGGAAACCAGCCCGACTGGCTAAAATGTGCTGTCTGCCCCAGGGAGGAGTAATTGCCTTGGATGAACGTCCTTCGGGGACAGCCAGGGTGCTAATAAGCTCAGGCCAGGGAAAAATAAAATAAAATAAAATAAAATAAAATAAAATAAAATAAAATAAAATAAAATAAAATAAAATAAAATAAAATAAACCAAGAAAAAAAAAAACCAAAACCCAAACCAACCCCAACAAAAAACAACCCCAAAACGCTCCATGCGTTCTTTGCAGCATTCTGAGGGGCTGCTCTGAAAACCCGCAGAGGTTTTGCGGTGTTTGAATGACAGGCTGGGCTCCGGAGGCCTGCGCTGCTCGGGGGGGTTCCAGGTCGTAGCCGCAGAGCGTTGGGGAGCGCAAACCCCTCCGCTGAAAATTGTGTCGGCTTTATTTTTTTTTTTTTGGGGGGGGGGGGGGCGGGGGAGGGAGGACGGTTTTAAAACGAAAAAGGGAAAAATCTGCGGAGTAGCCGAACTCGGATTTTTTTAATTTTTAAAAGAAAAACGTCCCCGCTTCCCCGAAGCGTGAACTTGAGGGTTCGATGTGAAACACGACGGGTTTTGTGCGGGTGAAGAAGGGGCGCTGAAGCCCGACGTGTGTATCTACAGCACCGCGCCTTCCCATGGGGGTTCGGACGCCTCTGGATGCCTCCAGGCTCGCCAGCTTGCACCCGGAGCCGGCTTGCCCGAAGGGCTTTGGCTCGGGAGGGATGTGTTTAAACCATCCTTCCCGGCTGCGAGACCTCCCGCGTCCGTGTGTCCGTCCCTCCCTGCGCCCAAGGATGCGCGGGGCCGTTCGTTCGCCATCTCCGGCGTGAATCCTTCTCAGCGCGGAGTTAACGCTGAGCGGGAAAGCTTTTAGCACATTATCCGCCGGCAATTGGGCTATAATCTAATTGCCGGGTCTTAATAGAGCCTTTCTCTTCCCACCCTCGGATTTGCATCTAGGAAAAGGCTTTCCTGGGTTTTAAAACCCCGCCTTGGCGTTTTAGCTCCCGCAAAGCCACCTTCTGTAGGTGACATTGAGATGTTTTCGCCGTGAAATTAGACCTCGGGTACCTGGGGCTTCTTACTCCCTTATACACCTCCCCCCCGCCCCCCACCGCAGAAAATAGCGGTTCCGAAAGCGGGGAGAGACGGTGAATCCGGAGGAGAGAGAGAGCGCGATGTCATTATGTGCAGCAGAGGAAAGAGGGGAGAAAAAAAAAATAAAAAAATAAAGAAAAAAAAGGAGCCTGAAAAGCAGAGCAGATAATCGCGGAGGAGCAGAGCTTTTGTTAAAATAGGGATGGTCTCGCAAGAATAAAAGAGCGAATAGACGTGATTCTTCGCGCAGGACGAGCTGTTCGCATCTACGAGGGGGTAATAATAATAATAATAATAATAATAATAATAATAATTTAAAAAAATTAAAAATAAGAAGAAAAAGATTTTAACGGGGGGGGGATGCGATGGAGACAAAAGGGACACCACTTGCAGCGGGGGGGTGCGGGCTGAAGGGTCGAGCGGGCACCG
>JAOQGH010000012.1:48580637-48590766 GCA_025769975.1 Gallinago jamesoni
CCAGATGTAGGGAGGAGGGGTTTCTCGCCCTCCGCACGGGCCATGCCGCCCGGGGAATTCAGCCGGAGAAGGAACGGAGGATGCGGGATGGGATGCGGGATGGGATGCGGGATGGGATGCGGGATGGCAAACTCCAGGTTATCCCAAGAGGCGGGCGGGAGAGGAGTGTGTGTGCGGGGGGGGGGGTGTCACATCAGCTCGGTGTTCGGCGGGGAAATAGCAGCCGGGGCCAGTTTTGGGGGCACAGCCTTCCCCCCCACATCTCCCCTCTACTCCCCTTCCCCCCCACCAAAAAAAAAAAACAAAAAAAACCCCAAAAAACAGAGCGGTGGCCCCTCTCGTCATTACACAGAACAGTTGCTTAAAAACTGACCCTGGTGTCCCCCCCCCTCCCCCAAATCCCACCGGCGGGGGCTCCCAGGGTTGGGAGCTCATGTCAGGCGAGCAAAGAGGAGCCCCCCCACGCCTCCCCCAGGAATGACCCCTCCTGCCGGGTTTCCCAGAAGTTTTTTGTCCCTCGGGTCTCCTTCCCATCGGGATTTTGGCCGGGTGAGGACCGGGCCGGGAAGCAGCGTTTCCACTGGATATTCCAGGTTTTTGGGTTTTTTTTTGTGGGTTTTGGCGGGGGGGGGGTGTGTATATTTTTTTTTGTTGTTGTTCGCCTGTGCTTTTCAGGGATGGGAGAAACGTTTCGGAGAAGCGTGTGTGTGTCCTTGTTCGAAAACTGACGGTGAATCTGAGATTTCATCCTAATTAAAACCGAACGAGCGCGACGAGGCCCCGGTCACCCGCGGCGGTGGCCCTCACGCTGCTTTTTGCCAGAAAACAAGACAGCAAAGAGCTTTTTTTTGCGCGGTTTTTTTTTTTTTTTCCCCACGAAGGAGGATGGAAAAAAAAATAAATAGGTACTTTGAAAGCCTAATGAAGCCTAATGAAGCCTAATGAAGCGGCTCGGCCACGCGGGGCTGACACCCCCGACAAACGCACGGGTTTGCCCCAAGAAAAAAAACCAAACTGGGGCGGAGATGGGGTGTTCTTTCGAGACGGATAAAGAAATAACGAAGGGTTTTCATTGAAACGGGTTCATCCGAGGCAACCGGGGGCAGAGGGGTTTGTGACTCTGCTCTCGGGAGCGCGGCCGTGCCCGGATACGGCGGGGATGGGCGCTGGAGGGGGGGATGCCCGGGAATAATGGGGCCGGGAGGGGGAGGGGGGTGGTGTTGTTAATTACATCCCCTCGGGTTGGGAAAGCAGAGGGGGACCAAGGGCACCCTCTCTGAAAGTGTTCCCCCTCCCCGGTTCGGCCCCGGTGGGGGGGGGGGGGGGTAGGGAGGGGGCCGCGGGGAGGATTAGGGGGCCGGAGCTGAGCCCCCCGTTCCTTTACCCGGGATGGGGGGGGGGAGGAGGAAGGGGTGCTCTGGATGTCTAGACAGGGCTCGTTTCCTTATCGGAGGCGGAGCGAGGGGAAAATTAAGAAAATAACTGTTCTCCTGGGACAGAGGGAAAGCTTTGGGGGGCTCCACTGAGCCCGCAAGAGCCATCCCGCGCCGACGGACGGCGTCGGAAATAAAACCCAACGAAGCCCCCGCTTTGTGCGGTGTTTGATCGCCGAGGTACCCGCGCACCGTCCCACTGCCGCTCCCTCTCCCAGGGCTACTCAACCCCCTGCCTGGAGGCGACCGCTGGCCCCCCCCGTTCCCGTCCCCGTCCCCGTCCCCGCCACCACGGCCTCCCCTCGTCGCTCCGCGTTTCTCCGCGCTGTGCCCCCATCTCCCCGCTTCCCTCCCCACCGCGCAGCGCCTACCCCCGCCCGGGCCCGGTCCTTCTTCCCTCGGCCCCCGCCAAGCGACCGGTCACCCCTCGGGGCTGGGAATCCCGCGACGAGGAGAAGCTGAAAAGGGTGCGGGGCGGGAGTTGGGGGGGGGGGGGAGGTTGAGCCGATTCCCGATTCCTCCCCCCCGTCGTGTCCGCGTTTTCCAGCCAAGGTGGGAGGGGGGGGTCAGAACCCAAATATTCACCATCCTCCCCCCCTCCGCCGAGCCCCGACGGGCCGGGCAGCAGCCCCTGCCAGGGACAGCTATGTGACAACCTGGCTGTTGGGGGACAGGGATAAAGCAGAAGGAAAGGGTTTTTTTGGTTTTTGTTGTTTTTTTTTTTTTCTGTTATTTTGACCGGGGAGGAAGGGAGGGAAAAGGGGGAGGACTTGGCTTTTTGCTTTTTTTTTTTTTCTTACCCTTATTTGCGCGGCGCGTAGAAGAGGTGGGAAAGCGAAGGAGGATTTGGCGTCCCCACCACGGGAAGGGCTGGGGAGAAGAATTGCCCAGGCAGTTTGTTTGTTTGCACCCTCCCTCGGCTCCCTCTCCAGGCAGGCCCGACCCGCCTGTTCAGGCTGGAACCGAGGGGGCGCAGGGCCCGGGACCCCCGGTGCCACCGCCTCCCGGCCGCCGGAGCGGGGCTGTAGCGGCAGGAAAAGCGCGCTGTTAAAAGGAGGGATCTCCCCCGAAGTACAGCGGTGTGGGAACTCCTTTTTTTTTTTTTGTGGTGGTTGTTGTTTTTCGTTTGTTTTCTTGGGCTTGATGTGGGAGGAATCGCTCCCCTCGTTTTCTTCTTCAGCTTTGTGAGCTAACCTCCTCGCTGTAGGGTCTCCTGTACCACCCCCCACCACCACCACCACCATCCCAGGGCTCTTCCTCCCCCCAGGGAAAGCCTCAGGCAAGACTGCCCCCCCCCCCCAGATCACTGAGAGCCACAATGACTTTCTGAGCCCTCTGCCAAACGCTCCAAACGCGTCCTGGTTACGACAAAGCACAAATATATTCTATTCTATCTACATATTCTATCTAAATATTCTAGTGTATATATTCTATTCTATCTATTCTATCTATACATTTAATCTATCAACAAATCCAGGTAATAAAAGGACAACCCGCGGTTGGTTTTCGGTCGTTTCAAAGCGATAAAGCGCTATTTCGTGTCGCCCCCTCCCGCGGCTGGGAAGGGCGACCCGACTAATTGTTTTTTCCCCCCATTCATTAATTCAGTTGATCAGGAAGAGGGGTGGTACAGACCCGTGCCTGACCGGGGGTAGTCCTTCCAGTGTTATAACCCCCTCGGATTCTATTCTAGGTTTAGAAATTGGAACTTTGGTGGCAAACTTGCGTGTTCTCCAGAGTCGTTTTAGGCAGCAAATATTTTCAGCCCGTTTTTTTAAAGGGCTTTCGTTAAATGCCCCCCTTTTTATTTTTAGTTATGGGAGGATGCTTACACGATGTGTTTAAAAGAGCGACTTCGTTAAATCACTGCCTCGGAATACTCTGCTCGTTGGCACCATCAGCCCGTCCCGCTTCTCCCTCTGTTTTATGCGTTAGGTCAACGCCATCTCGTCCGGTGGAGCCCATGAAAAGGGGCGCAGCGCTGGAAACCGTGCCACCAGTGACCACTGGGCCAATGGGAGGGGGAAACCCGGTGAGGGTCTCACCTGGGGCGAGTAACTCGGATTGGGATGAGGATAGTTGGGATCCGGTGCGGGAAAACCGAGGGCACGGATAGTTTTAAGGGACCTCGTGTCACAGCCGAAGGCACACGCCGACGGTAAACGGCTGCTTTAAAAGTTTTGGGGTTTGGTTTTTTTGTCGTTGTTTGTTTGTTTGTTTGTTTGTTTTTGTTTGTTTGGGGTTTTTTTAATTTGAATTTAAAATAGAAAATCGCTCAGGAGAAAAACAAAACAAACCCCACCCCCAAAACCAACAAACAAAAAGCAAACAAACAAAACAAAGCAAAAGAAACCAAAATAATTTCTTTTCCTCCTTTCAACCATCTCTGCACTGATTCTTGCCTCCACAAAGAGAATAGCCCGGGGACCTTCTCGGGAAGCATCTAGGGGACCTTCTCGGGAGCATCCCCGGCCGTGTCGCCTGCCACCCCCTCCCAACCCCCCCTCTCCCCCCCGTCTCTCCCCGGGGCTCAGAGGAGGGGAGGGCTCCCCCCAAACCGCAGCCGGGGAGAAGGGGCTGTGTTCCCGGGGGGGGGGGGGGAGGGAGCAGAGAGCCCGCCCGGCGGGTGGGGGGCGGGGGGGGGGGCAAAGCATCATCATCATCATCACCACCATCATCTTCCTCCTCCTCCCGCCCGCCTCCGCGGCCGAGCCGGGGCCCTGACGTGTCCCGCCGCCGATTGGCCACCGGCCGATAGGATCTCGGCGGCCCCCGCGTTAAGGCGGGGGAGCGCAGGGCGGCGGGAGCAGAGCCCCGCTTCTCCCGCTCGGTTATCCCGCTCCGCTGTTTTCCCTCTCCCCCCCCTCCCTCCCTTTCCCCTCCGCCGAGCCCGGCCATGGAGTACACACCGCCCCCCAAACCTCAGCTCTCCTCCCGGGCCAACGCCTTCTCCATCGCCGCCCTGATGTCCAGCGGCAGCTCCAAGGACAAGGAGTCCCCCGAGAGCACCATCAAGCCACTGGGTGAGTGAGGATGGGGAGGGAAAGGCCGGTGGTTCCCGTCCGTCCGTCTGTCCGTCCGTCCCTTCCCCGAGGAGGCGGTGGGTCTCCCTCCAACCTTGTCCCCCAGTTCCCCCCGCAGGAGGAAGCCCCTTAGGGGGGGGAAAACCCAGTTCCCCACCAACCCTTTTTCGGGCAAAGCCGACACCGACCCTTTCACTAAATCCCTCCGGTTTCGATCGTCAATTTGATTTAATCCGGTTTTCGCCGCCGGCAGAACAACCTCCCGGCCCGGGCGGGGACGTTTCCCTCCCCTGACACGAAAGGAGCGTCTTAAATAAATATTTGATGGCAAATCACGGGAGTTTTTGAAGTCAACTAAGAGAATCCCCGGCGTCCTGCCGAAGTTCGCAGAGGGGAGTAAAATTTGGATCCAGACCCCCCCCCAAAATCCCTTGGCTTCGCGGGGACGTGCGTACCCAGAGACCTCTTCGCTCCGCAGCCACCGGGAGGAATTTTTTTTTTATTTTTAATTTTTTTTTTAGAGTAATTCCTCACCGTTTTCTGGGACGCGATTTCGCTTCGGTCCCGCTGTCCCGAGTCCCGTTCCCGAAGGTTTTTCTTTAAAAAAAAAAAAAAGAACAAACCCAAAACATTAGTAGCTTTTCCTTTTCCCTCCTTCCCCTTCGTAACAACAAAAACCAAAATCAAAACTTTTTAAGCTTTCAGGGCGCCAAGGAACCCGTTTACACTCGATCTTGTAAGAATTTCGAAAAGGCAGCTCTCTCTGGCGCCTGCTCCATCGAATCCAGAGCTCCCATAATCCAGGGATTCATTGTAAACTTTGTATTTTTTTAGTCCCGGCGATAACGTAGGCCGGGAATGTTGTAGCATTTCCGTTTGATAGATTTACACCCTGAAACGTAGCTATTTTTATTCTTTTTTTTTTTTTCCCCCTCTCAAAAAATCTCATACAATTAATTTTTTCAAAATTATTCTTTTTTTTTTTTTAAAAAAACTCCTTGCCCCACACCATTCGGGCAGAAATCGAAGGGAAACGACTGCCGCTCACCCGGAGCTTTTATTTAACGGGAGATGGGGGCGAAATCTTTCTCTGCGCCTCCATCGCCTCCCGTTCCTCGGCGGCGGATCTTCCGCGGTAGAGCCGCCCCCCCGGGCTCAGCCCTGCTCCCTCCCGTTCCTTGTCCTCTCTTTCGGCCATCGAACCCCGGGGCTCGCAGGGTGGGGGGATTGGAGGTCGGGGGGAGCGCTCCCCGGGGGGCGGCCGCTGCCTCACCCCTCTCGGGTTGCGCGGAGCCTGTTCCGCCACCGCGGTGTCCTCAGCCCCATCAAACCGGCCGGGAGGGAGGGCAGACCCGGTTTACCGGGAGGGCAAGCTCGCCGACCGGCACCGAGTTCGCCTTAGGAGCCGCCGAGAGAGCGCGGAACCTACGCGGGGGCTCTCTCGGTGTTCCGCGCTCTGCCGGCGGCGCGATTTACCAGCGCGACCCGCGGAGACCAAGCTCTCCCGTTTTAATGAGAATTAGTGAGCTTTCCGTGAAAACCCCTGGGTCGGCGGGGGGGATCAGATCCTACCCCGGCCCTCCGCGCCCCGCGGAGTGGGTAAGAGCCGGGCAAGCGGTACCGTGCGCCGCCCCGGCTTCTCCCCGCAGCTCATCTCCCGAAAATCGCCATCCCTGCCCTCAAGTGATGAGCTGCCGCCGGAGGAACAGCGCGGGTGGGGGTTCGGGGGGTGGGGTGGGTACTGGATGGGGGTACTGGACCTACTGGACCCAAGGGGGGCCAGCTGAACGAGAAATGCACAGTTTGATTTTATTTTTAAAAAAGTTTTCCTCGGCGGCTGCCCCGTCCTGGCTGAATCCCTTCTCTTTTTCTTGTCTTTTAATTTTATTTATTTCTTTTAATTTATTTAAATTTTTATTTTTAATTTATTTTGATTTTTTAAAAATTTTTTATTATTATTATTTTTATTTTCATTCCTCCCAAACCCCGCAGAACAATTCGTTGAGAAATCCTCTTGCGCCCAGCCCTTGAGTGACTTATCCAGCCTGGACCCTCACGGGGATTTTAGCTCCAGCCCTTCCTCCCTGTGCACCGAACCCCTCATCCCCACCACCCCCATCATCCCCAGCGAGGAGATGGCCAAAATCGCCTGCAGCCTGGAGACCAAAGAGCTCTGGGACAAATTCCACGAGCTGGGGACCGAGATGATAATCACGAAATCCGGGAGGTAAGGCTGGGCACCCTCCGGGCAGCTCCCTAAAAATGACTTTTTGCGGGGGCGAGGGAGGGAGGAAGGTAAACCAAATAAACCCCCCTCATAGGTTTTATTTGGGGGGAGCAGCACGGATGGGATGAAATCAACCCCAGCGGCTGGGGAAAAAATGTTGTCTCCCAAATAATTCCCTCTGTGCCTAAACGCTCCTTAGTGCTCCGCAGTGATTTTTTTTTTTTTTTTTTGCAGAGCAGGGTGGGTGATATCGCAGGGAACAAATTCTCTCAGGGTTTGATTTTGTTAGATTTTTTTTTTTTTTTAATTTTATTTCTCTTGGTGTCAAATAATGTGCAAAAACGAGTCCCGGGCTTTTCTCATCACCTCAAACCGTGCTGCTGCTGTCTCTTCTTTTGGGGCAGGCAAAAATGCAGCCTGCTGGAGCCAAATGTCTTCTCGGGTTTTGTAATCCCCCAAATTACTTGTTGTTAACGTATGATGATTTTTTAATTATTTTTTTTCCTGACTAACTAGCTCTATCATTGTTTATAAAAAATACACTGCGCTCTACCAGTGTTTTAAAAAAGAACAAAACCCAATCCATGTAAACATCTGCAATTTGAAGTTTAATATTTCAAACTGTTCAGAGTTCTCTATTTCTGGTCTATGGCACAACCTTCTGTTTTAAAGTTGCATTTTGTCCAAATTTAAGTGAAGAAAGGAAAGTTTAGTTTTGAAAATTCCTCTCGGAAATACTGCAAGCGGGCTGAGAAGAACAGGCATCTAAAATATGTGAGAATATTAACAGAAATAAGTTCTGCACTATTTCCCCAGCACCAGTACAGATCCTGGGCGGAAAAAGAAAAAAAAAAATCAATGTTTCTAAGGACTTATGCACTTGAGGTACAGCTTTGTTTTCTGAAATTGTTGTGTACTTTTAACAAACAGGCAAAAGTACTTTTTTTTCCTCTTACTTTTTTAACTTTTACCATTTTTTCTTTTTGCTTCTAAAAAGTCGTTCCGATTTCAAGCTGCTCTTTCTGTGCGTATCGGAGAGACACAGGATTTAACTTGTACTGCGTTGAAGCAGAATCAATAGATGCTTTAATTTTTATTTTATTTTTTTTTTCAGGTAGTTTAAATAGAATTCTTGCTTTTAGCAGCTTTACAGAAGCGCTCTCCTTTCTCTCCTGCAGCCGTGTATTTATTTTCTGATTTGCTTTTATTTCAGGAGAATGTTTCCCACTATCAGGGTTTCCTTCTCGGGAGTGGATCCTGAAGCCAAGTACATTGTGTTAATGGATATAGTTCCTGTGGACAATAAAAGATATAGATATGCCTACCACAGGTCTTCCTGGTTAGTGGCTGGAAAAGCTGACCCTCCGCTCCCTGCAAGGTTTGTAAATTTTTACTGATGGTCTTTCTTTTATTTTGTTTCTTCTTTTTTTTTCTTTTTTTTTTTCTTCCCTTTTTTTCTTTTTTTTTTTTTTTTTTTTAAGAAATTCCTGCTATTAATCGTTCCATGCTGTTCGCAATTCTGAGAGTTCGCGGTGTTCTGAGAATTCCAGTCTGTGCTCAGCAAAAGCTGATTGCAAAACTCTGATTGAATTCTGTGAGGTGGAATTGGGCCTTGAATCTCCACTTGATTTATACTGGACGTTCCAAGGTGTGCAGGATTTGGCTAAAGGCTCTTATATGGGTTTTTTTTTTTTGAAGTGAAGTTTGCCTCAATTCGGATAAGAAATATTAAAAAAAACCCAAACTAAAATTAAAAAATATGAATTTGCTTCTCAGGTTTGCCCCTTCCCACCTGGCATTTGACCTCATAATTTAAAGCAAAAGTCCAGATAGAAATACTGCCTTACAGTTCAATGATGACTATGCTGGATAACATAGCCAGTGTTTAGTAATCAATAATTTGGCTTTAGTTGCCTCTTAGATAACGGGCAAAGTGTGGGTCAGTTCTACAGCACAGATATATATATATATTTGTATATATATTTGTTGTTGAGAAGTCATGGCATTGAGATTTTAGAAAGAAGAAAAATTAAGTAAATTTTCCCCCTTTTCTATACAGAAATAAAATGCTGTTTAAAAAAAAATAAAATTGTTTTCTAAAATCATTTGGTTGATGTAATTAACGACTGGCTTCTCCCATCACCGTGAGGCTGTGGCGGCGGCGCTGCGGGAGCGCGCTTCAGCCCAGACCCACACTTCGTTGCCTTCAGCCCCCCGGGTTCGGTGCGACCCGAAGCACGTGTCGAACGGCTTTGCCGAGGCAGAGCTGGAGAGATGGAAATAACCTGGATGCCTCCCCGGCTTCAAAGGAACTTTTCAGGGAGGGCTCCGGTGCAGGCGCACAGACCCGCTCCAGGCGGCTTCCCCCAGGGTTGAGAACTTGCTTATTATGAAGCCATAAATTAGAAGCGAAACGCAATAAATGGAGGCAAATCTCTTTTTTTTTTTTTTTTTTTTGTGTGTGTGTGTGTGAGTGAGTATAGGGACCAAATCCTGCAGGCTCTTCTCGTATAAATAGTTCGACTGCAATCCTGCTGACTGCCCATCTCTGGAAGGCGGCTTGGGGAAGCAAACAAACAGAAAAGCGTATGCAGAGAAGCTGTGATTAAAGACAGCAACCCAGGAGTTATGCTGGCTTTGTTTTCAGGGCCAGAAACTCCTTCTCGCGGTGTGGTTACCCTCTGAGGGCTTCATTTGCCGTGTTGTAATGGGCACTGATCAGAATCCAAAAGAAAAAAATAAAATAAAATAAAATATGGATTCTGCTCCAAAAGAGTCAGCATCAAAAGCAGAAATAAGGGAAGGACTGAAATAGTTTTAAGGCACGGTTCTCTCCGGCTTATTTTTCTGTTCAAGTGCCTTTTGGGATACCTTTAAACAGGCAGCTCATTCACGCTGTGGGACATAGACTTGTCCAATGAGGAAATACAGGAGATTGATGCCTGGAATAATTAGCCACTGCCCTACTGATTGTTTTAGAGCTGGGGTCAAGCCTTCTTGGAGTCTTAATATTTATGAGCATCGCATTGCGGTGGCTCTGCAAGGTCCCCATCAGGCCAGTGCCCCTCTGTGCAAACGTACACCTGCGCTGCTTCATTTTCCGGGATGTTTTTGGGCTGTTTTGCCCCCACATGCAAACACCTCCCTTTCCTTTTACATTTTCAAGATGCTTAACCCAAAGACCAGCGATGGCAGCACAAGCAGAGATTTCTTTTTCTTTGTATGAATGCTACTTAAATAGACATTTACACGCCCTCTCCTCCTTCTTACGCTCTCGTTCGGTGAATAAAAAGGGTGTCAAGAGGCTCAGTTTGCATTACTAGGGTTTTTTTCTGGAGCGTTGATGTATTTTTGAGGAGGGAAACCTCGGTCTTGCTCAATCAGATTAAAAAGTAGTGGGGGGGGGGGGGGGGGGGGGGGGGGGGGGGGGGGGGGGGGGGGGGGGG
>JAOQGH010000012.1:48592394-48611396 GCA_025769975.1 Gallinago jamesoni
TGGAACAGGATGATCTCTAAGGTCCCTTCCAACTCTAACCATTCTATGATTTATGCAACCAATATTCAGGTGCTGATCATTCTGTGACTTGCCCGTTACTGCTCTGCTGATACCCAGGCCCTTCATAGTTTGAAAGCATTGCCAAAGCGTCAACCACCAATGGCGTAAACCAAATTGTGCTCAGCTTTTAGAGACATGAAGACTCACTCCCCAGCATGTATTTGAAATAGTTTGGCTTTTTGGTCTCAGTTAGCCAAACCTTGCTGACCCTGACACTCTGTGATCACAGTAAACATTATTAGCTATCCAGACATACAAAATTAGGAGTCAGACTCAAAAAAACCCCCAAAAGTATTAAAAATAAATAAGTCACAAGACTGGCTGAAAAGTTGCAGGACGTGTTTGGGACTCTTTGTGTTTGCCCTAAAGATTGAGATTTTCCCACTTCCTTTAGAGGAAGGCAGAATTAATTTCCCTTCCATGGGTGCAGCTAAACCAGCCAAGCTGTGCTTCAGGTCGGCGCAAGGGAAAATCCCAGCGCATCCCAAGTGAGCTGTTCCTTGACTGGGGACCAGCGTAGTCTATCAGAGAGCTACGCCCTGCCGCTTAGTGCTTTTTCCATTCTCCTCCTGCCTCAGCAAAATCGTAGCTCAACACCAACAAACAACAAACGTTTACCTTTCTCACCCGGTGCCTCAGCGCTGCCCTGCTCGCCCGGTGGAAGAAACCCATCTGTGGGGCCAAAGACACCACCCAAAATGAGTGATACCCAACACCAACAGGTCTGTTTGGCACTAGCAGAAGGTCTAGTTTAGCTCATAATTCACCATCAGAAATTAACGTTTGGGTTCAATAATTTTCAGCAATATGTTATTCCGATATTTTTTTTTTTTTAAATAGACTGACAGTTGTAATTAGTCTAGTCATAATGTCTACATTATTGTATCTACATATCTTCTATGCTTCCTTTCCTCCTGCTTAGCTTCCCTAGTGGTGGATTGTTAATTACAGAGCTGCAATTAATTTTTTCATGTCAGACCACTGTGCTGGACTGCAGCCTTCAGCCTCCTATAAACAGACGTCACGACAGCTAACATGTGATCGAGTGCAGGTTAAAATCATTATCATGGCTTAATGTTACATATAAAGAAAAATGCGTTTTTATCTACATTCCCCCATTATCTCTCTAATGACACCATGTTTTTTCTCTCAGAGCTGTAGTCATTGTTATTTTAAGTGCTTGTTAGTACAGCTGTGGGGAAAGACATGATCAATTTTTCATTTGGGGAAAAGACTCAACGGTGAATGTTAATGTCTCCGTTGTAGATAACTAGATAAAATAACAGGTATGGTTAGAGAGCATTCTAGCACTTGGACATGGGATACTTCATTAGGTTCCAGTGAATTAAACAACTCCAGTCATCTGCTGTACTGTCTTTCATTAATGGTTGCATTTCAGGCGTTCATTAATTTGGGGGACACTGAGAGTAGCTCTGTATTACCCTATGCTCTCAGGAAATGCATGCCTATGAGGCCACCACATATCCCAAAAGCAAGATATTATGGGCTTTTTCATTTCATACGGAGGCGGTGCCCACGCACAAGCCAAGAGGTGAGATTTTTATGAGCAAGCCTTTTCCCTGTGTTTTTCAGGTTGTACGTGCACCCTGACTCCCCGTTCACGGGAGAGCAACTGCTGAAGCAGATGGTGTCCTTCGAAAAAGTCAAACTCACCAATAATGAGCTGGACCAGCACGGCCACGTGAGTAGACCTCCTGGTGGGAATGGGTGAAGGAACCACAACAAGGAAATCACTCACCTGTACCACAGGACTAAGCTGGTGGGAGAGAGACCACAATGGAGAATGGCTGCCTTGGCCCCCATGTTATACCTTTCTGGCTCAGCCCTTCCTATGGCGGTGGAGGAGGACATTGTGTGAAGCTTAATCACCTTGGGTTTTAATCTCCGCTGTAGAGGAACAGGTGACTTTAGAAATCAGGGGGGTTTTACCTTTCATAAAGTAGAGTCCAGGCCAATGCAAGTGTTCACAGAATCACAGGATGCTATGGGGTTGGAAGGGACCTCTGGAGATCATCTAGTCCAACCCCCTGCCAGAGCAGGTCCACCCAGAGCAGGTTGCACAGAAACGTGTCTCCCATCCCTCATCCAGGTGGGGTTTGAATGTCTCCAGAGAAGGAGACTCCACCACCTCTCTGGGCAGCTTCTTCCAGGGCTCTGTCACCCTCACAGGAAAGAAGTTCTTCCTCATGTTTAGATGGAACTTCTTATGTTCAAGTTTGTGTCCATTTCCTCTTGTCCTGTCCCTGGGCACCACTGAAAAAAGACTGGCCCCATCCTCCTGTCACCCACCCTTGAAGTATTTATAGGTGTTGATCAGATCCCCCTCAACCTTCTCTTCTCCAGACTAAAAAGACCCAAGTCCCTCAGCCTTTCCTACTAAGAGAGATGCTCCGGGCCCTTCATCATCTTTGTAGCCCTCTGCTGTCCTCTCTCCAGCAGTTCCCTGTCCTTCTTAAAACTGGGAAGCCCAGAACAGGACACAATGCTCCAGATGGGGCAGGGTAGAATAGAGGGGGAGGATGATCTCCCTTCACCTGCCGCTGTCAGAGGGAGAACATCGACAACAAGTCCAGGGTGGAGTTGAGCATCAAAGTGAAGGAGATAAGGGAGGCAGGTGAGCTTTTTGTCATGTTTTTGCCTACATTTTGCTGTGACTTGGCAGTCTGCTCTGCCACGTGTGCTGGCCAGCAAGCTCACACACTTCTCCATGTGTGCTTGGAAGGTTCCTCTTGTTACAGGCAATCTGCTATGGTTAGGACCATCAATAAGAACTCTTGTACTTCCAAAGTCAACAAGGCATGGTCACAGAGTCGGCAGAAAATAGTGATGTGACACCAAAGCAAGAGATATTGAATTATAAAAAGCAGTGTGCTTCAGTTGCCCATGAAAAAACTGTAGGCTACCTGCAAATCAAGGTGCCACTGGGTGGACTTGGACCTCTAAAGGAGACAAGTCCCACCTCTGATTGGTATCAGACAGTTGTCACAAGTCTTGAGGTTGGAAGCTGCTAAATAGCATGCAGAACTGGTGGCCACGAGGTCCTGCTGTGCTGCTTCAGTGGGGACACCTCCTTTAGCCACCTGACTCTCTAACAGTAGGTGGTAAGAAGGTGTCCTGTCCCTCCCGGACAGGTCCTGTGAAGTGCAGAAATGACTTGGTAACACCTCCAAATTGCAAAGGAAGAGCTAAAAGTGTCACCTCTGGGCTCGGTGGAGTTGGCCGAAGGAGCAGGGGGACGGATCTAAAAGGGTTGTCGGCTGAGAACAAGGCAGTTAAGAAGAACGAGCATAAAGGCAGCGTTAGTAAATGAGGTGTCAGGAAGAGAAGAATGATTTTGAACTCTGAAGCATGTGTAGGGGTAACTAACCTATAAAGCTGAATAATTGTGCCATACACAGTGTCAGAAATCCCTCCCCTGGCGTGGGTTTTATTTGCCTTTTTGGACGCCGTGAGACAGCAGCCGTTCATCTCAGCTGTGCTCTGCACAAGTGCTGCTCAGCTGAGGGACAGCTTTTACTCATTTCAAGACCTAAAAATTGAACCACAGCCACGATCACTTAAATTCATTCTGGAAACAGTGACAACAAAAGCAGGTTTGTTTGTTTGTTTTATTGAAAAAAAGAAAGCCCAGATAGATGACATTCGTAAAGTCTGTCCATGGGCATATTTTTCTTGAATTTGGTTCCCGCTGTTGCTCCCCCCTGACTGGCAGAGCCTGTCTTCTTTTTTTTTTTTTTTTTTCCCCTCTCTTTTATTTCATAACGTGTAGAAGGGCAAAGCTGAAGATTTGTGGGCTCTATCACCGAGTGATGATAGAGCAGTATACGCGCACGTTTAAAAAGAAACATTTTTCATCATCAGAGGGGCCATGTGTGCCTCTAATAAAGCGCTCGCAGCAGTATATTGCAAACGAGTTAGGGGTGGTGCAGTTCCCAGAAGCCCAGATGAGTATAAAGGAGAAGTCGGTCTGAGGAGCTGTCGGGAACAGAGACGTGTAGCAGAGCAAGAAGACGTAATCGTCTCGGACACAGGCAGTGGGAGAAAACGATCCGTAGCGTTTGAGATGTGGCCTCCTGGATTAACTTTCCAAGAAGCGGCGGAGGTGGATCCCGTTCTTTATGTGAAGGCTTTGGAGAGCCCAAGTCAATGGAAAGTTTTGCACATTCAGCGGAGAATAAGCCCCAAAGGCTTGAGCCTGCGTTGAGATTTGCGTGACAGGCATTACGCCTTGGCGGAGCACTCCCTTTTTAATGTTTTTAAAGGTTTTAAACCTTTTTAAGGTTTTTTTTTAATGCTCCAAATTAAGGTGTCAGGTTTTATGTGCTGCCTTGTTGAAGCTATGTGAATACCAATGTTGGGTGCTCAACATAATTAAGGAAAAAATTAATTCTTTGAGGAGGGCTCACTGCGCTGTGGCCAATGGCATTTCTGAGCTCCCGTGTACTAAGAGAAGGAGAGAATTTAAATGCCTCCTGAACTCTCTCCCTTCAGGTTGAAAGAGCCCTTCTTCACTGCCAAGATCTTTTTAATTGACTTGCTAAAATCATAATTACATTTGATAAGGCGTGTTGGTTCCTGAGGAAGTTTAAATGCATCATTTAGGTCATTAAAACGTTAGCTGTAGGTAGAGAAGCTGGTTCAAACCTTC
This sequence comes from Gallinago jamesoni, assembly GCA_025769975.1. Taxonomy (NCBI): domain Eukaryota; kingdom Metazoa; phylum Chordata; class Aves; order Charadriiformes; family Scolopacidae; genus Gallinago; species Gallinago jamesoni. Next base: position 48,597,124 of record JAOQGH010000012.1, read on the forward strand.
TTCCAGTTTGTTCTAGTTGCTTGCTTTCTCTGCCCTCCAGAACACAGCTTAAGGGTTGTTAAGGCAGAGGTAGTGTTTTATTTGTAGGGTGGTTCATTTCCTGAAAAGGAATCCAAAGAGAAGAGAGGCATTTGTTTGTTTTCTCCTATTCTGAGACTTCTGGAGCTCATAAGTGTCTCTGCTTGGTGTATCTTCAGCAGCGTGCATAGCCCCATAGCTACGTGCGTGTTCTCCCCAAGCATCAGGCAGAAGTCTTATCTCCGTGTGCATGACATACAGCTTGCTCCGTGGAAACACTTTCAGATATCTTTACTAGAGGAAGGAAATGGTTCCTGTCTATGGATTTTTACAGTCAAGCCAGTAATTCCCATTTTTCTGCTTGTGGAACATTTATGAAAGTAATATTATTATTTTTTTTTTCTCCCAGATTTCTAGTGATATTTTTTCACAGAGAGTGCTTCTTTTTGGAGTTTCGGTTGCACTTGGGTGGGGTAGCATCATTTCTGGTTACGGTGAGGTGAACCATGAATGTATACACTATAGTAATTGCTTTTCTGGTTCTTATGATAGCAAAACTCAAACACGTGAATGTTTGTGAAAGCAAACACAAAGGTGTGAACACGGCCAACAAGTACCCGTGAAAGTAGGGGTTTCACAATACCCACAAGGAGTTACACCCAGGGTTGGTTTTTTTTTTTGAGGTCAACCTGGCAGAAGTTAAGAACCTCCATGTTTTTCGAAAGCAAATTTTGCCTGGTAACACTCTTCTTCAGTGAATGTGGAAGCTGCATAGTTCCCGAATTCAAAGCCACCTCAGGGATTTCGCAGCTGGCATCCAGATTGCCTCTGGTGACTGGTCCGTAGCCAGTGGGAGCCAGATGCCTACAAACCTGCCTGAACTTACAACAAGCAGGATCCTGTAAGGATGGATCCTGGTCATCTCCCCTGCCAGAGGCTGTCCGCACGAAGGCAGATGAGGTGGCTGGGGGGCCTGTGAACACACTCTACTGCCCCTAAGTGTGTGCCAGGGGGCTGCCGTGAGGATACGTGCACTTGATGTTTCTCTCTGGGCACACCAGTACGAGCGTGCAGGGCTGGCATCAGGGATTTTCTGATAGCTACCCCATGCAGGAAGGGGACTGCTTGGACTTTGAGACCACCGTTGGGCGCACCCTGTGCATCTAACTCCCTCCAGTTGTTTTGGTGGCTGTAACATAAGAAGACACGTGGATATTAAGAGGTATCTTTGTGCAGTGTCCTTCTGACTCCAGCACCAGCAGAGCATGTGGGGATGTGGATAGAGCACTTCATACACAGACCCTCACAAAAAGGAAATAGTGACCTTAACCATGGCCTTGGGGTCTCTTGTGACCTCCTGGCTGCGTTCAGTACTTGTTTTGTACCAGAACAGCCCAACTTGCCTCTGGTGAGAACACATGGGTAGAGCATTGTGGCAGGGGATGTTGTCCAAGTGCACTGTTGGTTTCGGAAAACTTCCATAAAGGATTATGTGGTCTTGTTTGAGAAACTGAGTGTCTTTATCACAATCTGCATTCACAGAGGAGTGAAGGGAAAGGGCACGTGTGGGAGCTGGTCTGTTGCAGCCCTTTCCTCCTCCTGCTCAGCTGCTACTCAGATGTAATGCCTTGGTGTGGATAATGTGGCCATGAAAGGCAACGGGAAACATCGAGCTCTGTGGGCTGAGCCCTCAGTAAGCTCATCACCATCCACACATTGTTCTTCAAAATGTCTTTTCCAGCTGTTTAGAGTAGCCTAAGCGACTGAGTTTGGTAAGACAACATCTTAGGAAGAGAGGGAAACGTGCTGAAGATACTAACTGCAAGGTCCATGGCTGGCGTGTGTGTGCCTATATAAAATGGTACAGTGATTTTAGAGAGACCTTGAGTGAGTAAAACTGGACATGCAAAATTGTGGAGTCCCCTTCTCTGGAGATCTTCAAGCCCTGCCTGGGTGCAGCCCTGAGTGATGTGCTCTGGGCAACCCTGCTTTGGCAGAGGGGTTGGACTGGATGGTCTCTAGAAGGTCCCTTCCAACTCCAATGATTCCGTGATTCCATGAAAACGTTCAGTTCCCCATCACTGCAATGACTTCCCACTTCCAAAGTCATGGCATGAGTCTTAACAATATTTGGCCCTGAAGGAGCAGCGAAGAAGATGGTTGGTGGGAATTTCAGCTGTGAGATGGTCGTCTCTAAGCTCCCCCCTCCAATGCAGCACGCAACCTTCCTTCCCGACTGATTTAGCGTGAAATACTGCACTGCTCCTGCCGGGCTTTGGCTGGAGGTAACGCCTCCCAATGAATGCACATTAGCTGTTCCAGATGTACCGAGATGGCGGCTGCGTCCTTACGGCCCCGGCAAAATAGAACCACCCACACCATTGCCAATTTCGTCTTGTGACTGTGATTATACCCAAAACAAGGACTGGTGTGAGCCGAGCTCTGTATTTAATTCCTCTTATATCACAGTGCTGTGGTTGGAGGCAGCCCCACGGGCCGCCAGCCGCTGGTGGCTGAGGCCAGTGGGACTCTCAATTTGGCTCCAGCGAGCGTTGAAATTAGTTAGTTGGTACATTAGGTTTAGAATTGTTTTGGAAGCTCATAAACAATTATTAAGGAGGATAAAAATGGCAAAACTGGTCATTTTGGGGGGTTCTGTACTTGTTCCCCTCCTTGCTCCCTTGCTCTCATTTTTGGTCACCTGCAGTGAAGAGCATCCATGAAGTAGTTTGCTTTAAAGGTTTGTCACTGTAAAAGGATCTGGGGAGTTTTATTTTGGGCCAGGTAGTTTGTGTTGCGGGTGGTGGTTTTTTGGTTGGGTTTTATTTTTTCCTAGGGTGGTTTGGTTGTTTTTTGGGTTTTTTTTTGTGGAATTCCTGGCTGTTTTCCTTCTGCACCTGCCCATTTTTGCCGAGTGGTGGGCTCTCGGTGATGGGCTTTCCAGAGCAATGTATTTGCCCTTGCAGCTGGCACCTGCAAACGGGGGCACAGGTTGGCAATAACAAGCCCTGTATGTAAAACACTCCACCTGGAGGAACAGATATTTATGCTTCCAGAAACACGTGCGTGAAAGGCGTGTGGTGGTGTAGGTGTGAAAAGGACACCAGCTGCCTGCTTCTCCAGCTTCGTCTTCTGGAACTGCCCAAAGGTGATGGAGACTTCGCTCTGAAAATCAACTAGTTAGATTTTTAGATGTCCCCCTGGCCCTGCAGTATCAACTAGATCTTTTTTCTCCCCTGTGGTTCTGTAGCCTTCAAAGGCCCTGTTAACCTCCCTCTCAGGGCAGTGCCTTCTCCCTCTCTCTTGCAGATCATTTTGAACTCCATGCACAAATACCAGCCGAGGGTACACATTATTAAGAAGAAGGATCACACGGCTTCTTTGCTAAATCTGAAATCGGAAGAGTTCAGGACATTTATCTTTCCAGAGACAGTTTTCACAGCTGTTACCGCCTACCAGAATCAATTGGTGAGTACAGTTACCAATTTCCACGGATTTAACTAAATCCTACCCTGCTCAAAACTCCCTTTTCTCCCAGCCTAAACCAGGAAACTGTCTGATATGACCTGCCTTTCCATGCCAATGTCTGGAGTGACCTTGCCCAGCCTAATCGATACACAGGAGTAATTCTTAGGTATTAGGGGTAGCACTGCTAATTTTGAAGGACCATAAGGATTATTCATGGAAGTAAAGACGACACGAAAGAGGCTTTCATTTGTCTCCCCCTGTCTATACAGAGCTGTTTGTGTATTATTATCATTTAGTCCTTTCTAATTATAGCTCATTATGGACCTGCTTATATTTACGGCGATCTTTCACACCATGAGCAATTAGCCAAGAGATATTCTGGTTTGCACATGATAATTTCACAGGTTTAAAAAGTTGACTAATTAAGCTGTAAAGCTCAAACGTAAGGGAAATCACTCAGAGATATGCTTTTCAGAGGCTGCCCAGATTACATCCAGATGTCTGAATTTCAATTTGCATGCCAGTGAAGAATATATACAAAATGGAGGAGATCATAACAATGGATTGCTAATAAGTAATATTAGGAAGTATATAAACAATCAGAGAGCAGAGGTTCTGCTTGGCAGTGGACAAGGCTTTAATATTTAAGTCAGTGGAAATATGTTGTTGGCTTCAGTGCAATTGTGAGTATTTTTTTTAGGGGTTAATGACCACAGCACTTAAAAAAAATACCTCTTTTCCCTCTTTAATTCCCTCAAGTTAAGACAAATGTAAGTACTATCCAAACACGTGGGTGGGCAGCATCACAGAGTCAATGTACCTGCTGGTTTATATAAAGAAGTCTGCATTTCTTATTAAGAAGCACAAGTAATTAATTTCTAAATGCTATGAGTAAAATGAAACTACTGAGTAGGGGGCCAAATAAGCTATGAAGGTGATAGCAGTAGTGTTACGATAGATTCCACATCGTGCTCCAAGGCTTTAATATCAGAATATATTGATTTTAAACTCAGTTTTGTATCTGAATGCTGCAGAAAATTCATTCAGCACCTGGCAATCTCAAGAATATAATGTCTGGACAGGCAGTTAGGTTTTTCCATGTAACTTTCTGTAGAAACCAGCAAAATAGTAACAGGCACAATGAGGGAAACCTGGAATTTATTTCTGTAGGATGGATTTGTGTTTATCAACGCTAGTTACAACAGAGATGTCTCTAAACTAACCTTCCCAAAGCACATACATTGAGTCCTGGAAAATTTCTCAATGGAACATCTCTGGAACCCCTAGAGGTTGATGCTGTCATTTTATTTATGACTAATGAAAATGGAGCCTTTTTTCATTTTTGCCATTTCTTTCAGAACTGTTTTAAGGAGGGGTTGATTACATTTCTGGAGGTTATTAGATAAAAGCTAAATACATTACACTTTCAACAAACTATCTCATAATTTAAGATTTAAAGGGCATGCATTTATTTAAACAGTCAAACCACTGCCACAGAGTTGAATTGTAGGTCAGATTTCATTTTAAAATGCTTTTTAGCAGATGTTCTCTGATTGTTTGTGAGACAGTCTCTCAGGAAAAATATGGCCATAAATGATTGTGAGTCTCATCTGGCTTCGGTGGATAGAAAAAGTTTCTCTTGTGATGTCATACCAAATCTTTAATATTAGGAAAATGGAAGTTTGATTGGTGAAAATATGCTCAAGAGATGAATAGATGTCCTTATTATTCTGCAGTGCAGTTGGCTCGGTGTGTTAGTGATCTAAGTTGATGGAACCAGTTAGAGCTCGTCTTTGTTCAAGGTAGTTTTCAAAACGCTGCCCTGAGAATGTTTGTTCTACGTGAGGCACTAACCTGCCACCCTTCACAACATCACCACAGGTCAAGGATATCTTCGGGATATCTTGGGAGTAGGATGAGGCAAGGTCCTGTGGTAAGGCTGGCGTTCAAGGTAGTGTCCATCATTGGAAATGACAAGAACAGCCTCAAACCCTCCGTATGAAGCTTCTCAGTATGAAATGTTGAGAGCTGTTGATTTTCATGGGCATTTGTTGAGGTCTCATGGTACTTGACCAGCCCATAGGAACAAATGGTGTGAGCCTTGTTGCCTCTTCCATAGCACCTCAAAGCAAGGTCCTTCCCCAGAGAGCTCACCCCTGGAGGGACCCACCATGCTGGGCAGGGAAAGCAGCAGCCCAGAGGGTTTCCTGGGGCCACAGAGCAGGTCGCTGGTGGCCACTCAGCATAGCTTTCATGTACTGCAAACCAATAATTAAATATTATATGCTCAGATTTTGTCTTTGTAAGTCTGTCTCTGCCTCTCTGGCTTTCCCTCCCAGAAGACCTCTTTCTCATAAAGAAAATTTGGGTTCAGTTCCCCTCCTCTTTTTTTTCCTTTTTTTTTTTTTTTTTTCAATTTTTGGAAGAGAAGCCAACCTGCTTTGAAATACCTTTGTTTGATGAGAGCATTTGATTGTTTGAGGATTTGGAAAAGCTCCCTTTTTCTTTCCGAGTCTCAAGGGCCAGCTATTAAAAATGAGGTTCTGGTCTCTCCAATATAGGCATTTTTTAAAGGAAGCCTGGTTGACATAGATGCTCAGTATGAAATGCTGATTTTCATGGTCTTCAGCTCGAGTTGGTGGCATTTGCTGCCTTGTAGGACAGGTCCTGTGTTGTCCCTCATCAAGCTCTAACTCCCACTTACAGTTTTATTTTTATTTCTTGGAAGAAGTATGGCTGGAAAAACCGAATATTATGACAATGCCTCAGATTTTATTCACCAAATCTCATTTGGTTGGGTGGGTAGAAAATTTCACAAGGGCAGTGGTGTATTTTTTTCCTGCACGGTGGAAGCCACCACCTATGCCTCAAAATTTCACTGCAAAGTTCAGGGAAGCCCTTACTGTTCTGGGAGCAGAGGGATTCCTGATCAGTGGTTACTCTGGCAGAATGGAAAGGCTGACAGGATGCACTGGGCAGGTTTGTAGCTGCATTTGAAGGTGGGAGGAGAGTTTTTATTGTAAGAGCTCTGTTTTTCCAAGACAGTGATGGTTTTTAATGACATTACTCCTTTGACCCAAGCTCTGTCACTTTAAATCTGAGTTCTCCCCACATTTTCCCTCCCTCCTTCCCGTCCTCAGCCTCTTTCTGTGCAGAACCAGTTAAATTGCTCTCTGGTAGGTCTGGCTGAGTTATTTGCATCCCAGTGAGGTTGGGCTGAAGTCAAGCAAGGTCTTCAGGTCTGTAGGCAGCAGCTCATAGCTTGGGCTCGTACCAGCTGACATGCAGCTCCACCAAGGAGGCTCTGATGCTAGCAGGGTGCTGTGCACTGCTCAGGGAAAAGACAACCTGAGTCATGCTGTTGAAGCATTTGGAAGCCGTAACGTTGTACGTGGGTGGGTTCTTCCTGCTCTGGGTAACGTGAAGGCTAAGCCCGCTGTGCCTTTAGCTTTTGCGTTGCCATCGGCAAAACACACCCTGGTTGGTTTGCCTCCCCAGCTTTGCAGCGTATCAAGAGTAGTGTACACACACACACACACACACACACACACAGGGGCATGGGTAAAATCAGCAGTGAAGTCAGGAGGATGGATGGGTTAACACTTTGCACCCTGCATCACCCCAACACTGTATTCATGTTGTGTTGCTCTTTTCTGTGTTTCCAGATAACCAAGTTGAAAATTGACAGCAACCCTTTTGCTAAAGGATTCCGGGACTCTTCCAGACTCACTGATATTGAGAGGTAATGGGGACATTCCGTTTACTTTCCATGCAGATAAGATAAAGACAAGAGAGAGTTTGTAGGAAAAGCATCCTTTCAACTCCTGAGAAGCTATGCATTTTAATGTTATCTTGTTGCATGGAGTAAGCCTCCTTCATCTCCTTTAAAAATACTCATAAACTTTATGAAAAAAGAGCTGTTTTGAGTTTTGACATCTGTTCCAGTTGGGGTCGATATATTCATCGTTTTGAGGGGGGCTTCTTGAAGCGGGGGAGAAGGTCAGTTTTACAACTTCAGAATGAAAAGTTTTTTTCTTATCATGCCATTTAATCCTACTGAGGGCTGTGAATTGGGTCATTGGGAAAGAAGGGCAGTGGTCCTGTGAAAAACATCTTTATAGCTCCCCACTGCTCCGCACGGTGGAAAAGAGAGAGGGGAGCTTCCCAAAATACACTTCAGCAGTCCCAGACACTGAAGTCAGCAATTATTGCCATCAGGACGAATCCCATAACTCCCACTCCGATGACAAAGATGCCATTTTTTCTTCACCAAAATTGTACTGCAGGCTGCATCAGGGGAAAGCTTTATCTGGGAACTGCTGAGTTTTGTGTGTGTGCAGCTCATTATAAGCAACTGCTGCCATAGGGACAGAAGAATTAAGCCACAGTTGAGTAGGAAATCAGCTTCAATCTCTTGGTAGCCCTCCAGCACATCACATTTTAATGCTATCGTGTCAAATAGTTTGGCAAACAAAGCAAATCAAGCTGCCTGTGTCCGCTAGGCTGGAAGAGGACTCGATGGAGATGGATCTAGCACATCCAAATCTTCCTGTGAGCATGCAATCAGGAAAGAAAATTTGGAGAGGCCAAAACCCTCTAGGCTCCTACCTGGGGTTATCCAGATGTATCTGTGCATTGGCTTTCACAGGGGACAAACTGCTCAGTGAAGTCATAGTCATACAGCCAGAGAAAGGCTTACAGCACTTCAGAAGTATATCGGTCCCAGCAGGTACATGGCTGGGAAATAGCCGTATATTTTATACCTTATTAGTGACTGGATCACTAGTGATCCACTGAGCAATTGGGTGAAAGAACAGTAGCTGGGAAGCAAGCTTGTAGGCTGCAGTGCTCATTCGCAAAGTTGTTAAAAACTTGCTTCCTGAGTGAAAGTCTTAGTTGAAAATGGGTGAAAAAACCAAAGCAGTTTTAATTAAAATAGCGCAGCCTGCTGTATTGACGAAATATTAAGTTAAACAACATCTAAAGCTCAGGTTTGTATGCAATAAATAGTCAATAAATGCCCTGTAGGAAGAGAAGAGGATTTGATTTTTCACATTCCGATTTCTTTGTTGTACAAATGGGCGGCATCTAATGACACGGCTCTGCGAGGGCTGAGAGAGATAAGCTGGGAGAAAAACTGAGTTACCTCCGCTCAGATGAACCGACTGTCGTGGGGCGGGATAGGAAGGGAATTTTTTCCAGAGGACATCTTATTATAACAGCACATGGCAGGGAATCAGAAACACTGAGCATAAACTGCAGTGCCCTTTTGTTTATTGATAAGTGTTAAGAACAGAGACTGAGAGAGGCAGCTTAGCCCAGGCACGAGTGCTGCCACGGGAGATAAGGTAGCCAAAAGTGAAGCCTACAATAAATACAAGAAACAGAACATGGCGGGTATCAAAACGACATTAAAACTCTGGATTTGAGAGTCCGAGTTTGGGTCAGGTCTTGCTTAGACTTACTTAGATGGGAAATCTTAGCCCTGAATATTGAACAACCATATTTACAAAAATAAGCCTTGTTGTACAACACATCAGGCAATGAGATAGTAAAAGTGTAATGCACAAGAGGACTGCTAAGAGACTGTTTGAGGACTTCCCAAATTACCCAATACGGTCCAGAAATACCACGGGTTTTATTCGGTTCCAACACTAAAATATTCAGGCGGATGAGAATGGCTTTCTCTAAGCACCCACTGGTTCTACAGACTTCTTCTTAGTGCCAGAAAAATTGCTTACAGAAATCTAATACCAAGCATGAGAAATAGGAAAGTGAGATACAAGAGCAGGAAGAATTTCTTGCCTGATGTCGATGGCGACAGGCATTACAGGACATGGGCGACATGTTGAATAGCACAGCACGACTCTCGCTCCTTCTAGGGGGAAACTTAGTTACTTCCATAAGATCATTGTCTGAGAAAAAAAAAATAATAAAATATGTATTTGCCAGGGAAAAGACCACGCAAGCCAAATGCACATTTGCACAGCTCTTGAAAATTGAAGAGTTATTTAGGAGGTGTGGAAATACCTTCCGTGAGCTGTTTCCTAAGGAGGCTGGGGTGGAGCACGTGCATCCCTAATCTGGCAGTGCTGGGCCGTGGTCCTAATGGTCTCCTGTAAAGCATCCTGTGATGTTAGGGCCAAGAGAGCACTCATTTATCGCGAGTTCCAGCTTTTCCGAATGACCTAAGTAGCGTGAAAGTGTACAGAGCTTTGTATTTCATTTCCAGGTATTTAAGCCTGCTTTTTCCTAAACAGCCTTTGGGGAGGGAAACAAATCAGATCAATTGATCTTCAGAGACCTAAAGAAATTAAATTAGTCTGGAGTCAGTTACTGCACTAAACCATCCAGTAATTGGATTGCTCCTTGTAACTGATTGAAAACAGCCTCTATCTGTAACAATATAGGGAGCTTTTCTTTATAGTAGATCTGAGAGAAAAACACATCTTTTTATGACATGATGACAGAAATTGCACTTTTTTAACCTAATTGAATATGATTTTATAAATATGTGACTTTAACGATTTCAGGCTTCCCATTTCAGATTTACGATCTCCGTGTAGGAAATTCAAGCTGCAAATAAATGCCTTTAGAATTAAGCCTGTTTGCATTATATGTGTTGGAGTTAAAATAATGTATGTAAAGGTGGTGAAATTTGCAAAATGGTAGAGGAGGTAGGCAACAGCAAAGCCGTTGAAGTGTCTGTATTTTCCTTTGTTCCTGCCTAAATACCTTACAATGGTTTCTTTATACTCATAGCTATATATGCAAGGCTTTTAACCGTTTAAAAAAATCTTTGGTGAGTTTGGTATATACCAAATTTTCAGTAGGATGTGAGATGCCTTCCCCAACCAGCTCTTTCCATACATTACTTGTGGTAATCTATTTATGGTAATGGGGCAGACTTTATCTGGGGCTCCTGTGATTTAGATAAGTTGCCGATTCACCTTTTGATCTTTTTCATGCGGTATTCACATTTCCTCTATTATAAAAAGACTCCCATGGTGGTTGTGATTGAAAAACTGAACATTTAGCAGCAATTGTCAGAACGTGGAGCTTAACATATCATGGTGTTGACTATCGGATGCCAAATGCAGTAAAGCGGATGAACGTGGTCTTTTTTAATGGTAACCTTTGTGAGAAAGACTAATGCTGATTTTATGAGCAATTCACTCTGGAGGTAGGATTTAAGGGAGCATCTTTATACTCCTGCTTAAGAAAAAAACTGCCAAAGACATGAAGGATGCAAGATCAGAACCCAACACAATTTTTTTGTCTTGAGCCTGAATTTACCTTTTGAGCTGTCATGAAGAGCCAGCCTTTTAAAAACAAATAGGTAAATAAATCAAACCAACACAATTAAATATCATGCAAATAATCCCATGAAAAGGGGGGTTATTTCAAGAGCATGAGTCAACAAAACTACTGAATAGTAAAATAATAACTGAACAAGAACTGACAGATCATAGTCACCATCTGAACATTGCTTGTCTGTTTGATCCATGATGTGATAGGCAAGTTGGGGGTGGGAGAACTTGTAAGTGTTAGAGAGAGGTGAGGGAATATACCCATCTGCACAAGCCCAGTGATGCTTCTGGGAGGTAGATAGAGGCTTCAAGAGGCAATATCTTGGGTAATGGCAAAGAGTGGCTGCACACCCAAGAAATTTCTTAGGCAGAGACAGAAAGTATTGGAGGATGGGGGAAGTAAGAAGGAGAGCTGCCACTCAGCATCCCGGCTGGATTTGCATGGGAATTAGATGCTGAATTTCCCCCAAGGAACTTCAGATCTGAGATGTGGAAATACATTGTATGAACTTAGAAAGGTGTAAGCAAAACATCTGGATACGGGCACTGCCCTGTTGTAGTAGCAAAGCTATGTGTGTGATGATGTGCTGTCCATAGCAGTCCTCTTCTTCCAGAAACATATTGTCTCTATGACCTACTCCAGTGTCCATGGCTTTGTCATAGCTCTACTCTAACGAGTCAAACTCGCCAACTGGTCTTTTATCCTCAGCCAGTTCTCAGTCTGTGAGTGTTGGCGACCAGTCATGGGAGATCATCTCTGGTGTTTAGGCTGGGAGAAGAAGCGAAGTCCTGAGTTTAGGGAGAAATACCAGTCTGAACACTTGGTATCTGGTGCCATTCCAGATGTGCTCAGGTTACTCCAGCCTCCAGCTGCTGCTCCAGAGGGGTGGTGGTGGACTGTTGCTATTTTCTGTATCATCCCTTCTGCTGCAGAAGTCTTGGATGTCTTAAGATATCTAGAAAGCTCCACCTGCCTACATTGAGACACCTGAAGTACTCCCTTCAAATCTGGTCCCTCCAACCCTGCTTACAGATAGCCAGGCCACCATTCCTTTTCACCAGTGGAAAACCCTCTATGACAGCTAAAATCTCTTCAGTTCCCAAGCTTTTAAGCACTCGTACCCTGGCCCATTTTCCACTTAGGTGTTCTGTCACCTATCTTTTCACTTGTGCATTTTTTTTAAACAAATATTTTCTTTTTAGATTTTTTACAAATTTTCTTTTCTTACAAAAGGCTTCATTTTGCTGGTGTTTCCCCATCACCTCATGCAGGTGCAGCGTGTGTATAAGGAGAGAGGATGAAGTCAGCTCAGACACTGGGTTTCCACGCCAGAGGAAGTTTTCCAGGGATTTTCCCATGTCCCAGCTTCACAGCCCTGCTCTGTTCTCACCTCTCAAACACTGCCTGGCAGTCAGAAATAAATAGTTGCTGTCAATGGATGGAGCGGAGCTCTGTGGGACTGACTGTGTTAGAGTTAAGTGTGTCACTATATTTGAGGGGGAAAAAAAGATACAGAGTAAGAGATTTGACATATATTTGCAAGTGTGTGCTTTTTTCCAAGTCAGAAAAATGTAATTTTCTTTTTCCCTTTTTCCCTTTTTTCCCTTTCCCCCTCTTTCCCCTCCTTCCCCCCTTCCCCCCCTTCTCCCTCTTTTTTCCCCCCTTTTTCCCTCTCCTTTTTTCTTTCCCTGTAAAAAAATTATTTTCTCTTTTTTTTTTTTTGCATTTGAGAGAAGCAGGGTGGGTATATTTAATAATTTCATATTCCTTCTTCAACAGTGTCATTACATTGACACTTCAATGTAATGAAGGGCTTCAGCCAGCCCTTGCAACCTCCGTGCATATTCTAGCTCTTCCAGAATTGCTGTCGGTAGCCAGATGTTTTCTGTGAGGGCAACAGTAAAACACCACTTTGGAGATACACTTGTTCTGTCTCCTGCAGCTATCAAAATGTAGGTTTTTCATAATTTAATTCCCGTTTCACTTCTTTCTTTCAACTGCACGTATTCTTGAAGTATTGCATTCATTCAGCACTTGCCCAGTAGTTTTGACTTTGTGTGAAAGGTGTTTGGTGGCTTCTGTATTAGCTTTTGGGCCAAATTAAACTTCAGCTCACGTGAGCCAATGTAGTTTGATGGTCCTTGGTTCGTTCTTCCCCAGTTGGAAGTGGTTTCAGGTCTAACCCAAGCAGTGGAATGGAGCTATTTTGTTGTGGTCGAGGATTTGGTCCGTACCATGTGAGAGCTGAATTAGGTTCCTCGGGTCAGTCTGCAACGTTCATCTACCAGTATAAGAGCAGCTACATGTAGGAAATTAATATGGCTGTATGTTTGTTCTTGTGTAAAATAGCAACTGGAAGGCAGAGGAACGTGGAGGCTGAGTGATATCTGAATGGTGGTTCTGACAGGGTTTTTTGTTGGCTCGTAGCTGCTGTTACGGAAATGTGTTTGTTCCTCCTGCTGTGCTGGTTTTTTTTGGTTTAGATTTGTTTTGGGTTTTTTTTTGTGTTTGTTTGGTTGGTTGGTTTTATGTAATTTACAGACTTGTTTTTAGCACTTGTGTCTTGGACAAATTAGTCATCTTTTCCCTTAAAAAAAAAAAAAAAGTTCTACTACAGTGCAACTTCCGACAAGTTTATTTTTGTGCCTTCTCAGCCCATTTATTCCATCTGTCTCCACCTCACCTCACTTCTGATGTCTCCTGTTATCTGGGCTTTCTTCCAAACATACTAACTGGCAGCTACAAAAAAAGGAAACCTTTGAAATGCAGAACTAAAGAAGTCATTCAGGCTGCAAACTGATAATTCATACACTTTATATCCTGTTCTGTATTTTTCTTTGTGTTGAAATGAATGGCCAAGCAAAACATGGTTGTCAAGGTTTGGGGTTTTTTTATTATTATTTTCTTTCTGTGAATTTTTTTTTAGTTAACATTATCATTTTTTCATTTTGAAAAGAAAAAGACCAAAAAAAAACCCCAACAAAAGAAAAAACAAGCCCCATGACAGCAGGATCAGGGAGTGGATTTGGAGAATATCCTTACATTTTGGGGTACCTAGCATTTGGGTAGTGAGGGCAAAAAGAGAAAACACTAAGAGGGATGCTCAACTCTGCTCAGAAATTCGTACTTCTTGTAGCCACTCCTGAGGTGGTAACTTCTGCAAAGGAGATGGGAACAGAGTGCCTGGCTCATGCCACCTGCTCTTCCTCACTGTGGTCTGGCTTCTGCTTCCTGTCTTCAAGGGAGGTCAAACCTGACTCCCAGTGCCTATTATATCAGCTCCATCCTCTTTGGAGCCATGGTATGGATCTAAGATGGATATTACCCAAGGCCTGGCTCCAACAGGCTGGTTCTGGATTAGCTTTTCTAACACTCGCTGCCCAAACCAAATAGAATCATAGAATCATAGAATGGTTAGAGTTGGAAGGAACCTTAAAGATCATTGAGTTCCAACCCCCCTGCCCTGGGCAGGGACA
>JAOQGH010000012.1:48625376-48638074 GCA_025769975.1 Gallinago jamesoni
GCAAAGTGGCAGAATCCCTTCTCTGGACCTGCTGGCAACACTTCTTTGGATGCAGCCCAGGATGGGGTTGGCCTTCTAGGCTGCAAGTGCGCACTGCCTGCTCATGTCCCATTGCAAATGCTCACGTCCATATCCAAATCTTCCATGTTGAGTTTCATATTGTAGGTGATGCAGAGCTATCTGTCAAAATCCATAGCTTGATTTTTTCCAGCCAGGTCAGGTCTCTCTCAGCGTGCTCAATCCTCCCTGCGCTGCTCTCCCGTGGCTTCATTTCTTTGCACCAGAAACCTGCCAGGTTCCCCACCTAATGCAGAGTCATGGGCAGATCCCAAGAAAAGGAATGGAGGCAGCTTGTGAGAGCCTCCCCTAAGGACAAGGCCAATAGGTATGTCGGGTTCTCACCCCCTCTTTGCCCTCACAATCCCGCCTCCAAAACTTTCTGTGTAGAGCTGAGGTTGAAGGGATTAAAGTCACAGAGACCCCAGGGCACCCTGTGAAGGCATCTTGACACCTGAGGTTTGTTCTCCTCGTCCTTCTCACCATCCTGTGGGCAAGGGGCAGCACGGGAGTGATTCGAGGGATAAAATTCCTGCCTCCCTCCACTGAAGTCAGCTGCAAATTTCTTGAGTGCAGTGGAGATGGGATTTCATTCAGCATTCCTACCTAAAAATAAAGTCTAACTGTAAAAACAGTGACTGGAGTGACAGCAACACTCTGTCACTACTTTTCTGTAGGAACTCTACAGAAAAGACTAAAAACCGGCTATAAATCAGCTTTAGCATTGATTTCACAATTGGAAGAAAATTAATGTAAATTTGTAATTAATTGCTTAAAGAGTGAAATAGCTTTTCCTAAAAAAAAAAAATAAAAAAATTATCTGTACTGCTTTGACCATAACTCAGTAATTTATTTAAGGAGTTGCTGTACTGCTGTCAAAATGATATCACTTTCAGGACAGAACATCTGTTGCTGGTAGATGGTCTAGGAATGCCAAATATAATCTAGAGTTTATTTTCCAATATAATTCCCTTTTTATATCCCATGAGGAGTGCTCTTCACCTTCATGAGCTCTCTTTGGCTGAACAAACTGATGCTGGTTTATGTTGTTTCTTTTTTAAAAGGTTGGGGAGAACATGCCTGAATATCCTTTTCAGAGAGAATGATAAGATTATCCTCCAAAGTGTTACAAGTACTTTTTGGGTGTTTTCTGGATTACTGTTTTATCCATAATCAACAGCCTCAGGTCTTTAATCCAACAAAAGCATCCCTAAGACTAACAAAACTAACTTACATGCATCTGCCTGAATTATTATTATTTTTCTCTTTCTTCTACCTTTGGAGCCCTGAGGGAAGCTAGACAAAAAAAAATATATTAAATTTAAATTTGGTTGTTTGGCTTGCAGCATTGCTTTATATGGCCTGAGGCACCGCCGATGCCACTGGTGTCAGCAGTGCTCTTCTGGGTATAAACTGACAAGATGGATAAAGGCGCAGGGTTTCTAATGGGAAACGTTTCGTCAGGAGTTTGAAGGTGGTACATTGTAGGGTGGCCATCACAGGTGTCTAGGGAATGCAACAGTGGATTTTTCTCCCCGAGGGCTTTGCCCGCGGGAGCTGGAGGGAGCCTCTACACGTGAGGTCTCGCAGCCTCCGACACCCAGCAAACACCAACGGCCTCAGAGAAGGAACCTCCTTTGAAACCCAAAACATTTTGGTTGGCAACTCGCTTACGCATCGCGTCCTCCTTCCCTGCGTGCCCTAGAGGGAAACACAAACTTCAATGAAAATTATTGCAAGAACTTGGGGAGCTTTCCAAAAACTGTAAGCTAATGTAAATTGTGGTAATTTACCCCTAGATAAGGGGTAAAAGCAACAACGGGATGAGTCCAACACTTCGGGCTCCTTATCTGGGAGGATGTTGTGGCCACAACACTCACACCCATTATCTGCAGAGGGATGACATTCACTCGCTGCAACATTGTTTTTGGTTTTGGTGAGATTTTACTCTTGTTTCTTAAAGAGCGTTTTCTGCTGCAGGAGATGTGGTTTCTCTTTACTCACCGCTGACTTGCTGGCCAGAGGATTTATGTATTACTCTGTGATAAACTCTCCTTGCATATAGCCTCTAGTTTATCAAGTGACGACTTCTTTTTCTTTATTTTATCTTTTTAAAAGAAAACTAAGCAGTGATTTAAGTAAATTCTGAAGTAACTTTTTACGATAGTTTAAGGACAAAAAATACAGTTTTCTGTATTTTACCTTTAGCACATTTAAACAACCTTTCTTTTTTCTTTTCTTTTTTTTTTTTTTTTTTTTAGATTTTATTATACCTTCAGAAACATGAGGAAAGATTTGGTTTAAAAAAAAAAAAAGGTAAAAAACTGGATGTAACCTCTTTAGCAGAATGTACCACCGTTCTGCTGTTTGCTGTGTTGACTTTGTTGTTTATAATGCATTGCGTGAGCACATTCACCATGTACTGAAGTGTGTGTTTGTGTGTATGGGGTGGGGGGGGAAAACTTTTTATGGAAAAAGAAGTTATGAACATAAACTATGAAACAACATCTAATGAGAAGTTTCTTTTTAAGTGCAATATATTTATTTCTGCTAGAAATATAATATCAACATTATGTAATATTTGAAGCATTAAATGTTATTTGTAAACAGCTTAAAATTATATATATATATATATCACAAAAATTGTACAGAAGTGCAAATGTGTGGATATTCAGTTTCTTTCATTAAAATATTGGGTGTTTTGATATATCATTCTCATTTAGCCAAAGCTTACTGCTTCTTTTGGTTTTCCTCTGACCAAAAGTCACTGAGTGCAGTGGAACCAGTCACCGATTTTTCTGAGAGTCCACAAAATCCAGTAGGGTTTTTTGTCTGCAAAAGGTCTAAATCTTGGATCCACATGGAGTGATAGTTGCACTGTAGTTAAATACATCAGTAGTTTGCATATAGTTACACAAATTATTATTTTTTTTTTCTGAAGTGCTTTGCAGTCATACTCAGAGAAATTGTTGGGTTTGCCACAGGAGCCCAAAGAAGTGGCCGAAATATGAGGTTCCCAGGATCCCCAAGTTAATAAACAGAGACCTGGGAAACACAGTCTAAGAAGACAGTGGAAAAGAATTAGGTCTCTTTAGAGGAGAGAAGGAAGATTATAGGAGGATTCAATAAAGTTTTCAAATGTATGAAGAATGTAAAGAAGCAAGGTATAAATTCCTCCCCATATCTGCTGCAGGCTTTTATTTAACAGGATTGTATTTCTATTTTAATAGCGTATATTAAAGCAAGGGAGAGTTACTTGAGATACCTGAGATATTGAAAGAAGAGGGCTAGTGAAGCCCAGCACCGGATTGCCTGGAGAAGATAAGGAGGAATGCCTGTCACTGGAAGCCTTTAAGAACAGATTGAACATGCATTAGTCAAGAATGGTGTGATTAGAGCTAATCTTGCCTTGGGTCAACCAAACCACCTCTTGAGGTGCTTCCAGGCTTCCTGTGAGACCCATCCAGAGAGCTGGGGAGGGACTCTTTGTCAGGAAATGTAGTAAAAGGACAAGGGGCAATGGTTTTAAATTGGAAGAGGGGAGATTTAGATTAGACACCAGAAAGAAATTCTTTGCTGTGAGGGTGGTGAGGCACTGGAAGAGGTTGCCCAGAGAAGCTGTGGCTGCCCTATCCTGGAGGGGTTCAAGCCCAGGCTGGATGGGGCTTGGAGCAACCTGGTCTGGTGGGAGGTGTCCCTGCCCAAGGCAAGGGGGTTGGAATCTGATGATCTTTAAGGTCCCTTCCAACTCAAACCCTTCTATGATCCCTTAAAGCAGCTTCTGACAAAATCTTGCTCCAGAAGTGTTTCTTATGTACCCGTAGTTCAGCTCATCCTCAAATTGAGATCAGCTGCTGGGTCTTTCACAGGAGCTGCTGCCTTACAGAGGAACTCAGTGTTACGGAAGAGCTGCAAAGTCCTAATGAACAGCAGTAGCATTCCCTTAATTTGGGTTTGCCTGTGAATATAAGCAAGGGGAGAACAGGCCAAGGTAATTCAAATCCACTTTTAACTATGCTGAGTTGCAACCATACATTAATGTACGTCTTTTACATTTGGAATACATGGAAATGAGGACAGCTCACCGAGTCGGTAACCCTATGTGATTGATGCCTTTTGTCTCTGTAGTACATTTTTATGTTGTCTTGGTAGCAAAAAACCCCCATGTATCCTCTCATGGATATTCAGAGCTGTGCAAGTCTTTTGCTTAACCTCAGGCTGGGGGGGGTGCTTTCTTGGTGACATGGAAAAGTAAATGGGTGAGTTGGCACTTTCCTGTATCAGAGATCTCCACCGCTTGCTGATTCAAGGTGTCGTTATGCTAATGGTCTCACTCAAACCAACAGGCTTGAAGTCAAAGCAGCGCTGAAGTATTTTGGCAGCTCTGCAACTGTAAAACTCCTCATGCTTTGTAGAATCAAGGCCTTTGGGAACAAATTGTCCACGCAACAAGCACCCATATAACTGGAGCCTCTCTTTGCTAGTGTCCCAAGGGTTCAATAAAGTGAAGGTTCTGAAGTGCCTCGCAGTAGGCTCACTTTGAAGAGGCTGAGGAGCAGCCATGATGATGGTAGACTGTCTTTTGTTTCACATTTAGAAGAGATTTATATCCAAATTATCTGTCTCAGAGATAAGCAGTGCAGAAAACAAATGATTTGGAGAGTTATATTTTCTAAATTTCCTGTGCAGAATCAAAGGCACTGGTTTAACGGTATGCTAGAAACGTGGAGTATTAAATGATATTTTGAATCACGAGTAAAAAGACCATTTCAAATACACATAAAATATATAGAATATATATTTCATATGCATTTTCAGAAATTAATGATAATTAGTAATGATAATTCTAAGAATAAAGAATTAAACTGTTGGTGCTCTGATGCCCAAGATCCTTATTTAAGTGAAGTCATTGGTATCAGGGTTGGTTAGTGAGGCTCTTAGAGACTTTTGTGGGAACTACAGAAGCCTGTCCTTGTTCTCCATAGTAAGAACCAGAAGAACTAAGAAAAACCAATAGGGATGCCTACCAGAAAATTTTGCCAGAGGTTTTACAAGAAGACCCAGCAAAATCTGGTGTTTTTAAGGCTTTTTAGGTTGAAAAACAGACTAACACAGGGAATGCATTAACTAACTAATTTGCCTAATTAAAAAGCAAACACTATTGCTTTTCTGAATCATTTGGGTCTACGAGTTGACTTTGACTTGCCTGCATTGTCACTGTGAAGCCTGCCAGGAGTACGTGCAGTAACTTTTGGGTGGCTTCAGGTTTCTGTGCCCTAGCGAACCTCCTGGGTTTGAGTTGGGTTTTCACCAACTTCATGAGTACCTGCTTCAACGTTCTGCGCTCTACCATGCTTGGAGATGAGTGGTCAGAAGAAATGGTGATGAGATGAATGATTGTCCTTCAGATATGCAAGGGGCACTTGGCTAGCTCTTCGTCTGTTTCAATACAGCCAGATATGGCAGATGACTAGCTCAGATAGTACCCAGAGTTAAAGAAGGGCGAATACTTGCAATTGAATCTGTAATTTATGGCATTTAGAAAAAATAACCCTCCAAAAGGTGGAGGTGATATAGTTCCCTGGATGAAGAACTGCAGCTTTTCTCTGTTCAGATGCTTAATGTCTGGCCATTTGTTCTTAGAGAGAGATAGAAGGGAACAAATACAGAGCATAAAATATGTGGCATCTATCTGCATCAGAAGTCTGTTATCTACTCTTCCAGAGACAACGCATCCATATCCCTTTCTCAGCTCAGACCAGAATTACTGCTGCGCTTTTTACCTGGATATTAAGGTATTATTATGTCTCAAGGCATCTTAAGATGTTCTGAAAGCAGTAATATGGAATTGCAGAAGTTTATGACGCCTTTATGTACAGTCTGCACTGTCTTCCAGTTGGCTCCTAGGGGCAATGCGTACCGCAGCCTTGACTGTAATTTGTTAAATATTTCGGATATTTGGTGTCATCAGAACATCCCCCCTCTCTTTCTCTTTGAGTTCTCGGAGAGTTAGAATAAGCCGTGATTCCTAAACCGCTCGTCTATGTTTCCCAGAGGCTGCTGGAATTTGACTGCCTTCCATCAGGGGTCTTTTGTTGAAAATCACTCCTCCCACTCTGCCTGAACCTGCATTTTTGTCTGCTTTTATGAGACAAAAAGCCTACTGGTCTTCACCGGTGTTCTCTGGTGTGAAAGCTGAGTGTAGGAAAGAGCAGGTTTTTCCTGTTTATCTTACTCCCCATCTTAAAATCACGGTTGATACGTAGTCACTAACAGATCTATCATTATTTCTTCCTGTGCTCTCTCATGGATCGATCCCAAGGCAGCCAAATGAAGAATTAATTTTTATCTCGATGCAAATCATAGGCTGTGAAATTTGCATTGATAATACCTAAACGCGTACCCAGGACTTTGGAACGGCAGGCTTCAATTACCTCCCTCTGAATGTCATCGCTTTCAGTCTTGAGACACCAGTCATACTGCTCTTCTTCAATGATATTACGAATAAGTTAGTAGCACTCAGGAGATTTATCAGCCTGGCTTTATTTAATCACTCCATTTTCAGTTAACACAGTCACCCCAAACAGTGCATCTCCAGAAGATAATTAGATTGTTTCAGATGGTTAAAGCCTTTGGTCTTCTTTGCTCCTTCATTTTACAATGCTTGAGGAACTTCATGCATTTTTGTATGAACACTTGTGCCCCCTAATTTCCTTTACAAGGCTTTAAATATCTTTCAGTTGTTCTTAAATGAATATGTACTATACATATGCCTGCCTAGCACTTAAGACAACTTGGCATGGTTGCCAGTAGTTCTGGATGGACAACTACTTATGTTTCAGTCCCAGAAAATGTTTTCCTTCCTATGTGCCCGATGAGGGAAAAGACTAACAAGGAATGTTATAGGCTGAGATTTCAAAGCCATTACAGATGGAGATGTACAGCTCCCACTAATTTTAGCACGAATCGTGCTTCTGAGTACTGTTTTGAAAGTCTTAGCTATAGTGTTTGCTATTTTGAAAGGTTTATGGTTGTTTTCAAGAAACCAGCCTAAATGTTTTATCATCCCTTCCTGCAACAGTGTTTTAAAGCTTCTTTTGCTTCATGCCGTAATATCATGCCTTTGTTCTCCTGTTCTTTCAACCTTGGCCAAACTGTTAGAGAACACATGGATAGTTCCTTTTTTTCTTTTTGCTACCTCAATAACAAGAACACTCAGTTAAGTTGAAGAGGTTAATTTCTCTCTTTTTTGTTTTGTTTGTTTGTTTGTTTGTGGCGTTTGGGATATGTTTGCTTTTGTGGATCCTCTTCTTAGGACCTTAGCTCTTTCATGCTTTGCAGGAGAACGGTCTGTGTATCTGTCCCAAAGGCAGAACTGCCATCTTGACAACAGAGACAAAATGGAATTTTGCTGTCCAAAACATGAGAGATGGGCTAAAGCCACAAAAGCCTTGCCACAGAAGAAGCTGGGAGAAGTCAGAATGTAAAATGACCTGCAGGAGCATGGGATCAGCTCATCATCAAGCGGTGCCTCCAGCCTTGCTCCTAAGCGAGGGCTGCTGCCGCCCTGCATGTTCCAGTTTCCCTCCCCCACATCAAAAGCAATATATTTTGCTCTTCAGGGCTTTGGTAGAGGCAGCCGAGCAGGCAGCAGGTTTGGGACTCGTCTGTCCCCCCCGTCCACCAGACAATTTGTTGTGGAAGAAGCGCCATGTCAGCTCCTGCCCAGAGCCGCTCCAGGCTGTGGGTTCCCGTAGTGATCTCCGAGCCTAGAAACCAAGATCTGCAACGTCCAAATCTCTCTCCCACATATGAAAACTTATTCGTAACACTTGCATTCTTCTGGAAACGTGAATTCTACAATGCAGCAGTGATGACATCCAGCAGAATGAACACCCTGGAGAAAGCGGAGCGACATAAATAGCAACTGTCCGGATGCTGCAGTAGAAATAAATTGGAAGCTGATCATAAGACCCAAGTGGGTATTTAGAGTTAGTGTAAATAGAAATACCAAATTAAGCAAATAACATGTAATTTTGAGACGAATTGCTCTATGAGCCAAGCATAAAACTTCGCACTGACTACGAGCTGCATGGTAGCAGGAGGCTAGGGGAAATGTTTTCAAACCTAAAATCACATGAGAAATTGCAAACCACAAAAAAGAGCGCTTTGCTAGAAGTCACACGTGCAATATAATCATAAACAAAACTGCAGGATGGTTAAAGACAACTCTAGGAAGGAGGTTTCCATTACCCTGTAACCTGAAGGAAAATCAGACCGTGCATCCAAGTTTCGGCTAGAGCAGATCCTGATTGAAGAAAACCTTAAAAATTACCCGTATAACCCTGCCTAAACACAGGAAAAATGAATTCTCATCCTAATTTTTGTGCTAGCACTGCTAATGCCCTATTTACTGCTTGGGTTCTGGAGTATGTCCACACACAGTAATTTGCATGGCTGGGGCTACACAAGTTACTCAAACACTCAAAGACAATAAATGGGATGACAATAACAGATTTCTGCTTTATCTGTGACACATGACAAAGGCTGATACATGCATCCAGATGGAGGAATTATTCAGAGAAGACAAAAAAGACCCCAGAAAAGGAAACGGGGAACTGTATATCATCTTCATCTAAATAATGAAAGCCATAAGAATTAATAAGTGCACCAAGCTGTTGGAACAAAATTCAGAAAAGAAACAGAGCTCTGAAAAGTTTCCCCCAGTATTGAATATGACATAAATAATCTTAAAATGAACAATGACTTCATTTTTGTTTTCCTCCACACTTCACTGATGTTGAATTAACAAATGCCTCGAAATAGTTTCCTCCATGTGAAGTCACTTTGCAAAGTAGCACTTGCAAGAAGCATTTTAAGCGAGTGAGGAAATGACAAGTTTAAAAAAAAAAAAGTAAGCCTCTGCAAAAAATGTGACGTGATGGTCTGCACTTTTGGTAGTAAAGAAAGCAATGATTTTTAAACATGATAAATTTCACACATAAACCTGGTTCTCTAAGTGCTGTGTATCTCTGCGATGGATAAGATTGTGGCAGGGAGATCGTTCATGAAACACAAATGTGGTTTTAGCTATTTTTACTGTGTTTCCTTATTTATATCTACAAGACGTTATAAACTAATTCTTTCACTTTGCCTCTCCCAACCTCACATGTATCGGATATCCAAATGTAAAGCTATAAGGTACAAGATTAATTTTAAATTTGAATATGGTATGGCTGCAATCCCCATAATCTAATTTTAAGACAAAAGCATTTTATTTCAGCATTAGGGCACCCTTTTTTCCCTCCCCCAAGAGACCCTCTAATTTTTCTTTTGTAATTTTGTTGTGAATTCTGTAATGCTTCACTATTTTTACTAAAAACAGGCCTATAAGAAACAAAATTTCATGAGAACCACAGTTTCCATTAAAAAAAAAGGGGGGGGGGGGCTGTTTAGGGGGACATGTGAAGTAAATCTACTCCAAAATTCAGAATAATATCTAAACCAGCTCATAATTTGTTAAGTCATTACTTTTTTATTCTATTTTAATATTTTAATATTTAACAGAATAACTCTTGCTGTTGTTGTAATGCCAGCAAAGACATTTATTTCTAACACAATTTATTCTAATTATATAACCAAAATAAGCAATGGCAAAGTAACTTGTCACTGTCACTCTTTAGGCAGCTGTACGTAGGAATAATGGGATGTTTTTTGGGTGGCTGATGAACTGGAAAAATAAGGGAAAATTAGAATGAAATGAAAATGCAAAAATGGAACTCAGAGGAGTATAAAAAGGCTGATTCAAAAGAAAAACCACACGTTTCGGTAAATGTGCAGTGTTGTATTCAGTGAAAATACTTGACCGTGTCCTCAGGTTAGTTATCACGTTTCCTTAACTTATTCATTTACATAGAGTTTCAAAACGAAATATTAAAACAATTTATCACCAATCAACCTCCCACTTTTTTCACTTATAATACAGTTTCCTCTTTTTATTTCCATCTGAAAATCATTTGGTCTGAATTAGAAACTCATTTCAGTTCCAAGGAACCAGATCTTCTGACAAATTCACTCATCATTGAACTTCTTGGCCATGTGGGCTCCTAAGTCACAGGCCCTCATTGGAATGGCCAACCTTTATGTTATTACACACTGCCACTCCATCATACTTTTTAATTGTTAGATGACAAAAAAATCCCAACAAAGAAACCCACCAACATAAAATTGCAGTCTTGAGTACCATAAAGGCCAAGACTATATATAGATACATAGAGAGAGATATATATAATTTCACACCCCATTCTACAGCTTGGGATGTTGTGATAGATTTAGACCCCTTTTTTGCAGATACAGGATGAGTGCCTTGAGGGCTGCTGCTCCTTCCCAGCTTCCCCATATGCCACATGAGCTTGTGTTGTTCAGCCTGGAGAAGAAAAGGCTCCAGGGAGACCTTATAGCGGCCTTCCAATACCTGAAGGGGCTACAGGAGAGATGGGGAGGGACTCTACGATGGAGCGTAACAATAGGATGAGAGGTAACAGTTTTAAACTGAAAGAGAGGAGATGTAGATGAGATACTAGAAATAATTTCTTTGCTGTGAGGGTGGTGAGAGCCTGGCCCAGATTGCTCAGAGAAGCTGTGGCTGCCCCATCCCTGGAGGGGTTCAAGGCCAGGCTGGATGGGGCTCGGAGCAACCTGGTGTGGTGGGAGGTGTCCCTGCCCAGGGCAGGGGGGTTGGAACTTGATGATCTTTAAGGTCCCTTCCAACTCAAACCATTCTATGATTCTACGATTCATGCTGACATCCATGTGTGCACACAGCTCCTGGCACAGGTGTCACTCTCGCAGCACAACCTCGCCGTGAAACTTCAAAGCTAATCCGAAGCTACATAGACCCAGGGACAATTCCTGCCCTTGTTTCCAATTAAAAAATAACAGTCTTTGGGACACTATCTGATCCTTCCCCTTCTGTACTTGGACACACCTGTAAGAAAAAGGCCACCTGGAAGGGAAAAATGTCTCATTTCAAGCACAGGATTGCAGCGGTGTATTTCACAGGCGTCCTGCCCCCTCTGCCGGTGACAGCCTGATGGGCCACCCACAACACCAGCCTGGTGATGGGCCACCGACAGCACCAGCCTCATGGGCCACCGACAGCACCAGCCTACTGATGGGCCATCACAGGTCCTCAGCAGCAACCACTGCCCTGGCATTGGGCTCCCGGTGGCTCAGCCTGTGATCTCTTCTGGGAGACACAGGGAGGTGGGAAAATCAGGGAGAGTGACAAATCAGGAGGAGGAAAAAAAAAGATTTGGTGTATCCAAACTTTTCCATGCGCCCTGGATGCCGTCACCAGTATTCCCCAAATTCTCTTGTTCCCGCCGGCTTCCCCACCCTCTGACCTCAAGTCCCTGCAATGATGATGTTCTTTCAGTTGTTTCCCCAGGAACCCACTCTGTCACTGCTGCAAAATTTCTTTGTACTTCTTCAAGCATTTTTCAGGCAGCAAAATGCATTATTTTTTTTTCTACCCACCATGTAACCTACCGCCTGCATTGAGTGTATCTTCTCAGATTGGTCCTCAGGTGCAGAATCCACACGGTGACTGAAAGAATGGTGGTCTGCATCACTTACCTGCTATGTTTATTACGTTGATTAGGTGTTCCTCTGGTTTGTTTTTATCTCTAGTTTTGTTTGTTTGTTTTCTACTTACTTACCGGTTGGATGGCATCCAGACAGGCGTAAACTTTTCGGATTATGGAGGGTAAGATATATATGTATTTTTGAACTCTCTTATTTTCAGCAAATATTAGTGTTTTCTGTAACAAATGCTATCTGCAGAAAGAGAAAATAATTAGCTCGTATCCACATGCGCTACTTCTAATTTCTCCCCAGTAGACGAAGCAGGTGGAACAGTCCCTATCTTAACAGAGAAGGTGTCTTTCAATACTTTTGGAACGTGCACTCAATGCCATACCCGGGCAGAAAATACACAGCCTGATCTTCATTTACACAAAAGCCAATTTATAACACTCGGGAAGCCTCGTGAGGCCCAAAGCAGTTGTCTGCGCCCACTTAAACCCTTCTTTCCACGCCGGAGTTGTGTGACCGGCTGGTTGTTTGGGACTTGCTGTTGCTGAACCGGGTGAGTGTGTCACACTGAACCCCTCACCCGCAGCAAAACTGTGGAGATGGAGTATTTGCATAAAGCTGAGTGTATTTTATTTTGTGGCAATGATTTGCATACTTTTGCAGACCTTTGCTTCGGATCTCAGAAAGTGTGATAACCGTGAGCTGCACACAGACTGGGCGAATTCTTCTCTCGCTGTGCTCTCAACATTTTGTCCTCTTTGCCTTCCACTGCTATTAAGACAAAAGCCATCTGAATCCAAACCCACACCCTACTCTTGTTGGATTAAGTTCAGGTCCTGCCCTTGGGTCTCACCAACCCCCTGCAGTGCTCCAGGCTGGGGGCAGAGTGGCTGGAGCTGCCTGGCAGAAAGGGACCTGGGGGTGTTGGTGGACTGTTGGCTGAACATGAACCAGCAGTGTGCCCAGGTGGCCAAGAAGGCCACCAGCATCCTGGCCTGTGTCAGGAACAGCGTGGGGAGGAAGACCTGGGAGGTGACGGTCCCCCT
>JAOQGH010000012.1:48669567-48685000 GCA_025769975.1 Gallinago jamesoni
GCTTAGC
The DNA here is from genome assembly GCA_025769975.1 of Gallinago jamesoni. NCBI lineage: Eukaryota > Metazoa > Chordata > Aves > Charadriiformes > Scolopacidae > Gallinago > Gallinago jamesoni. The sequence continues at coordinate 48,669,575 of JAOQGH010000012.1, forward strand.
ATTCTGTTTTGTCCGGAGCAGCTGTGGCTGCCCCATCCCTGGAGGGGTTCAAGGCCAGGCTGGATGGGGCATGGAGAAACCTGGTCTGGTGGGAGGTGTCCCTGCCCGGGGCAGGGGGGTTGGAACTGGGTGACTTTTAAGATCCCTTCCAACTCTAACCATTCTATGAACCTGCCTGAGGGTAGAAAGGCTTTGCAGAGGGACTTGGACAGGCTGGCTGGATGGACCAAGGCCAATGGGAGGAGGTTCAACAAGGGCAAGTACCAGGTCCTGCCCTTGGGTCCCACCAACCCCCTGCAGCGCTCCAGGCTGGGGGCAGAGTGGCTGGAGCTGCCTGGCAGAAAAGGAGCTGGGGGTGTTGGTCAGCAGCAGGCTGAAGATGAGCCAGCAGTGTGCCCAGGTGGCCAAAAAGGCCACCAGCATCCTGACGTGTGTCAGGAACAGCATGTGGAGTAGGACTCGGAAGGTGATGGTCCCCCTGTGCTGGGCACTGGTGAGGCCCCACCTCAAGGGCTGTGTCCAGTTTTGGGTCCCTTCCCACAAAAAAAGACCTTGAGGGGCTGGAGCGGGTCCTGAGAAGGGCAACGGAGCTGGTGAGGAGTCTGGAGAACAAGTCTCATGAGGAGAGGCCGAGGAAGCTGGGGGTGTTCAGCCTGGAGAAAAGGAGGCTGAGGGGAGACCTTCTGGCTCTCTCCAATTCCCTGAAATGGCCTCAAGTTGTGCCAGGGGAGGTTCAGATTGGAGATTAGGAGAAACCTTTCCACTGAAAGGGTTCTTGCTCATTGGAATGGGCTGCCCTGGAGGTATTTCAAAGATATGTAGATATGACGCTTAGTGACATGGTTTAGTGATTTTTTTTTTATCAGAGTTGGGTTGATGGTTGGACTAGATGATCTGAAAGGTCCCTTCCAATCCAGACGACTCTATGTTTCTGTGACTCTAAAGATACTGAGAAGGTGCATTTCCCTGTTCTGTACCACAGATTTACCGGTCTTTTCTCATGTTTAAAACGGGGATCCCTTACAGAGGCTGATAGCTCTAAAGCATTTATAACACAGTTAAGACCTTTGTATTCCAGACTTCAAGGTTTTATCACAATCTTAACCTTTAGCATCGACTTTGAATTTTGTTTCTGGTTTTGAGTGCTGTTTTAAAATTTTTAGTTGGCTTTGTGTCTAAGACTAGCATTTTTTAATATTAGTAAACATGTTCTTTTAGTCACTTTGGGTTTCAGTCGTGATACTTCTAGAATTTTGGAATGAAAGGCTGTGTTTTATATGCACGAACGCACAATTCCTGGAGATAGTTTTAGCACTCGGTATCTGTAATCCTCAGACATCGTACCCAGAACTCAGTGATTGTGTTTGACTTGTGTATTAGTGATGGGTGAAGGATCTGAGATCTGTTTGGTTTTTTTTTATAAAGAATCTGAACAGCTGGCTGATGGTTTTGTTTAGTAGCAAAAATGGTATATTCTGTCATTCAGAGGAGTGCATTTGGATGCACAAAAATGTTCTTTGCTTTATATCACAGGACATAAGTAATTACAAATCTAGTCAAATAGCAACCTTATCTATTCCTACTTTGAGATGGGATAAATCCAAGTAGTATCTTTGATTTCAGTGTTGACTCCAGGGTGCTAATCATTCAACTGGTGAATTTGATTGGTTTAGAAACATACAAAAATCCTGAAGTCAAGGGCTTAAAAAACTTTCTCATGTTAATGTCACTGTATTCCACATAAGAATTAAATTGTATCTTGCACTGACTATGTCATGAACTAATTTCTAAATGTTTTTTGAGTGTGCTTGATTTGATTACATTAACATAGTCTGAGATTCAGACCAAAACTCCAGTTGGGTGGTTGAGTATGCAAATTCTAAAGTTTTCTGCTTGACATCTTAGGGAAGAAATACTCCATTTATGTTGTCTTGTGTTTAAAAAAGGAAAAATGCCAAGGTTTTTTTTTCTTTTAAGACTGAGTTCTGGATACAGCAGATTAAACAACAGATGTAGTGATTGAAAACCAAAGTTTGGGAGGAGTGGAATAACAATTTCCCAAGTTATTTACGTTAAAATTGGTGTTCTGCAGAAAAGAGCGATATATGAGGAGTGGTCTACTCTGAAATAAATGTTAGCTTACTTGTATATGAATACTTTAATTATTTTCATATTTTAATTAGTTTTCAAGCATCATTCCCTTGATACTTGAAAGCATTCCCACCTTGCCAGTAAACTTAGCTGTACATAAGTGATATTTCACATTTTTTAAAGCAACATTGACCATTATGAGTTGTTTGCACCTGCTTTTCCTGTTCTTTTCCCAGTGGGAGCCGTTTGGGAGGCCTGGTTACCGTGATGTGTTTCTTTTTCAACCACGGAGAGGTAGGTCTCCCTCCCGAATTCCCCACCCTTTTTCTTTTTTAAGTTTAAACTCATTCTCATTTCATTAAATATAGTGATGCTGCTTGTCTTTTAGGGAATGAATTTAAAGAGAATGAGACATTATTGAAAGCAAAATAGGCTATATCTGAAAAATATATAGCATGGTCCAATGTGTTACCTTAGATGTTAAAAAATAATAATTCAGAAGGGAAATATATTGTAAAGTGGTCCTGAGGTTGAAATCTTAGTAGCACAATGACTTCAATTTTCAAAAAAAACCAAAATATTCTATTTTTATGCCCATTTCAGACATAACTGGGCTATATGTGTCGTATGAACAAGCTTCTGAAATTGAGGAGATTTTCTTTAAATTGCTGTGTATTTTGGAAGAAAACTCACGGCTTTTATTCTGTTACCCTTAGTGTTTCTGAGTTTTTTTTAATCTTCTTTTTAAGTATATAAATTAATATAAATCCTTGTTTTACTTAATGCAGCTGTACTGTAAAGATTTTCTAGATGGACCTGCTACCTTATGATTTTATTAAGGATTAAAGTTATGAATTTGTTTAGTTTTCTTATTTTCCTAAGCTCAACTTGACAGAAAACTTATAAGTAGTAAGAATATGTAGTTGCACAGAACAGATGTTTCTGTTCACAGTGAGCTCTTGACAGTTTTCTTCTAAAACAAAACTCTGGGTGAAGCAATAGCTATTTTATTTTGAAGTTTCATTTGAAAAGTTTTTTTTTCTCTAAATACCCTCCATGAAGAATTTTTACCCATGGCTGAAAACTGCCTGTTCCGGATCAGGTAAATATTACAGAGATTTTTGGTGCAGAAAATTTTACCTATTCAATGGTTAAATGCAAATTTTCATGCATTTCTTTTACACTATTAATTTAACATATTTGTGAAATAACAAGGAAACAAGCAAGGAATTGTAGAATGTTGATTCCAGTGACTACTTTGGTAAATGGTGTTTGTAAAAATATATATATTATAATGCAGTCTATTTAAAAATAGACTCTAGGAAGCAATGGGGAAGGAATATTTGGCATCAACATCCTATAAGCTTTCATAGAGTTGTTCTGATCCGTGTTATGATGAACTGTGTTCTTGTACTATAGTTTTGAAGAACCTGCTTCTAATTTTTAGTGCAAGTGTATTGATTTTGAACCTATTTGTTTGTACTTCATGTTATGCTTTGCTTTCCTGGAGTTGAAGAGCAAAGTGTATAAGTTAGTGTAAGCTCTGTAAGAGCTTCATTTCATCTGTTCAGTTGTGCTGACCTGTTTTGGAGGGCAGCTTTGGATTTTATACTTTGAGTGCTCTTGCTGGTAGAAATGTGAAATGTTTATAAGCCAGAGAACCCGAGCATAACGAAGACTATGTTGGTTTGTCCTTCAGATCCTTTCCCCAAACGCTTTATCTAAGCGTGGTGAATCACTGCCTGAATTTGAGAAGGGTTTTAGTTACCTGAATGAGTTGTTAATTTCAGTGGAAGCAGAGACAAGCAGCTGCTGTCCTGGCTTTTTTCTTGGATGTTCTCTATCTGCCACATTTAATTGTGGAAAAGCAGTGATCTATTTTAATTAAACGGCGTGTCACGGATCTCAAGTCTGGAAGCTCCTTCCTTTTCCCTCCCCTTTTCAGCTTCCTGGCTTGTCTCTTTTTTTTTTATTTTCAAGCTTGTGCATAAAAATCTCATGTAGCTTGGGTTTTGCTTTATTGAAGTATCTGTGGTCATTCATTTTGAAATAGGAATACATTGTTTTATGGAAATCTACTGGCAAACGTTATTGTCTAACCCAGTTCTTATTTTTAGTGCACTCGTGTCATGTGGACTCCACCTCTTCGTGAAAGTTTCTCGTACCCGTTCCTTGTGCTGCAGATGTTGCTTTTGACCTATATTCTCAGGTACCTCTCAGTTCATACTTAGCTCCTTTCAACGATTAAAAAACTTGAATGTCACAGGACATTTATTTACATACTGATTTAAGTGCCTCTGTGTGCTGTAGCAATGATATCATTAACGTAGAAACTTCCCTGTGGCCGTGACGTTGCAGATACTGCACCAGTAGGACTGTAGTCTTATTACTCGCTTATTAAAAGGGAAAGCTTTGCACTTGAAGACATGATTAAAATAAAAATCAGAATTAGTGTGGTGGCAAATACATGCTAAACTAAAAAATTAGATTTTTTTTTTTTGGTTGATGTCACTTCCTTCCCATGAGAAACACACTGATGCTCGTTCACCTCTTGGAAAGTGGTATGTTGATTGCACTTAGAATAAGTTTATGCTATACAACAGAGGATGCTATAGCACCCATAAGCTAGTATGTTCTACTATATTCTATGACTAATTAACTAGTCCAATTAACTCCTTCAATAATTTAGAGCAATCTAATTACGTTCATGCTGGGATGATGCTCTTGAGTTCATTAGCCCTGCTTTTTGGTGGCTGTTCCTGGCTTGCAACGTGATTGTGTTACTGTCTTGCTTCTGTTTTGAAAAATAAGCATGATTGTTAATACTTGAGGGCTTTTCCCTCAACTGCATTGCATCAGATTTGCAGTGTATTTATGATTTAGCTGAACTTTGTACTTGTAACCCCAGATTTTCCTCTATTAGGTCATACTCATTATGTTACTCATGATTGAACCAAAAATATTTCGTGTTCATCACTGACTAGTGGTTTTTAGGTGAGGAAAAGATAACTGCTGTCTAGAAAAATATTTTGAGGAATAGTTTGTAGAATCACTGCTAGATTACATATTAGAAAGATACCTGTTCATTTAATGCAAAATATGAAGTCAAATGAAAAATTAGGAAATTCCACTTTAACTCAGGGTGATCAGAGTATAGATACTCTGTACTTATGATTATGACACTTCTTAATTAGATAGATTCATTCCTGTTCTTCAAATCTTGGTATGTGAAATAGTACTTGGGCTTGCCTATCAATGAGAAGTAGGTATTTAATCTAAGCATTTCAGAGTGAGGTTCTAAAAAGTGGATAAAACATTTTAACTTTCTGTTTCTCAGTTATAATTCCTGCTTCAAGAGCAGCTCTAGTTTATGTATAGCAGTATTCCAATGAAACACAGGAACTAGAACTTAAATTCTCCATCATTTGTATCACTTGTATCACGTTTGTATAACGTATTACTTGATACGTTAGACTCCTGCTCGGCATGACTTCCAACAGAAGTTCATCTCAAGACTTTTGTAAAATTTTCTTCAGCTTCTTTTACAAATTTGGTGAGACTGCTGTAATCTGCTGTGTTTGGTTTTTTTACATCAGAATATTTACGGGGCCTTTATTTGTTGGAGGCCACTTAAGTGGAATTTAAAATATGACGTTTTTCTGAAGTGAACTTGAAGCTAACACAGGATTAAGTAAATAACCCTTATAGCCAACACAGACAATGGGCTGTTTGCAGTTAAAGATAGTTTCGTGTATTTGTCACTGTGTTCTGCCCTGAAACCTCACTCAGGATTACTAGCAGAAAGTTGCAGAAAGTAAATATGGAAGAAATGTGAGAGAGAGGAGGTGAGATGACTTTCAAACGCAGACTATTCTGAGAATATATTGTGATCCCAGCTGAAATGGAAATGGTTGTGGCCTGACTGTAGAGTTGTTACAAGAACGTGGATCACTGCAAGTGACATAGGTTGGCCTGCTGTATTACCTACTGCCAGTAGAAGACTTGCTTGGCAACGAGTGACTCATCAAATAGTTAAGAAACGTTTCTGTTTTGTTTTTGGAAACCGATGGATAATGGTCATTAAATTTACTTGAGCAGTGTTATTTGTGGTTGATCAATATTGCTAGCTAGCATCCAAGGCAACTTTGTTTTTATTGCATTCTCTATTGTACTTCTCAATAATATGCAAACATCTGTGTAATTTTACTTACTGATGCCTATTCTGTCTCTTTTTCCCAAGGATTCCGAATATTAATACAGGAAGCTTGATTGCACTGTGTGTTTCTAATATCTTTTTCATGCTTCCCTGGCAGTTTGCTCAATTTGTTCTTCTAACACAGGTAAGACCATATTCACCTCTAAATAGCCTCTTTGTTTATCTGGGCTAATTGACAACTTTGTATAGACAGCCTTTGAATTCACAGCTATACCAATCCTTTCCTTTTAGCCAGATTTCACTCCTCTTGCTCTCAGGAAAGATTCACACCATTTACCACAACTATATTTTTCTAGTCATAGAATTACAGAATGAGATGGGGTTGGAAGGGACCTCTGGAGATCATCTAGTCCAACCCCTTGCCAGAGCAGGTCCACCCAGAGCAGGTTGCACAGGAACGTGTGCAGGCAGGTTTGGAATGTCTCCAGAGAAGGAGACTCCACCACCTCTGTAGCCCTCTGCTGTCCCCTCTCCAGCAGTTCTCTGTCCTTCTTGAGCTGGGGAGCCCAGAACTGGACGCAGTGCTCCAGATGGGGCCTCCCCAGGGCAGAGCAGAGGGGCAGGATGACCTCCATCCACCTGCTGGTCACACTCTTCCTGATGCCCCCCAGGATGCCATTGGCCTTCTTGGCCACAAGGGCCCATTGCTGGCTCATGGTCATCCTGTTGTGCACCAGGACTCCCAGGTCTTTTTCCTCAGAGCTGCTCTCCAGCAGGTCAAACCTCCAGCCTGTCCTGGTGCAGGGGGTTATTATAGTCTTAAATGTTGACCATTTACACCACTCAGTGTTCTGTTTTCAGGACTAAAATAATTACTTTTCTCTTTAAAATCAGCCTCTGCCCTAAGTTCAGTACACTAAAACACATGCAGAACAAGAAAAAAACTTTGTATATTGAAGTACAAAAATAAAGGCATTGATGTTGCATCTCTTTAAGCTATTCGAAATTTTTAAATGGAGCAATGTTTGCGCGGCATGTAACATCTGGCATGATTTTGCATGATTTCCTATTTAATTTTGAGCCTGTGGTTAGTGGCAAAATCTTACTGTCTGAGAGTGTGGACAATTAAGGTGACTTTAGTGTTGAGATAGAGTAGATGCTCATGTGAGCAATAGGATACTGTTTTACAGTGTACTTTCTTAGGGTCTAAATTGATTGAGATGTAGCCTGGTGATGGAAATCCACCTGTATCTCCATACCTTTTCACTCATCTCTCCTAGTTGAAGCAGATGTTGCTTGCTCTGAGTTGCTAGTTTTTGAGCAATCAATAAATGCTGTGCTGTGCAAATTTTCTAACGTCGGAAGAGGAAGCCATTAAATTCTGTAAAATACTGTGAGAAACTTACAGCTGTAACCTGTTTAAAATGCTGGGCCTGAAATTTGAAATTACAGGTTCAATTCATAATCTCATTAATTTCCCCTGTGACTTTCAGCAAGCTGCCAGATCAATGAATCTCATTTTCCTCAGCAGCAAATTATGGCTGTTCCCAGACTTTGCTGAAAAGTGAAGTTTAGATAATGATAATGAATGGCTTTTTGGTTTTTTGTTCTAAAAAAACGTAAGGATGAAAGATGATGCGTTAGTGCTGTGTTTTGATGACTTGCATTTTTGTAAAGCTGAATTCCCGATTCTTAAATATTCAAATATGTTTGATAATTGTTACTGAGAGCACCACAACATGCTTTTTGAAAGAAACCCTTATGAAATGCTTAAGTATTTTCTTAGCAAAAAAAAGTAGCAATAAAAGTTAGTTTATGATTGTGTAAATAATCACCTTTTTTTTCGTATGAATGTGTATTCTGCTAGAAAGAGTACCCCACTGCAAATTGTTTTAACTTATCTCTCACTTTTGATTCTAGATAGCTTCGTTGTTCGCTGTGTCTATTATGGGTTATATTGACTCCTGCAAATTACAGAAGATACTCTCTGCTCATATGGTAATACTTATTTTTCAAAAAATAACTTAAATCCCCTCAAATCTGTCAGACCATCATAAGAGGCCACTTGTCTGAAGTGTTTTCCTTAGTTGCAAGATGCAACTAAGGTTGCAATAACAAGGGATGGAGGGGCCTGGATTTGAATTCTATACTTGAGCATTTTTTTTCCCTTTTCTATTTTAGATTTAATTATTTTTTATTTTCTTCTTTCAGGTATCTCTTGTAGTGTGTTTTATTCTGATGTTTGGTAATTCAATGTTACTGACATCGTATTATGCTGCATCATTAGTAGTTATCTGGGTAAGTTGTTTAAGAAGAAAATCATGAGCTGTGCTGAGACTGTAATGGTTGTATTGGGATGTGTGTATTGATATAAAATGTGAAGCTGCTGCGTTGCCTGATACTTGAGAAATATTTCACATGACGAACTGAGTTAGACCATAAAAGATGTATTGAAGATGGCTAAATATGAATTTAAAAATTATGTTTTTACACCAAGACCTTTTCATAAAAGAAAATCATTTAAGGCTCAGCTCTTTTGTTTGTATAGTTCTCTTCTTCTTATAAAAATAGAATATTTACCATGTGTGTATTTTTGACCAGAATAATTGTAAAACAAGAACAGGAGCAAGGAGGAGTTTGTTTTAAATGCTTCTTTATTGATTGTGAAACTGCAAATGCAGAACAAATGACTAAAACATATGTAACACTGGTTTTAGCCTATTTGAACCTGCTGAGTCATATTGCCACGTTAGTGAAATTGTTCACCGAAGATTCATCATCTCATCAGTCACTATGTTAATTTTTCCTTAAATAGGAAAAACAAGTCTCAACCTCTTTCAATTTCGTAAAGTTTCTTTTAAGGGAATTGCATACATCGGAAATTGGAGATGAGATTGTGTGAACAGGTCTGGTCGAGCATACTACAAATCATCTCCATTTCTGATTCTTTTTGCCTCTCCTAAAAGCTCGGGGTGTGCTTAGGGATTGGTTTGGTTTTTTTTTTTTCTGTTTATATTTTTGTGTATCAGCAGAAGATCGGTAATCTCTCACTCATGCTAAGAATAACATTTCTTGGCTACTGGTACTTGCTCTACTATAGTTTGCTTGTTATAAAGACACTATAGCTTTTTGTAGCAGCTTTTATAATTATATGGTAAGTACAGGTACACTGAATTTCTTGCCTACTTCCTGCTTTGGAAAAAAATACTTATGGTTTGTCTGTTACTCGGGTGCTTATAGTGACTTCAGTCTTAGTGTCGCATATGGACTGGGTTTCTGAAAGCTTTTAAATTCATTCTCAGTTTTTCTTAATTACTTTGTTCATCAAATTAGCTCAAAGTGAGTTTTTCTTTTGTCATAAAACAAGGACCATAATGTGAAAGAAAAATACCTGTGATTCCTCTTACCCCCTGTCTTCTGATGTCTTGTTTGAAAACTGTATTATGTAACTATAAATTTATTATAGTAATATAGTATATATTTATTATAGTAATTATTGCTTCAGGTGTCAAGCAGACATAATTCATTTTCCCATTGGTTTTGATTTAAAGAAGCTTAGAACTATATAATACAGAGTCTTGCTTGTTTAAAGAGAAGAGTAGTGTTCCATTGATAGTGTATAAACTGCAGTAAGAGTTTTTATGTTGGCATGTTTTGCCAGTGCGGGATGAAATCACAATATTATGTATTAATTCATATTTCAGTTTGTATTAATTATGGAGGGTTTTTATTAAATAGCTGTGTGGTACAATAGATGCTTAACAAAACCCTCATCCAGGATACTGGAATATTTTGCTGTTAGAATACATTACCTGAAAATGTGCATTCATTTTATTATTAGGGAATTCTTGAATTGAGTCCAAAACTCTTGAAAAGCAGGAGAAGAGAAGTCTATCTATGGGTAAGGACTTTTGCATATTTTGAAATTCAGAAGAGAACTATGACTTTTTTTTTTGTTTTAATGAAATGCAGAAATAACTTCTGGTTTAGTTTCTAATAGCTGGAAATCAAGAAATATAGCTGAACTACTCTCTTTAAGTAAATTGTCCATATTTCAGAAATCAATCTTAAATTACTGAAGAAAGAGGCATAAACATACATTTATATTAGAAAATTGAAATAGCCCTCAAATGGCAACACATTTAATTTTAAATTACCAATTTAAACGTGTTTTAAAAATCTAAGTTCTGGATGCAAATCCATTTAAAATAAAGGACAATTTAGAAAACGCAAGTAAAAGGCTAACAGTGTTTGGAGAAATGGAAATTAAGATGCTGCATTAGATTTTTACTAAAATATATCCCGCATAATTTTTTCAGGCTATTTTTTATACCAACAGCAAGCAACTTATAATTACATAAATAAGTAAAGGAAATGAGTCAGAGTAAAACACTGTAAGGTAGGTGTGTGGGTGGGGTTTGAGGGCAGTACATGGAGGACAATCTCAAAAATAGGACAAATAAAATAGAACATTGTAGTAAACACGAGAAGCAATTTGCTGCTTAAGACCTACTGTTAACTTGTAAAAACACCTGAAATGGGAGCCCACCAAGGACTATGCCTGGCTTGAGACAGGCATCCTTGTTAAAGGAGGGGTAGCCTTGTTAGCAAAGCTGGATTGAATTAATACAGTTATTGTAAAGGAATTAAAAATACATATTTATTAAAAATTGTAGTGCATGTATAACCTGCCAGTGCAGTTAGCTGTGGTACTGGGGAAAATGGGGATGTGGGCAAATCCACGTCAGTTTTTCAAAAGGAGGTCCCAGGCATTTGTGAAACTGCAGATGGATAAGGTTAACTTTTGTAAAAGAATAAAAACTTCATGTTGATGAATTTCTTAAGGCTATGTATATATATGTGCATGCAATATAACGAGATACAGGTCCCATACAGCCTCTGTGAAAGGAAGTCGTGCCTCCCAAATGTATGAATTCTTTGAAGGGTGCAGAGAAGGTTGTGTGGTTCAATGTAATACACTGGAATTTCAGAAACCTTCTAGGGGAGATACCTACCAGTAACTATAAAAGAAAATAAGCTCCATGGGATAAGTTGGGAATGTCAGATGGTAAGAAACAAAGGGTGGGATTCAATGGTACGGTTTCAAAAGGAGACCGTCACCACCATATCTATGTATATAACATAATTTATCCTAAATAGGTCCTTGCCACTCAGCAGAGAAGTCTTGGTATTTTTATGAAAAGTTCTCCGAACACATAAATTCATTACAGAGTAGCTATCAAAAAGGAAAATACATGATGGAATTCATGGCAAAAGAACTGCAGAGAAAACTGAGAATTTTTTGTGATTTTCTAAACTCATACATAGCATCCTAAATATATGCATGCAGTCTCAGTCAACGTGTTTTGCTTCTAAAAAAAAAGGGGGAGGGGGAGGGAATTAGAATGCCTTCCCCCAAATGTACTGCCATCAAATTTAAGAAGAGAGAGTATGAAGTTTAATTGTTAATGTCGAATTGCTAAATAGCTGAGATTTTAAAATAGATTTGAATTCTACATCTTGTAAAATAAATGTAAATATGATAAAGCCAGTGAATGGAACTAGGGTATAATTATAATTTATTTAGTGCCCCTTATGCTTGCAGCTATAAGCTTGTAAGAGAGAAGATGCTATGAAAGCAAAAAAGAAATAAAAAATAAAGGCCTTTCAGAAAAGGATTAGGTACTTCCTAGGTGGTTGGGTTCATTTGCAGCCATTAAATGTGATGATCGAATGCAAGCCATTGTCGCGTAAAATCCCTGGTTCAGGGATCAGTTTATATTTTGTTATATTAGTTCCAGATACAAGATACTGAGCCAGGTTGTTCGGGTTTTATGAAGAATTAGACAGATTAAGCTCGATTGCCAAGAATTCAGTTTTTGTGGTACAGGGATAAACATGGTACGTAACTAAAAGTCGTAATTATAAATACTTTCTTTATATTTTCTACCTTGATATTATCTGAGAAGGTACTGTAAATGAGCAAATTCCTCCAAAGATTTGAATTAGCAGAGTAGTCCACCCTGATAATATTAAATACACAAAAAATTGGGAAATAATTGCTACACACTGGTGTATGCAAAACAGATGGATTTGAGAATCGGGCTGCCCCTGTTTAAAGTTATCTTTGGTACCCCCTCTGCTACAACGAAGTCGTGTAATATAAATCAGTTGCACAGTATTTTTTAAGCAGTAATAGATAATTACAGCAACGTAAAACACCCCAGTGTATTGAAATTGGGGAAGTGGGATTGGTTAGAAATTTTGGTACTTGTGATAGGAGATTTTGTAACTAGTAGCTAAATGTAATAAGCCTTTTAAAAAAAAAAAGGTTTTCTTAAATGTTTATTGACAAACATATATTTAATTCTGAATATATTTCTTTAAGGTCATTGAAGGATGTGCCTGGTTATTTGGGACAGTCACCTTGAAATACCTAACTTCATTAGCATTTGGAATAGCTGATGATGTAAGTTCTCTTGTCTCAGCATCTGGGTGGGCTCTTTCAAAATTTTTTTTTAATTCTTAATATTTTAATTTTGGCATCTTACTGATATATTTTCCTAATATTCCAAGATTTGCTTTGCATTAATGGTGGAGGGATTGCATACTTGCTTTCTCATTCATCACTTTGAGGTGGTATTGCTGAAATTCATGAAAAGACAAATGGTTTTGCTATTGAGTTAGTAAATTCTCTGTGTGTTTAAGTGTGGATTTATAGTTCTTTGTTCATTTTGGATATATTCTACCGACATTTTCCTTATTATTTCTGTACTAGATTCCTTATCTACGCTATTTCTTAGTTTGCTTTCCTTTGAAGCTAGTTTTTAAGACAGTTCAGAAAGGCTGGTTGTAACTAGGACTCCTCACTTCCCTTCAGCCCCTTGATTGTCAGATTCTACTATTAAAAACCTAAACCTACCTGCAGATCATATTTTGAAATATGAGTTATGCAAAACTAGACTCTTAAACCCATTTGCAATGGTAACACCCTTCACCTGCTGCTTTCTGCTCTTTAGTTAGCAAAGTCCAATCTGTGTTACACTCAAAGATGTAATTTAATAGACTAGAAATATATTTTTGCTGCTCTTACAATGATACTTTAAGTGGTATAGCCTTGTCTTTTAATTAAAAGTATTTCTCATATACATTTAAACTACTTTGTTGTGGAAGACAGAATAGTCTTGCTTACTACAGCTTTTTTTTTCCTGTATATCCTACTAGGCTCACATAGGAAATATATTGAAATCTAAATTTATTGGCTACAAGGATTTTGATACGTTAATGTATACCTGTGCTGCAGAGTTTGACTTCATGGAAAAAGAGGTAATTTGATCAAAACAGATGATTACTTAAGGGGGAAACTTTAGTTTTACCTGAATTTATAGCTGAAAACATCTGAGAGCCGTAATCTCCTACTGCCATCATTAGGTCTAGTGCTCAGTTGTGAAGTTAGAGATATTAATGACCTTAAGCTGAATTTAACTGAGTTCTTGCCAAAGAAATGAAAATAATTTACTAATGACCTCAATATTATGACCTTTTGTGTGATAGCTTGGTGGAGTTTAAATTTGATTTTATTTAAGCTTGCTTTGTTCTTGTTGAATGCTTTAAATTTGTTTGACTTGAGGAAGAACTCATTGTATTGTTTTCTTTAAAATGACCATTGAAGTAATTATAGGTAAATGGAAAGCAATTAATGCAGTTATTTGCATTGCAGACTCCAGTAAGATACACAAAGACTCTGCTATTACCAGTTGTTCTTGTGGTTTTTGGGGTAATCATCAAAAGGGTGAGTGATTGATTTAGTGAGGCACCTTTACCTTGAATTTACTTTTTAGGTGTTTTTTGAAGGGATCACTGTTTATTTTAAGATGGGAAGAAGTTAGTGTGATGGGTTAACCTTGGCTGGCTGTTGGGTGCCCACCAAGCTGTGCTTTCCTTCCCTGTCCTCAGCAGGACTGGGGGGGGGGTAAAAAAGAAAAAGTTAAAAAAAATCACATGGGTCAAGACAGGGCCAGAGAGATCACTCACCAGTTTTACTGTTATGAGCAAAAGAGAGTTGAATTGGGGAGAATTTGTCGCCAAAAATAGAGTAGGATTGTGAGAAACACAAAGAAAACTAAAACCACCTTCACCTCATCCCTGCCCTCTTCTTTCCAGACTCAATGGGTCCCTCCCACAGACTGCAGTTCCTTAACTACTGTTCCAGCATGGGTACTTTCCACAGGGTGCAGTACCTCAGGGTTGTGGCTCCTGCCAGAAAATCTGCTCCTGTGTGGACTTCTCTCCATGAGCTGCAGTTCCTGCCAGGAGCTTGGTTCAATGTGGGTTCTTCATGAGCTGCAGCTTCCTTCAGGGCTTGTCCACCTGCTACACCGTGGTCCTCCATGGGTTGTGGGGAGAGAACCTGTATCGTGAAGCCTACATATGGTGGTCTTCACAAGCTGCAGCAGTGTCTCTGCCCTGGCACCAGGAGGACCTCATAGAATCATCTAGGTTGGAAGGGACCTTTCAGATCATCTCGTCCAACCATCAACCTCACTCTGATCAAAACCATCACTAACCCATGGCTCTAAGCACTAGGGCAACCCGGCTTTGAAATCCCTCCAGGGATGGGGCCTCAACCACTGCCCTGGGCAGCCCAGGCCAAGGATTAAGAACACTTTCCGTGGAAACATTTTTCCTGATGATCTTCTGCTTTCTTCACTGCCCTTGATGTCTGTAGGATTGTTTCTCTCCCATTTTACTCACTGCTGTCTCTTAAAGCTGCTGCACAGTTTTACCTTTTTTTAGACATGTTAGTAACAGAGGCACCAACAGCATCATTGATGGCGCCAGCTTTGGCCAGTGGTAGATTTGTTTTGGAGCTGGCTGGAACAGGCTTTTTCTGACACAGGGGCAGGTCCTGGCCTCTTCTCAAAGATGCTACCCTTGCTACCCAAACCCTGCCACATAAACCCAGTACAGTTAGATAAAATACAAGTTTTCAAAAATTATTTGCTTAAAATTTTGCATTCTCTTTACATAGCTTTTTTTGCAAAGGTCCAGTCATAGGAGGGTTTGGGATGGAGAGGACCTTAAAGATCATCCAGTTCCAACCCCCCTGCCCTGGGCAGGGACACCTTCCACCAGACCAGGTTGCTCCAAGCCCCATCCAGCCTGGCCTTGAACCCCTC
>JAOQGH010000012.1:48694784-48709704 GCA_025769975.1 Gallinago jamesoni
CCTCCTTTCAGGGAGTTGGAGAGAGCCAGAAGGTCTCCCCTCAGCCTCCTTTTCTCCAGGCTGAACACCCCCAGCTGTCTCAGCCTCTTCTCATGAGACTTGTTCTCCAGACCCCTCCCCAGCTCCATTGCCCTTCTCTGGAAGGGTTGGAGATTCTCCAGCCCCTCAATGTCTATTTTGTGGGAAGGGGCCCAGAACTGGACACAGCACTTGAGGTGCTTTCATACTGTAATAAATACTAGATTCCTTAAAGAAATAAAAACTAATTTTGCTGCATACAACATCATGGAATTGTTGACTAGAAATTAATTGATTCTTGCATTTCAGTTGTTTGGATGGCTCTTCTGTAAAATCCAGCCCAAAACATTGGTCTTTGCTATTTTAGCATTGATGGCAATAGAGGGATCAGCAAACCTTCAAACTCAGTGGAACATCATGGGAGAATTTAGCAATTTGCCACAGGAGGAACTTCTAGAGTGGATAAAAGTCAATACCAGACAAGGTAAACTCTTCAGTAATGTGTGGTGTTCCCCATTTACTGTGAGATGTAACTAGAGCACTTGGTATGAATGACTTCAGAGATATCACTAAACCATGGCTTTAGGATAGTCCCAAGGCAAAGCCACCAAGAGTAATGACATAGTTTGTGTATGGACAAGCATATCCCAAATGGAAAAAAAACCCACTATTGAAAACTTGCTTTGTTAGGCTCCAGGCTGCCAGTCTGGAGGTTCTAGCCACTGGTGTAGTATTTCTAAGGCAAAAGTGTTTTGGCAAAGTCCACTTAAAATAGATTACTTTTTTTTTTCCCCTTAAATGACACGGGTCCCGGCTGTGGGTCTGTGATCATCATTTTGCTAGATGAGAATTCAAAGTGTGTGGGTTGTGGTTGCATCCATCCTTCTTCTAAAATGAGTAAAAGTGTCAGAAAACTAACTGGCAGCCAAGTAGATACCTTTTTAGCATGGAAATACTTTGAAACTGATGTGGTCTGAGATTTTATTGCTCATTTAACAGTAGTGTTGAGAAGTGACAAAAACTTGTCATGGTGAGTATGTTTTTCTACCCGTGCAAGAAAAATAAGATATATTAAATCTCTGTTCTTAATGTTTAGTTATCTAATGACTTAATACTGAGTTCAAGGCTTAAAAAATAAATAGAGCATCTCTTGTTGTAGCATCTCTTTGCGGTGCCATGCGGGGCATTTTCAGGAAGGCCCCTTTTTATGTTTTTCTACAGGATTACTGTTTAGGTATCTGAAGACTGCTTTTCTGCTTTTACTGCTTGGGTCTTCATTTCAAACATGCCTTTGGTCAAACAATGGGGCTTTGGGCAACCTGGTCTGATGGGAGATGTCCCTGCCCAGGGCAAGGGGGGTGGGAACTGGATGGTCTTTAAGGTCCCTTCCAACCCAAACCATTCTGTGATTCATTTTATATTTCAGATGCAGTTTTTGCAGGAGCAATGCCTACAATGGCAAGTGTTAAATTGTCTACGCTTCGTCCTATTGTAAATCATCCTCACTATGAAGATGAAGGATTAAGGTAAATTTTGAAGCAGAGGATTTATTTTTATTTGCTACTAATTCTCTTAATGTCAATAATACACAGCAGGAATGCCATCACGTTATATGGTAAAATTTGTTAAAACCGCGTAGAACTTGATTTCTTATTTTAGTCAGATTGAAAATACCTGCAGTATTTCTTCAGGATTTATGTTTGTCAGAAAGGATATACTGTAGGAGATAGATGTGGCTTCAAACTTACGTACAAAAAATCAGAATATAATTATGGAATTGGAATTATTGTGTAGTATTATATCTTTTCTTCATTATAGTTGCTCCTGACATGACTAGACAGACTTGATTTTTTTTCCTCAAGACAGCCAAAATAGTGATGCCCATTAGCTATCTGTGGTTGTCACTTTCTCCCATGATAACATATCTACTAATTATTGAAACATTAAGGTTAGTTGAAACTGGAATTTTGTAATGGAATTATTGAGGTTTTTACTTTGTTATTTTCAAGAACAGAATATTGTTCCAAATTGAAATTGATTTATCTGAAAAGTCCATGAACTTTTTTTTTCATTTTAATATCATAGCATCATTTTTTAGTAATTTGGTAAAACTGGTATAAAAAAGAGACAATGAGAAAACACCAAGACAGAGGGATAAAGGAGAAAAGGAGGAGATTCGTTGTACGTGCCTTATGTTCTTAGTTTTGTGTCTGGCTTTAACTTTTTTGATCAGCCCTGAATTGGTCAAGCGGTTGGACTAGATGATTTTTGTAGGTCCCTTCCACCTGAAATATTCTGTTCTATTCCTATTCTAACTACAAAAATACAGGACAGGGCATGTTTGGGGAAAATAAGATGGAGAGGATACAGTCTCAGAAAATGAACAGGATTTAACCACAGTCAAAGGAGGAGGATATTACTGGGGAATATGAAGAGGATTGTGGTTTACAAGTGATGATTTTGCTTGATTCAGCATTGGCGGACATCAGGTCTCACACTCTGCATTTAAAAAAAGTCCAAACAAGGGCAATGACTGTAACCTTTTGCAGAGAGACTGGGCAGATGTTTTCTGCTGATCTCCTCCAGGCCAAGCAAGGTCATTTCTAGCCTCGAATATCATACTGTGAATTGCATTGCTTTGACATCTTTACACTTTCTGTTCACAGTAATCATGGATCTTCTTACAAAGTTGTCTTCTGCTACAGAGAAATCAAAGGGCTGTGTGCTTAGTTTTTGGAATCGTATTTGTGAAGAAACAGTCACATTAAAGCAAATGGCACTATTATTTTAAACTTTTATTTAGCCTAGTTGTCTCATGAAATAAAGTCTTCCTGTCCAGTCCAAAGGTAAAGCTTATATTTTCAAGCTTGTCGATAGCTAAGTTTTATATTTCTCTTTTTGAAGGGCCAGAACTAAAGTAGTGTATTCCATGTACAGTCGAAAACCTGCAAAAGAAGTAAAAAGAGAACTGATAAAACTAGGAGTGAATTACTACATTCTGGAAGAGTCATTGTGTGTCAGCAGAAAAAAGTGAGTCCTCTCTGTCCTTCTCACAACAAAGAGCTCAAATCTGTAATTCTATCAAGTAGTAGTCTTGAAACGTTGATCTGGGCTTTATTAAAAGTGTCCAAAATATGTTTTTGTCCAGCATCTCCAGATATTAATAAGTATAATTTACCCACATTAGCAACCTTGTGGTCTTTGTGTGCACCTGAAAAGCTGCTCTTGTATGTATTTTTAAACCTCACTGTAAAATACAGAAAAGATTCACAAAGGAAGCCAGGAATTACTTTGAGATGGCAAGAACAGATGTGTTTGTATAATGAAAGCCTCGTATGAGTAAAAGATGCAGACTAAAAGATAGTTTGAGCACCAAAATATTATCCTGTGCTTTTTTCCTTTTCTCTCTCCTCTTTTTGGCCTTTAGAATGTGATTAGTATGGATGTTTTATTTTCTTTGCATTTAGAATAAAATGACATTAATCTGTTCTATTTCTTTAGTAGCAAAGAAACAAAATTAGGAAATCTTTGACAAAATTAGGAAAGTCTCATTAATTCTAACTTTGAAAGATAACTGTACAGGGAATTGATGTTGGGTATGTACCTTAGCAAAAAAGCAAGGAGTTAGTACTCTTTTTTCCTTCCCCTTTAAAAAGCTGTTTTATTTGCTGAGTTTTCTTTAGAAACGTGAGGAGTGTGAACATCATCCTCCATTTTATACTAAATTTTAAAGGTCCCTGGTGCTGCATACTGTATACTTTTAGTTGGTTTTTAATGCTTTCTCCTCCGAATTTGTTCTTATTAATTATGTAACCACACAAGCAGGCACATTTTACACGTTCTCAGTACTATTCTTAAAATTGCTACTATATTTATTGATTTTTGTAATCTGACAAGAATGTCTAAAGACAAACTTTAAAAACATCTGGCTGGCATGATCAAATATTCATGAGGGGGGTTTATAAAACTGAGTTCAAGAGGCTGCATGGTTTTTGGTGGCATTTCTTCATTTCTCTTTTCTTATTCCCGTGTTTTCTAGGCCTGGTTGCAGCATGCCTGAAATTTGGGATGTGGAAGATCCTGCTAATAGTGGCAAAATTCCTTTATGCACCCTTATGAGCCAGGATTCCCGGCCGTATTTCATCACCGTATTTGAAAACAGCAACTACAGAGTCTTGAAGATTCCAAAGGAATAACATTTCAATGCAAAGAACCATCAGTCTTTCAACTTTTTAAAGAAGAAGAAGAATACGAATTCTAAGTCAGAAATACCTTTTCTACTAGACTTAAAATGGAAAAATCTGTATTTTATTTTTTACCATTTTGAGTGAATTCTGATTATAGAAAAATCTTAAACCTAACAGTTTGGATTTCTATTTCAGGGTCAGGCCCTTGAGATTTGCTATGCAAATGATTATATGTTTGCACATTTTATTTAACATTGATCCCAAAAGAGTTTAAAAGTAGCTACGGGGAAGTAACTCCGTTCTCAAAACCAATGATGTTGTGAGATGGGACTGTCAGAATGTCTTAGCGAAGCAGGTTTGTTTCAAGCTTTGGTGCTCGCAGCCAGCGACAGAGGAATGGTGCTATAGCATCTGGCATCGCATTTCTCGTCTCCATTTCATGACCCAGCTCCCTGCTGGACAAGGTGATACTAGAAATTCTCTTTCACTAGTCATATCAGAGAGAAATGCCTTTTTTCTTTTTCTTTGAGAGGATTAAGAGCATTAGTCATTTTGGATGACTTAAGACATGCTTTTTAAGCTCGCTTTGGAAATGGAAAAGTTTGTAGGCAAACTTGAACCTTCATTATTTAGGTGCATGTTCCTGGAATCTTATTGTTATTCAAAAAAGATGACTAATAAGGGTAATATTTGCAGTGAGCAATAGTTTAACTTCTCAGCGTCCGAGGATTTTTAGCATTCTTATACATTCAGAATAAGCTGGCATAATAATACATAAAATTTTTAAGGGAAAATGCTTTATTCAGGAAAAATATGTCATAGCCTTAGAAAGATACTAAAATAAATCCTTCACTGCCTTAACTAGATCTTCAGCTCCTAACTTGATAAGAAATTACTTTCAAAATTTATGCCCTTTTGTTTTTTTTTTTCCCCATGTGTTAGATGCTGCCTGGATTTTCTCATCAGCATTAAAGAAAAATGAAATTTAACCTTATTGTCAGAACGGTAGAGTCAGTTGTGTGGGTGTCATTGCTCCAACAATATTGGACTGGTTCTGCAATTTTTTGGTCATCTTGGTGTCACACCAAGGTAATAAAGACTTTAGAGGTTTCACTTTCCATGATACCCAGTGCAAGGACACCCTTTAGTCGTTTAACTGACTTGGTAGAATTTTTGGATGTTTATTGCCACTGGGAAGTATCACAGTAATTGTGATTCTACAGTATGAGGCTTCTAAAGTCTGATGTTTCTCTGTATATCATTCATGTTCTGCTTTTGTTTTGGCTTGGTTTGTTTGGTTTGTTTGTTTTTTTTATTCAAACATCAGTCTATTGATGAGACTGGTCTTTTTAGCCCTAATAGCATCTAATATTAGGTGCTATAGGAACAGCATCCATCATGCCTATAAGAGTATCAGTTAAATGGGAGTCTATGATAAAGTAGTAGTGTAACAACTAATCAGTATTCTAAGACTTCTTATTTTTTTTAAAATCTGTTTATTGAGAGAGTGAGGGAGAACGACTGAAAATGCATTAGCTTTTTAACTTTTACAGAATAGATTTTGGAAATTTTCTATAAGGAAACTACTACAAAAAGGGCTTTGGGGAAGTCACTTTTTAAAACCTTAGTTGAATTCAAGAAAGCAGGAAAAAAAAATCTTTATATATATAAACATTGTGACTAGTGTTACAGCACAAAAAGGTACTGTATTTTTATGAAGTTTATGCCAATTGTTGACATGTACTTATGTGGTTAAATAAAAAAGAAAAAGATGGGAATCATTCTCTTATTTCTGATGGACGTTTTCTTATGTCCAGATATGATGAAGCTGGACCCTCAACTAAACAATGCAAGTGCTTCAGATAATTAAACCAAACTCACACATCTCTTTCTCACCTCCTTTTTATTTGGAATATCAGTGCAGGAAGATGGGAGAAGACGGTGAGAAAACATCAGATACATATTTATGCTCAAAGTGGACTTGGAAGGCAGTTCAAAATTATTCTCTTTTTCTTCTAAGTTTCTGAACTGGGGTAATCAAGAGTGAAGCTCAAATACCGGTAGAATGAGGAAGCATTTGAAAGTTAAGGTTCAAAGATGTACTTGACTAAAAACACTCCCCATTTGATGAGGAGGCTGTTGTTACTGAGGACATGGCCAGAGCCAGGCTGTAAATTGTCGGCTTATGTTGAGGGATATGATACTGTCCGTCCCTTTGAACTGGTCTGAAACCTAAATAAATATTGTCAACTAATGTTAAGATGATAAAACCTAGGAATGGAAAAATATGAAGGAAAAAATGCAATATATGATTGTTGGGAGGAAACATGGGCAGTCATCAATTGGGTATATCATGTTATGCATTTCTTGTCATCCCAGTAATTTGCTCTCACTTCCAAAGGAAAAAAAATGTGTTTAAATAACATACAGTATCTTACATGTTAGGAGTACTGTGTTAATATTATGTGTATTGCTGCAACTTGACCCAGAAAACGGAAGTTTGAGATGTCTTAGCTCTCACTGAAGTTGTTTTTTTCCTTTGCAAGGTCCTAATCAATAAATCTGTAACTCTGATGAGTTCATTTTTAAATATGGACTGGCCTTGGTGGAATTTAGGCACAGGACCGGAATACTTCAGTACCTGAGAGCAGTTCTGAGAACATCTATATGATCCAATATTGCATTCCAGTAATACTGGATCATGTAGACGTATCTTCTGGGATCTGCAGTATTGCCAGCTCTGAACACAGTCAAGTTCTTCATTACAAAGGGCACAATTGCACTTCAGTATCGGTCTTTCGATAATTATGCAAACCAATACTTAATCTGGAGACCAAATGAAACAAAGGTGCTGAGTCCTATTCAGAACCGCTTTGCACTGTGTCATTCTCACATGCCGTAGGAAAAAAAAAAAAGCTCTGCTTTTGCCCTTTTTTTGCAATCCAGCTCCAACAGTGAAACTAAATCACTCGGTATCTCTTGGATTTTTCTGATTAAGATACTGAGTTCCGTAACCTAGGACTCACTGCAAGATAAGTAAAAAAAAAAAAAAAAACTCCTTCAGCAAAAGCAAATAGCTAAGGAAGAGTGTAACACGGGGTTGTCAGAAATCAGCATCATTTAAAGCAATTGCAAAATCCTAATTCTGGCTTGGGGCCTGCATTTTCCGATTGCATTTTGGTGTAGTTTCTATGGAATCAGAATAGTGAAAAAGGTTGGAAAAGGCCTTGAAGACCATTGAGTCCAATCATATAATGCTGTTATAACAACCTAGAAACGCTGCTGGTTTGTCTAAATTACATAATGTGAAGGAGTGCAGCAAAACGACGTGGCGTTTTTAAACCCAAAAGAAGAATGTGGTTCTGAGTTGTTTCCAGCTGGACGAAGGAACTCCAAGGCCAACTGACAGCAGTGCTTTTCTAGGTGAGCTTTGTGCTGTCAGGAGAGAACAGGATGGTGGATGTGGTGTGAAAGGACAACTTCACTGTTGGAATATTGATAAGAGTTCAGATGTTAAGGGATAATTGGACTTTGAGTAAAATTGGGACATAAAATGGTATGCATAACTTCTAAATTTAAGAACTGGTCAGCTGTGCAGGGTTTGCTTGGACAGTGAAACCTCTCAATGCTCTGGCAGACAAATTCTTAGCTGTAGCTGAAAGGAGGGTGTAGCCGGGGGGGTCGGTCTCTTCTCCCAAGTCCCAGGTGATGGGACAAGAGGAAATGGCCTCAAGTTGTGCCAGGGGAGGTTCAGATTGGAGATTAGGAACAATTTTGACAAGGAAAGGGTTCTTAAGCCTTGGACTGGGCTGCCCAGGGAGGTGGCTGAGGCTCTGTCCCTGGAGGGATTTCAAAGCCGGGTTGTCCTAGCGCTTAGAGCCATGGGTTAGTGATGGTTTTGATCAGAGTGAGGTTGATGGTTGGACGAGATGATCTGGAAGGTCCATGATCTATGGACAGTTCTATGATTCTATGACATAAGCCCTTCTATTTCAGTACAAAGTCAAATGTCATGATAAACTGTCGGTAGCAGAGCTTTAAGCTGACCTGTTGGGTTGGAGCAGAGGGGTAGAAGGATTTACAGGGTCGGGCAGAATCGTCTTCCTTCTCAGCAAATTGGTTTCTTTCTGCCCTTGAGCTGTAAATTCTCCATAATTGACAGAATTGATATAATGTCTGAAATGATCCGTTGTTTGAGTGGGTTCATCGCATAGCAGTTCAACAACTTTATTACTTCCGATTACAGCATGTGTAGAAGGTTTGTGGGGAACGAGATGAGGATGGAATGCGCTGAGTGAATGGCTAACACCGGGTTCGTGTCAGGCTGAGGACTCCAGCAGGTCCCCGTGGCCAGGCTCGGAATTGTCAGAGTTGGAAGGGACCTCTGGAGATCATCTCCACCCTGTCAGGATTATCAATGTCTACGTGGACAGTGCAAGTAGCACTTGTGTTGCCTGTTGGGCAGGAAGGATGAAATCCAGCTTTGAGCCTGAAGAATGTGAAAACACTTACTGGATCTCAGGAAATAGGACAATGCCTGGAGGGAAAACCTCTGGTGTTCATCTGAAAGGACACTTGAGTTGATTCTTCAGGCTTTACTGAGCTTATTTTCAAAGCCAGGTCACCAAATTCTTATTTCCATTGCTAATTATTGCTGTGCGTATTAGACAACTGAGCAGCATCATCTTCATGTTACTGAGCAACTGGTTGCTCAGCTTCTCCGACTGCAAGTCCCTGGAGTGTCTCAGGATGCTGTTAGTGAATGTTCTGTGTGAGCAGTTAGTGTTTTGCTGTGGATATCTCTGCCTGAGCTCTGCAAAAAATTTCAGCCTCTTCTGAAGTGTCAGCTTATATAGTTTTACTGTTTCTAAAGGGCCAACTTTATTATTATTTTTTTTTCTTAGCAAAAGAAAGGTAGCAAAGGCTGAAAATACCCCAGAGGAGGTTGTCTCCTATGTTTTTCTTGAATTAGCTTTATGATGGTGCTGAACTTACTGCCTTGCTTTTCTTTGATGTTGGTTATGAAAACATGGTGCATCTATATTTGGAGAAGTTTATCTTCCACCGCTCATCAAACTAAGCTAAAGTTGGAATCAAGCTTAAAAGCTGGTAGGAACAGAAATTTTTGTATTTAAAGGCCGTTCAACTCAAAACACGAGTTGTATAAAACCTTGTTCTAGGTCCTCGCTGGGTTCAGCTGCAGTTACTGTGCAAGGGGCGGCCGCGTAGAGGATCTTTGGTTTCACGCCTCTTGCTGCTGTTTGTGGTACTGCATAATTTAAAAGCAATAAATATTTTGAGCAGGGAGAAACGGTAACAAGCTGATCAAAAGCGAGTTGTGTTGCATGACATCTTTATTGGGCACTTTAATCCTCGACTTTACTCTCCCTGATGCTTAAAATCAATCAAATGTTACTCAGCCAATGGAGCTGCCAGAACCTGTAACTAATTTTCTAATTGATGAGGTTCTTGCCTATTTACTTGAACAGTTGCAGGTTTGTTTCATCCGTTAGGTTTTTTCCCAAAAGAAAAAGGGGTTGTAAAGATGCCTTTGAATCCGGAGCCTGTGACACGTGTTGCCTTGCTTTGAACCCTCGATGTGCAGCTGAATTCAGAATTGAATTTAGAAAGAAACCCGCTGGCACTGCGGGGTTGTGTTGCAAGATTGACCTTACACACGGGGAAGCCGCGCAGCCGTAAAACCAGGGTCGAAACAAATTGAAAAGCGTAAATATTTGCGATGTCAAGGGGCAGCAGGGTTGCTGAAAGGAAACACGGTTTCAATAAAGTCGGACTGGAAAGCGTTTTTCTGTGGGTGGTTTTGTGGTGTGGGGATTTTTTCCCTGTTGTTCTATTTCATCTTATGCTGGTTTGCTTCCATGTTGGAAAATGGGATAAAATTGAACAGAATGGAATTGAGCCAAATTGAGTAGCTGAAACTGAGAGGGTTTGTGTCTTCCAAAAGTGACCTGTTTTGTTTTTTTTTAATCCTTGTCTTACACCAATGAATTAGGTGATGGGAACTGCCCATGTTTCCCGGTATTCCTTTACCAGGGTAGCCTGTTGTCATTCTCTGTTGCTCTGCAATTCATTTATTCATGAGTTAAGAAGAGCCTGGACCTTCTACGAGGTTAAACCTTGAGTACGCACTGTCGTCAGCATCTCACGGAGAGGGCAACAAGCCCTTTCTTTATATGGCCTAAAAATACCTTTCTTGGCTACAAAGTCCATACGTAGCAGATCTTGGCTCATGTCTTTGACACGGGTGCTCACCACGGTAAAATACCAAGAGCTGTGCTGGAATGGTGGGAACCCAAGTGGATGCATCGTGGCTAGGACCAGATGGTGTGGCTTCTCTGTGGTCTTGAGCCTAGTGACCTGGTGGGAGCAGGATTTATTTATAGTGAGGACTAAGCTCACTGCTACTGACCTGATCACTAAGTCCAGAAGAATGAATTCAAGCTCCTGTGAATCAGAATGACATCAGTGTTTTGCTGGGAATGGTGGTTTGATCAAGTTTTCCATATTTTTTGACTTTAATTTGAGAGACCTTTGGACAAAAATCATATTTTGTCACGTTGTTATCCTTCCAAAGGAGTGGAATCTCATCTGCCTAATGTAATTAAGCAAGAAGAGCAGCACTGGAGATCAAAGAGCTTCTTGACATAGCTGCTGCCCTCAAAATACTCTTATTACCAATTTTATAGGAGACTCTTTAGAAGTAGGAAGAGCTTTCGTGAAGGGCTGTGCTCAATGAACAGGTTACCTACGCAATCACCCTTTCTGGGCTCAGACTTTGAGACAGATGATGACAATTCTGGAGTGTTTAAAACCACAAAATCGGAGTGGTCTGTGATTGGTGATGTTGTTCCGTGGCATTGCTGTTTGCCAGCTCAACCATTCTATTTATCGTGGTTCTGAATCGTTTCAAACAATGTGGACCCTCCTGGAGAGCAGCACGCGGGTGCCTTCGACTCCAACATCAGTGTGATAAGGCACAGGACCTCAGCGTTCCCCAGCGTTCCTCACACTGTGTTCCCCCCCTTTTTTTGTCACCTCGTTACCATCGTGCTTTGTCCCGTGCTTCTGTGTTACAGGTAACGCTCCACTTTGGGCAGCTGAAGGGATTTAAAGGCCGTCTGTGCAGAGCAAGCAGCGACAGTGGAAAGCTACCTTCTCGGCGCTCCCCTCTTTACGCTTCACAAGTAGATAACAAGGGTGATGTGCTTTTTGATGCTCCTGTAAATATCTGTACGCTCTGCAAATATCTACCTTCCCCGCTGGAACTCGCTCCTGCAACTCGGTGACGAGTAAGTGCAGCAAATACACATGGAAGTTTTACCTGAAGCTCCACAAATCAAGGTGATTTCCTCTCATAAAGTGACCAAAAGGCCAAAAAGGTGTTTTCTGTGTTACGGGATGGCACTGATCTGGTTTTGATGGGTGAGATTAGACTCTGTAAGAACCAAGGATGAGGAAAGCACACAATTTGGAAATGCAGAGCCTCTTCATCAGTTCCTGGTCTCTTGATCCCCCATGATCTCCCCTCTTGATCTCCCTTCCTCGTGGCGCTGCGTGATGGCCGGCTGCCCTTTGCTATTGCCATCTGAGCTGACAGCAGAGAATAACTGAGCAGCGAGACCATTCCATGGTAAAAAGTGAAGGAGCCAAACTCTCCTGATAACTAGGCTGATGCTGATTGAGTTTTCTGGATCTGTTATTTCTGCAGCATCAATGGCAGAGGTCCCTGGCAGCAAATCCTTCTGAATGCCGCTCCTATTCCTGGAAGCAGGCTCTGTAAATGAACTTCATCGGTTCCTGGGGGACCAAGTACCTGATTCACAACTGTGAGAAACAGCTGGGTGGCAGCGAGCAACCAGTAAGGTCCATTCAAAGGACCCACTCAAAGCTGGGAAGGTCAGATACTGTGCTGTGGGCTCATGTCCTCATGGAGCAGTGTGACCTACGTGACCTACCTTTGGAATCGCAGAATCACAGAATATTCATGGTTGGAAGGGACCTTTGAGATCATTGAGTCCAACCATACACACACATAAAAAACCCAAAACCAAAAACAACCCAACAATCTCGGGCACTAGAGCATGCCCTGAAGTGCCACATCTACATGTTTCTTAAATACCTCCAGGGATGGTGACGCCACCACCTCCCTGGGCAGGCTCTCCCAATGCCTAGCCACCCTCTCAGGACAGTAATTCTTTCCAATATCTAATCTAAACCTCACTTGCCCCAACTTCGTTTCTTCTGGGATGGTCTGGGAAGAAGAGAGATTTCACTGGAAAGTACCAAGATACCTACAAGGTATCCCTAAGGCAAAACGGTTGCACCAGCTTAAATTTGAGGTATTATCCCCATCTACATACCTCCAGAAAAAAAAGCCCATGTTTGGCACATCCACAGGCTGTGCCCAAGGGCTGGATGCAGGTCCCTGCCCCTTTCACAGCACCCACCATATCTCAAGGGCTTGGAGGTGATCGCTGCAGCCCTTGCAGAGCACAGCCCACACCTTGCTGAGCAGTGCTGAGTCAGCACAGGTGGGACGAGGCTCAGGACCTGCTGCAGGGAGGTCCAGGGTGGTGACACTGTTTGAATGCTACTTGAAGAGCTGTGGAAACTCTGGCAAGTCATCGTCTGGGTTTCAGGGACTGCAGTCCCCCCACCAAGGGGAAACCAGAGGAGGCTGCAGGTAGGTCCTGCAGGCAGTGGCCGAGGAGGTGAGGGGCAGGGCTGGGCAGAAGGCTGGAAAGAGCTGCCAGGGATCTGTAGGGTTTGCAGCCATGGGTCAGGCCATAGATATCAGTGCGGGATCGAAAGGCAAGCTGTGGAGCCGAGGGCTTTCTGTAGGTTGAAGGGGACTGGGTTGGGGACAGTGAGGAAGTGAAGTGTGGGGCTGTGGCTGCATTTGTGTCTCCACTTGACATGGAGAGCCCCCCAATTCTGGGGGAGACAGCGAGGTATGCTCCTGTAAGGTAGTGGGTTATTTCCGAAGATGCAATTGAGCCATATCATACGCCATTTATTATCTGTTGATAGTTTAAGTCAACCAAACTAAGGGTTAAGGACACTTCTCCAGCTTTGGATCCCTTCACCAACCCAAGCAGAATCCACTGTAACAAGTGCTGAGCACCTGTAGCTGCCCATGAAGCCATCAGTAGGTTTGATTTGAAAATATAAATTTATACCAGGTTATGCTAAAGCTTCTTTTTTACATCAGTGGGGCTGGAAGGATGGGCTTCCTTGCAAGGGCGTCACAGAGGTAATTCCATGGATACATCTGATGCGCACTCATGACACAATGATGGATGTGAAATAAAAACCTGAGGAAGCACATCTGAAAAACATGGAGTAAAGAACGTGCATGACCGTAAGTCGAACACTTGGGATAAGGTACATGAATGAAAAATAATTAAGGTAGTCTATTAGAATGACAGAATCATATGGGATTGGAAGGGACCTCTGGAGATCTAGTCCAACCCCCTGCCAGAGCAGGTCCACCCGGAGCAGGTCCCACTACCTTGTACTGGACAGTTATTTTGCAGAGCTTTGACCATTTGAAAGGCTGCCTGCTTTCTGGATGAAAAGCCAACATCAGGGGTCTACAAGCAGTTCCATCTATCTCCAGAGGTCCCTTCCAACCCCATATCATTCTGTGATTTGCTGTTGTGTCTATAAATTGTGCATGCTGGAGCTCTAGAGAATCACGCTTAACTTCTCTTGCCTTCTCATGTTCTACATGTGTTCTTTCCTCTGGTTACTTCAGAGACTTAGCTCATCTCAGTGAGAAATTCCTGTGTCAAAAATACTGCCCTTTGTATGCTGTATAACTAAAGGAGATGTTAATATATAACCCAGAAAAGAATTCTCACTTTAAATTGAAATGCAAAAATAATGGAATTCTATCATTCTGGAAATAGTCTACTTTGTTTTTTCCTTTGTGTTTATACTGATTTTAAATCTTTTTTTCTCTCTGATTTTAAGTGCTTACATAAGGAACTATGTAGCTTAAAAACTAACTGTAAGGAAATTTTTTTTCTTTCTGTAGTTTTGGCAAAGCAACTCTTCTGTATTCATTCTGTTGCACGTATCACTTAATTTGGATACCGACAGTGAGTCACAGCCTCAGCTGACAGATAAGCAAGTAACAAAACAGGAGTATTCTCTGGAGGAAAAAAAAAAGAAATTAAAACCACCTTCCTCCCCCTCCAGAGTTATTTCCACCGAGTTGCGAATGGAAATGCGGTACACCTACGGTTTTTGTCCACAGTCCAGAAAACCCCTCTTTTCCCCAGCTCTGTCTTAGGGCTGGGGGCAGGGGGGTGTTGCAGGGGTAAGCCTGAGACCCGCAGCACTGCCGGGATCCCTGGCGTGATGCGTGATGCTTGTGTGCAAAGGAGGATGGGGTGGTTAAAGGGTTGAGAGGGTATTGGCTCTGCAGCCAGGTATTTAAAAATTGGAGGTGATGCAAAAGCAGAGTTTTATCTCAGAGGCCGCAAGGCGAAGGAGCTGCAGCATTGCTGGCCCTGAATGTTTAGGCAGATTTGCCTCTGTGTAGGGGTGCTCTTGGGATCATAGAATCATCTGGGCCAGAAGGGACATCCAAAGGCCATCTAGTCCAGCCCCCCTGCAGTCACAGGGACACCTCCAACTAGACCAGGTTGCCCAGGGCCTCCTCGAGCCTCACCTTGAATGTCTCCAGG
>JAOQGH010000012.1:48718337-48730801 GCA_025769975.1 Gallinago jamesoni
CCTATTCCAGTGCCCGACCACTCTTTCTGGGAAAAATTCTTTCCTAATGTTCAGTCTAAACTTACCCTGTTGGAGCTTGAAGGCATTCCTTCTCGTTCTGTCACTAATTACCTGTGAGAAGAGACCGGCACCAACAGTGTCCTTTCAAGTAGTTGTAGTGAGTGATGAGGTCTCCCCTCAGCCTCCTCTTCCTCAAACTAAACAGCCCCAGCCCTCGTCCACGTTGCCTTTTCCAATCTGCAATGTTCAGCAGAAGCGACTTCCTTTGTATTTTCCAGTGAGGAGCATGTTGAATCGGACCAATACGATATTTTCCCCACTCTTTTTAGTCTGCCTGCTGGCTTCAGACTGAAGAATGCTTAATAGCAGGAGCCCTGATGGAAGGACCTGCAGTGGGAGGTGATGCCTCAAAGCCCCCTGTGCCTGCACTGTCCTGGCAGAGGGCACCTGCTGCCAGCCCTGCCTGTCCCCTCCTAATCCCCACATCTCCTCCCCACTCCTGTCCCCTGTCCATATAGCAAGTGGAACTGGAGGGCCAGATAGAAAAGGGATTGCTGCCAGCACTAGGATGTTGTGTGCTCCCACATTCCAACACGCTGCAGTGTGGCGATGGGAGGATTTCTGACACACCACAAGGGATTTAAGGGGCTGCAGCAGGGTGGCAGGAGAAAGCCCTAAATGCAGGGGTTTGATATGCCAAAATGTCATGCTGCTGTTCTGATGGTAGCTGAGGATTGCAGTAGACTTTCCTGAGAGTCATTCCACTATAGTCCTTTTTTTTTTATTTCCCTCTCATTTTCAGCAATGTTTTAAAGGACTTAAAAGTATCTTTAGAGCAGAAGTGCCACTTCTGCCCCTGCTTGCAGGTACACCACCTGAAATAGTATGAAACATAAATCACATTAATAGATAGCACCAGAAGCTTCACAAATCCTTGTGATTCAAACTTTGGAGGAGGCTAATGTAGCAATTCAGAAGAGGAGGACTGGAAAACTGCAGGCTTGTGTTTTGTGCTGGTGACTGATTGAAAAGATTATGACTGAATTCAGCTAATCACATAAAGATTGTCAGTCAATAGAGTAATGGTTATATGCTTAGAGTATTTAATGACTCCATTGGTGAATATCCTGTAGCTTGATAATCATTTGTCCTTCTATTAATTATCTGAGTCACATTAGCTTTGTGAAGCAGAGACAGAGGCTTTTATAGCCCATGGAAATATTAAAATCAGATTGCTATATGATGAACCTTAAAAAATAATGTCTTGGCAGGGAAAACACTTTTATTCTGAAGCTCACCTTTTGCTCGTGTCTCTTGGACAAACAGGGAAGCAATCGGGCATGTTAAGCGTTTTATCCAAAAGCCTGTACTTTTATTAAAAAGGCAGACATCAGAGTTGGTGTGACTGTGACTGCAGGCATGAGGGTGGCACGTATGCAGAGGCAGTGCCCAAGGATGCAGCTGGGTGCAGGAGCGAGCAGAGATAGCCAAATCAGCTCTGAATGGCCCAGGGTACCATGGTCCCTGACTTCTCACCTGCAACCCTACGCAAGAGTGCCGTACAGAGGGCTACGCAAATGATGGGCTTGGACGTGGCTTTTGACGGCCAGTAAATAATTCCTGGACTTTTTCCAGCCTGATTCCTTCTCTCTCCAGACTGGGGTTCAGGCTACAGCCACCAACACGTGTTACCAGCTACCCCACAGTAACCAGGGTTTCCCCAGGGTGCAAAGAGAAGATGACGATGACTCCCCAGATTCCTTATGAAGATCACGGCACCTGTGAACCATCCACTTTTGAAAGTCTAACTTTTGATCACACTCTGAAGGCAAGGTAGCAAATTTTATTGACTTGAAAACTTTTTATCTTTGAAACAGGTCCCATGGATTTCGTGCCGCTTAATCCCAGTTTGGGGTGGGAAGGAGTAAAATTTGGCAGAGTTCTGATCTTAGGGCAATGCTTAAGTTACCCCTTAGCTTGCCTTTAGTTACCATAGGTGTGACTAAGCATGCTCAGTGATCCAGGAATTGTACCACTGCTGACGCCATAAAAATATCAAGAACAAGTTTAAGTTCCTGCAAATGTTCTTGGAGAGATTTGTGCCCCGTAGTTCACCGAATACACTCTGTTTCAAGGCTGCTGATATTCTATGATTTTCCTGTCTGTAGCATTATTTGAATCCACTAAAATTACGCTGGGTATCATGAAAGTCTTTCAAGAAATAGGAATTACCTTTTCTAGGAACCATGCATTATTCCACCTCCACCCGGCTCCATTACCTTTTAAGCGATGCCTCTCATCCTATATATTCAATTTTTTCTTAGATAATTCCATGCCAATGTGCACTGTTTTCTCTTAGCATTTTGCTAGGCTGACCTGAAAAAGTCTCTGCAGCCTGTTCTTTAAATGTCAGTTTGATTTGGGGTGGCAGTTAAATCAGTTCAGGCCTGCCCGAAATAGTAAATGTAAACATCTTAAACAGGTCTTGTGTTCTCCTTGAACACAGCCCGATCAACTCCCACTGAAACCAGCAAGAAGAATCTTCCTGACTTGTTATAGGGTTGGGTTGATCCACCAGTAGAATTTATTCATCACCCAACAGGCCGCCTCTGACAATGAGAACTGAAGTTCATGCTGCTTTATCTAAGAAAAGAAATTAAATTGATTAGATACTTTCAAAATAGAGCAGCTTAATTGCCTTAAGGCTTTTGCAAAGTCTCCAGCTGGGTAGACTACTAATCTTTTGCAATTATTCTCATAATTATAAAATTATAATTATGCCTGTTTTCTGAGGATTGATCATGGTTCAGAATGGCTCACGTGTATATTCCTTGATACATGGATGTAAGCCTGATCTAAAAACCACTGTATTTGCAATGGAAGGTAATAAAACCATGTTGAGATACATGAATGGAGAATCTGACGCAGAACATTAAACAGGTTCAGAGGGGTGCAAAAGCAAAGGCAGCTCCTGGGTGCTCCTCTGTGGGGGTCTTCCCCTTTGAATAGGGAGTCAACTCCCAGAAAGGAGGATGTAGAGAGGCAGGGGTCAGTGTCCTCTCCCAAGTCACAGGTGACAGAACAAGAGGAAATGGCCTCAAATTGTGCCAGGGGAGGTTCAGATTGGAGATTAGAAAAAATGTTTCCATGGAAAGGGTTCTTAAGCCTTGGACTGGGCTGAGTTGACATGGTGCTCAGGAACATGGTTTAGTGTTTTTTTGTGTGTGGTTTTGTTTTGTTGTTTTTGTTTTGTTGGTTTGTTGGTTTTTTTATGGTTGGACTAGGTGATCTTAAAATTCCCTTCCAACCTAGGCGATTCTGTGATTCTGCAGAAGTATTCTTCCAGTATACTGGAAGAATGCAGAAGTATACTTCCAGTATTCTGGAAGTATTCAAAAGACAGGTAGACCTAGTGTTTAGAGCCATGGTTTAGTGGTGGTTTTTATCAGAGTTAGGTTGATGGTTGGACTAGATGATCTGAAAGGTCCCTTCCAACCCAGACAATTCTTTGATTCTCTGAGATGAATCCAAAGGGGTTCACCATCACAGGGTAGGAGAAGTCACCAGGAAGCCTCTCCTTGCCTCTCTTGTTGGAGTTGTTCTCATAAAATGAGCGAATATATTATCTAGTATCTGTATAGCTCTGTGGTTTCCAGATCTGGGAAACTACATAAAGACCTTGTTTAAGCATATTCCCTAACCCTAGCCCATGGCCACAGATGTGCTGAAGTGCCTACCTCTCCTGTTTGATCCAGAGATATTCTCTGCATACAAAACCCTACAAACCCAAAATTTTCTCAAAAGTAATAATTTCCTGCAAGAGTTTGTTTGAGAATAAATATTCCCAAATGACACTAACCCCTGTCCCATAGGAATAACCACAGTAACAGCCTGTTTTCTGTAGGATGTTTGGGGAATTGTCTAATATTCCTGGATGAGCAACTGCATTTGACTTTCCTCTATGACTTATCCTACATCCATGGCATCTTATAAACAGTGCAAAGCACAGTCACCTTGAAATTGTTATCTTGGTGCCACAACAAAACTCAGCACTCTTCTTCCACCTGCCTGATGTCTGTGCAAAATTCCCCTGTCTAGGTTTTTAAAAACTCTTTTGGAGTAATCCTTCTCTCCCAAATGAAGAGATTAAGCCATGGGCTCCAAATGGGATTTAGTGATATTTTCCTACTTGATCACTTAAAAGTCTTTTCTCACCCTATGGTACCTTCACGAAGTATCTTTAAGTATCATCAAGGGAGTCAGACTTCTCTTTAATTTTCTGTGTGATCCATTTAAGAGATTGAAATCCTTTAAGTAAAGGACACTTTATAAATTTACAGCTGCAAGAATTTTTCCCTTTGGCATTAGTCTGTGCTGCCCAGGAAGTGCAGTCTTCCAGTTATGCCATGCATAAATGTGTGCCTGATTGCAGGCTCTTAATCACTACTTTGTAAAACCAGGAGCACATGTGAAGTTAGCTGAGGAGCAACCCAGCTACCAGGTGAGTAGCCCCAGGTTGCCCGCAAGCCACCAGCATGGCTGTAGGCTCCAGCATGAGGTTGTCATGTGAGACCCAACAGTGCAAGCCACGGTATTTTGAGTGAAGAGGAGAGAGGATTATACTTCAAAGCGTAATGCTTGTATAACTCTGCTATCATCAGTGTTGGTCTCAAGATGAAAGCAAAAAGGCCAGCTGTTCCCTTGCACTTTGCTGAAACCCGTGGAGTGAGTTGGTAGGGCAGGGATGGGGAGGGCATGCTCATGCCCAAAAGTTCATTTGCTTTTCAAGCTCCACCACCTTGAATAAAGAAATTATCTCTCCAAATAATTGTCCCGCACTGATATTCTTCATGCTGCACCATTGCAAAGGTATGGCCATTAGCATGATTCAAAATGAGAGAAACTTGCCCCCGGTCCCCTTGAAAAGCTTGCACAGGCAGTCTTGCCTTGCCTTGCATTTAGGTCTCAATAAACAGCCATAGCACAAATTAGGAGATCTCACTTAGTCACCAGAGTCTTGTTCCTGACCCGTGCAATAAGGTCTGGGCAGACTGATCATTGTGTCTGCTGAGTTTACGCTAATTTTTTCATGGTAAGATTATTCTAGGAGGTAGGGTTTGTTGCAGATTTATCATCGTATTTGGGGGGTTGGACTAGATGACCTCCAGAGGTCCTTTCCAACCCCTTATCATTCTGTGATATGTATTTTTGAGTAGTTCTCTCCCCTCCCTCCTTTTTCTGTTGTCATCCTTGTATTAACAGGCAGCAGAAATACCCCTTTTCAGCTTTCCATTTTACAGACCAACAAGCCAAAAACTCAGGTTGATCTTTTTCAAATCCTATCTTTCTCTTGTACCATGCAGAGTGGTCTCAACAAGGGGTGACAGTGACACTAGCACAGCCTTAGCTCTCTGACAAATGCCTCAGCAGATACATGTGGGGATCATATTAGCCCCCTGATCCCACTGGCCATGTTGCTGTCCGTAACAGTTGTTGGCATCATCTGGCCAAGGAACACACTCAAGACTTTCTTCTCTTCACATATTCCCAGCCAATGAGTTCCCAATTCATAACAGAATTTCTCAAAATTGCTGTAATTGATTATTATCACACAGCGTGATACATAACACTTCTGCCTTCAGGGTTCTGAAAATCATCCAGTTCTTTCTACTTGATGCCTCAGACTCTATTCGTTTTTATTGAATTTATTAAAGCTGCTGAAATTTAGCCCATTTTCATTTGCTTCGCTTGAGTCTAAATTAACAGTTAAGCTTCTAATTATGCACCAGTGTAACCAACTCAGTCTGAGGAATCAGCAATGTCTATTTGTAAATTCATGCCTGTGTTTTTATGCCTAACCCTCTACCCCTGTATTTTATGCATGCTCAAAATAAGATGCCATCAAACCTGACAAAAGATTATCTGATGAACCATTCAGCTATAATGCTTATCTAAATTGAACGTTGAGTAAAATAAATTACAGTTTGCTAAAGAAAATGAAACATATTTTACCTTACACTAAAAATTACTTCTCCTCCCCCAATCAATCATGTTTCCAAGGTTGATGAATAAAACGAAAATCTCTGCTCCTGTAGCACCGGGCTCTGAGTTGGAAGGTAGACAGATAGATTCTGCACTAGTTTATTTTTATCTGTGGAATGATTCCTCTCTTGAAAGAAGCCACTTATGCCCACGGCATCTATATAATTTTTTTTTTTCTGCACTTTCTGCAATTTCTTTCTTTTATAGTTGCTCTGTTTTCATCAAGTACTTCTGAAGAGTACGTGCAGTCCTTGTGAGGGGTAAGGTGAAGTGGCAGGGAGCGTGATGCCTTCTGGGTTCTTGTCTGAAACAAATCTGCACAAGCAGCAAGGCAGGGCTTTCTGAAGGGACACGTAACTTGAGGCATCTTGCCAGCAAGTGTATTCCTTGTAGAGAGAGTGCCAAGAGACTATTCTTAATTATCTCAGGTCAGAGTTACCCTAAAGCCCTCAGTTCTTGAGAAATTCTCTGCCAAAGTCACTTTGAAATGTTCTTTCTTTTTTGGTTGAGTCATTTGTTCCTATGTTTTGAATGGGGGCCTGCGGTTTGAGAGAGGATTTTCCTGATTTCCTGCATCTTGTAATGTCAAGAAAACATGAAATCTTAATAGACACAAAGCTTTCTGGTGTTCAAATCCCAGAGCTTGAACTCAAATAAGTCCTGGAGTAGCTTTTACTTCTAATACTTATATGTCATTCTTAGAGACTACCATCAGTAGAGGATGGATGCTTGCAGGAGGCAGCACTCTAAAAATCTGTTGTGTAAGTCTGTTTCTGTAATGACTTTATTTTTGTGCCCGATTAAAACAATTCATATTTAAACATCTAGGTAACTCATAGAGTATGGACCTTCACTCATTCATGCCTTGGAAGTCTTAGAGATGTGTAAGAATTAATTTGTTGTTGTTCTGTGGAAGACAAACCACCCTGTATCATATTAAAAGGTCTAACTATGTTTCCGTGAAAGGTAACTTCCAAGAAAAGCCCCAAACCTACAAACAACCAGGCAGTGGCTACATTTTAATTTTTCCTAAATTTTTACTTTTTGGCTGATAATGTCTGCACCTCTAAGCACTTGGGCAGCAGCATGCAGGAGGATGCAAAGTGCTCCTAGGTAGGCTTTTACTTTGCTATTCTTCCATGGTTGCAATGTGGAATATTGCATTCCATTACTCGAATATGCCTGCCCAGTGATTTGCATGTTAAATTTTGCTGCTTTGCATTAGTTTTTGCACAGTAAAAATAAAAAAGAAGAAAAATTTCAAAGGCAAAACCAAGATGAAAGGCCACTGCTTTACACTTTTAGCAACTGATGGAAATCTGGACTAAGATTAGTCCAGATTCAAATTAAAGTCAAAATATACCCAAGACCAAGTTAAAAAGCTTTCTCATTCAGATTTGATTTGAACCTGTCGCAGAAACCTGGACTTTATGTCCTAATAGTCATGCACACATGACTCTGGTTGATGTGGGAATGTCGGAAGGACCTCACAGATGCATCTTGAACTGTTGCAGCTGATGAAAAACACAACTCCTTGTGGGCAGTCATGGACAAACCAGCGAGGTGTCCTCTTCTTGTTGTGTTTAGACTCTATCTGGGCATTTGGACCTCGATGCTGACTTTTGCTACATCTTCTCATAGGTGTGGGGACTTTTGCAACTCTGTCACCTATACAGTCAACAGATGTAGAGCAAGTTGCAGACATGGAATAAGAAACTTAATGGAGTCAGCATTTCTTTCCCAAGAGTTAAAGGAGGTCCATACAAATGTTTTCCAGACTACAGGAAAAACTCTTTTTTTTTTCTTTTTTTCTTTTCTGTTTCTTTACAAGCAGGTAGAAAGGCTTTGCAGGGGGATCTGGACAGGCTGGATGGATGGGCCAAGGCCAATGGGATGAGGTTCACCAAAGGCAAGTGCCAGGTCCTGCCCCTGGTCCCACCAACCCCCTGCAGCACTACAGGCTGGAGGCAGAGTGTCTGGAGCTGCCTGGCAGAAAAGGACCTGGAAGTGTTGGTTGACTGTGGGCTGAAGGTGAGGCAGCAGAGTGCTCAGGTGGCCAAGAAGGCCACCAGCATCCTGGCCTGTGTCAAGAAAAGCATGGGGATGAGGACTCAGGAGGTGATGGTCCCCCTGTCCTGGGTACTGGTAAGGCCCCACCTTGAAGGCTGTGTCCAGTTTTGACATTGAGGGGCTGGAGTGGGTCCAGAGAAGGGCAATGGAGATGGTGAGGGGTCTGGAGAACAGGTCTCATGAGGAGAGGCTGAGGGAGCTGGGGGGTGTTCAGCCTGGAGAAAAGGAGGCTGAGGGGAGACCTTCTGGCTCTCTCCAACTCCCTGAAAGGAGGGTGTAGCCAGGGGGGGTCGGTCTCTTCTCCCAAGTCCCAGGCGATGGGACAAGATGAAATGGCCTCAAGTTGCACCAGAGGAGGTTCAGATTGGAGATTAGGGAAAATGTTTCCACGGAAAGTGTTCTTGCCCATTGGACTGGGCTGCCCAGGGCAGTGGTTGAGGCCCCATCCCTGGAGGGATTTAAAAGCCGGGTTGAGCTAGTGCTTAGAGACATGGTTTACTGGTGGTTTTGATCAGAGTGAGGTTGATGATTGGACTCGATAGTCTTAAAGGTCCCTTCCAACCCAGACAATTCTATGGTTCTATGATTCTAAGAAAAGATTTGGAGAATATAAAAAGATAGTAAAATGCCATCTCCTTCACAATAAGCAAGCAGGATAGAAAACGGGATAAATTATTTATTTCTGTATTTAATGGCTTGGAAGGGATGCAGACAAAAGTGATGTGAGGCCATTTAAACTGAAAGATCCTCATATGAGGACGGGAATCACAGTCATGCCAAAAAACACATGAACAACACATAAATTGTACATAATACAATAACAAATGAAACAAAAAAAGACTGTTTCTTTGAAAATAAATGAGTAGTGACTTTGTTTAAGGCTGGAGTCCTAAATTTGCACATGCGTATGCTTAATTTAGGTGGGATAATGTGGTGACCCCAGGGATTAATATGTAAATTTTAGTGGGATTGAATCATGTTGAATTTGCAAATCAAAGTATTGTTATCTGATTTCCAGGTATCAAGTCTCTGACTCCATTAATTGTTCCAAAGCAGGTAGCCAGTGTATATGTATGAAATGATAGGGTTAAAACACAAAATCTATATCAAGACAAGGCTTAAACTGAGCAGTCCACTTTTGGGAAAGTTATCTCATGCCCACAACATAAAATGTTGTCTAGTTCTTATATACAATCTCTCCAAGGTGGCAGCTGTAAAAGCTGGTATAGATTCATGGTTTTAATTAAGCCGTTACCAAAATTTAGATGTAACAGAACTTCACAGTAATAAAAAGAGAAACCTTATTTATTTTCCTGAGAGCATAAAGCCCCATGATCTTATGTGTTTTTGTAATGTAGGTAATCATAAATAAATTTTATTTGGTTCTGGTTTTGAGGGGAACAAACTTATTGCAAAGGATCATAATAATAAAAAAACTCCTGTTTAATCTGACTCACAAGAATGAAAATTTTTGCCAAGAGGAGACAAACACACTTGCTATATAGCTGGTTATAGTATTATCATAAAACCACTTAAAGCTGCCTTGCGGTGAAATGAGCACTGAAGTGAATATAATCCACCCACCTGCTGAACCTGCGTGAGAATGTTTGTCCTTAAACTTGAGAACAATGTGGTGGGAGGATGCTCCAGGGGCTGGAGGAAGGGGATGCCTGACTGTCTGGGGCACTGTGCAGGGAAGCTCTGCCTGACAGCCAGGAGTCTGTGGACAAGGAGTTTACAAGACTGGAACGACAACAGGTAATTTTTTCTAAATGCAATTTGAGTTTTATGGTCTCACTTGGGTCCTTTTCCAGGCTTGGGGTTGTCTAAAGATGTGTATGGTTCCCTGCAGTGATTTGAGCGATACAGATGACTTACCCAGGGCACAAGCCAGGGAAATGCTCAAGTGCGGGCGGCGAGATTGAGCTGTGCTGATGATGTGCCCCATATGGCATATGGCTCCCCGTAGCTCCCCAAAAGACTGCTTAGGGCCTTTGTCGAAGAAGCACGTGAGAATCTGCGCACATGATGCACCACAGGGTCTGGGAGGGGTTGGAAAACACCTTGTTAATACCCTAGTTGAGAAATAAATGACTGTCGGATGTGTCGTGTGGGACCCCTGCACAGACCCTGGGCTTCCACCAATGCTCCAAGATAGGGAAATACTGCAAGGGAAGGGGAGGGCAAGCTGCAGGGACAGTGTGGCTGGGAGAACTGGTGTGAGCTGAGTGGGCCAGGAGATATGGGAGGCAGTAACCCAGTCCTTCAGTCCCATCTTCTCTGGCTACAACTTTGTAAGTGGTTGTGTATGAAACCAAGAGATATAGAGCGATGGTGGCATGTTCCCCTTGGAAAAATGCCTGTGTTTTCATTTTAGGTAGGGTTAAGTAGCTTTGTAATTACTTGTAGATATTCTTTATCAGTTATATGAGCCAGATGGTACAGTAGATGACTTTTAGTAACTCCTTAAAAGTAGAGAAGACTCACTAGACACCAGTTTTTTGCCATTCGGAGTACATCTATATTACAGCTTACTTGAAAACAGAAGGCCAAGATGAACCCTCAGAAGGCTGGCATGCAAACCCCTCGTACTGAGTTTGGCACCGGCAGTGTGTGACTGCTGAAGCTGCAGTGCCAATCCAAAATGTGTGTGCTGCTCAGCAGCAGTGAGGTGCGGGCTCTTTCCAGTTAGTGTCCATCTACTCGTGGGGCTTGATGGGGGACCTCTGCTGTCCTCGGTACAGGTCCTGGGGTAGCTTTTGCGGAGCATCTTCCGTGCTAGATGTATTCTGGTTTGGACAGGACCTGCATCTCCTGCCCTCCATCGCTCCTGTCCCGGAAAGTACCCCCCAGCCTTCGAGTTCTTCTTTCCCTAAAGAAAATAAGGAACGGTCAGAGTTAAAATGGAAGAAAATAGGTAGTTGGTGTAGAGACTGTGTTTACATGTTCCCTCCCTTTTTAGAGGGTAGTCAGAGTGACAGTAAAGGAGCGATACTCGAAAGGGGGGCAGAGGCGGTTGCTGAAGAGGCAGTAGATGAGGGGGTTGATGGCACTGTTCAGGGCCGGCAGGTTCTGAATGATCACGGATGCGTAGAAGCGCTCTTTGGTCTCAGGGAGTATGTTGAAGTTGTCCAGGATATCAAAAAGAAAGTAAGGGCTCCAACACAGGACAAATGCTGGAAGAGAGAGGAAGAGCCTGACGTTAGGCAGTTTAGTTATTTAGAGAGGTAATCACACACAATTAGAGCGACTCTCATAACACATAAACATTTGTTCAGGCAAAAAAGAATCTCTTCCTATTCAGGGTCTTATTTAAGGGAATAATTATTAGATTGTGTTCTTATTTGTCCTTATTTTCATTTTAATGCCCATAAAATATATTACGTGTGCTCCTCTGATAGTTTAAAACACTCCTTCCAGACTTATCGAGGTGCTTGTGAGCACTGCACAACACATAAAGGGTAAATAGGTAGCCAGTTAAAGCATCATCAGTTACAGTGAAGCGCTCTTTTAATGGTCCCCTGAGTGAGCAGCCAATCTAAATATACAAAGCACCAAAGTGCCGCTCAGTGACAGCGCTGCCTGTCACATCCCCCTATTAAAAAGAGGGCTCTTGGACACCCAGGAGCAAGGAACCACTTCCCTTTCACGCCACTTTATGTCAGAGCAATGTGTCATTTCACATGCTGGTTGGAGGTACTGTGCAACGGACCATTCAGCAAGATTCTCTAATTCCTATACTGGAATTTGAGGGATGAATTTGGGGGAGGAAAGAGAGGGCTGTGTTAGTCATAGCCCCTGTTTTCATTAAGAGGTGGCAGAAATTAAAAGGTCACAGATCCACCTTTATTTGTGGGCATAGGGAATGAATCCATCCCTCACAAATTTCTGTCATCTCCTGTCACAAGAGTGTCAGTGTACAGATGACAGCGCTGACTATGCAGAAGCCATGGTGCCTTTGTCTGCTTGCCTGCCAAGAGATGCTGGGGGCCTAAGTTTACCAAGGTCCTTTGAAATACTGAGCATCCAGATGAGCTCTTAACATCTGATGGAGTTGCAATAGTAGTTGTGTCTGACAAAAGCTTTCTCTGATCGCCACACAGAAAAGGTCAGACACAGAGAAGCTGTTCTTGGGCTTCTGAAAAGCATGAACCACACACACGCAGACATTACTGCTTAACTTTGGCTGTCAGAAGGATGGGGACAGTCTTTTTTCAGTGGTGCCCAGGGACAGGACAAGAGAGAATGGGCACAAACTTGAACGTAGGAAGTTCAACCCAAACATGAGGAGGAACTTCTTTCCTGTGAGGGTGGCAGAGCCCTGGAAGAGGCTGCCCAGGGAGGTGGTGGAG
>JAOQGH010000012.1:48730901-48770918 GCA_025769975.1 Gallinago jamesoni
CCCTGCTCTGGCAGGGGATTGGACTGGATGATCTCCAGAGGTCCCTTCCAACCCCACAGCACTCTGTGATTCTGTAAGCACCTCAGTAATAGTCACTATCACAACATCACCCCATCTGAATTTTGTGTTGAGTTGGAAGGAGGAGCGATCTGTTCTTCAGCAGTAGGGTATGGCTGTCAGCCCTCAGGAGTAAATAGCTCCAGTTGCCTTCCTGCCTGGCTCCAGCAGCTCATCACCAGCCCTGTGTGATGCTGCCTTTATTTATTGAGATAAAATGTCAGCCTCCTAATTCCATCAGGATAATGTCATCGCCCTGGGAGACGGAGGACACCTGCACTGACTCATCTGGTGCCTGGTCGGGAAAGGAGAGCTTATTCTTCTCACCTCAGCAGGCAACACACCTCTCCTTCCTCTCCCTCGCACTGCCCCAGCAGCTAGCATGCCACACGCAGACTCTGAACATAAAAGGCAACTCATTTGTCAAGTGTTTTGGCAGCCTGGATGGGAAGCAGATGAGCCCGCCCTTTTTTCTTTTTAGGAAATGTCTCTTCCTTACTTTATGCACATAAGAGGCTGTGCACATCATTTCATTTGAGGCTTATGTCAGATGCCTAAAATAGAATGATAGAATTGTCTAGGTTGGAAGGGACCTTTCAGATCTTTGAGTCCAACCATCAACCTAGCACTTACAAAACTAAAACATGTCCCGAAGCACCGCATCTACCTGTCTTCTAAATACCTCCAGGGATGACAACTCTACCACTTCTTATCAGCCAGAGGAAAGGGGAAGGAGAAGGTCAGATGGCAAATCAGGGGTCTAAGTAAAGCTCCTTCTCTAAGGAGTTCCTTCTCCTTCTACTGCACTTTATCTGCTGACGGCAGAGGGAGCTGAGGAAGACCAGCTTCCTAACGTCAGCATCCTCCCCA
This sequence comes from Gallinago jamesoni, assembly GCA_025769975.1. Classification (NCBI taxonomy): domain Eukaryota; kingdom Metazoa; phylum Chordata; class Aves; order Charadriiformes; family Scolopacidae; genus Gallinago; species Gallinago jamesoni. The sequence goes on from JAOQGH010000012.1 coordinate 48,731,829, forward strand.
GCTACCAGCTATGGGCCTTCTCACTTACCGAGGATAATTACGATGCTGTACTTGATGGCTTTCACTTTCGCCCTGGATATGAACCCACGACTGGTGTAGCCAGCAGAGGCTTTGCCACCTGGGGAAAGAACAGTTCAGCTAGTAAGAGGGGATGGCTGATGCGTGGATGTTTCAGGCGCGTACCTCGGCAGGCAGGACAGTGATATGTAGTCCATCTTCCCCGGCATCAGGCAGGGGCTCAGTGGTTTCTGAAATCCAGACACTTGCAAACCTGCTCAAGTTGGATGCTCAAAACCTGAACCGCTCAAAATCTAAAGGGGAAAAGTAAGCTGAAGAGATCTTTTTGAAGCATTGTGGCAGCTGGGTGTTCCTGATCCTCAACACATAGTCTGCCACTATGTGCCCAACTGTATCAGTCTAATAAATAATAATAATAATAGCAACCACTGATAATAATAACCACTGCCCGTGTACCCAACTCTATGTCTAATAAAAACCATGTGCTGTCGCAGCCACAAAAATGCAACCAGCGTGGTGTTATAGGAGACATTTTCTGAAAGGAATAGGCAGCTGTAATTAAGAAAACAGAAGAAACAACCTGGCAAAACAGACTACCTGTTCACTTTCAACCGCATTTCAGTCAGAAGGACTTTAAAAGCCACATACTCCTCTCCCTTAACCTCTTACTCTTCTTGATGCTTTCGATAATCAGTCATGCATTTTACTCTCCATGTTGACTAATGAAATATGAAATGCTGTTAGATGAGCTCTTCAGAGATGAAGTGTGGTTTGAATTGAGAAGCAAAAGCTATTCAGTCTCACACCAAGGCTGGTTGATCTCATTTCCTCTGAAGTCACACTAAAGTCTCCAAGAATCAAGTTCTGTATTTGAATAACAGTAGCAGCAGGATTGCAATAATATGCCTGATTTCATTATTAATGTCAATTTGCTGTTCATGTTGCTGGGTCAGAATAATTAAATTCAGTGTAATGAATAGTCAAGAAGGTCGTTTTTTATCAAAACATCTTTAAAGGCTTGTAGTCCAACCTTGGGACTGGAATTTTGATTAATGCAATTGGAAAAAACTCTGCGTACACAACTGCTTGCACCTCTTATAAAAACAACATACTAAGGCTATGTTATTTGTAAGGAAAAATACGTAAATAGAATTAATATGGGCTTGTTATCAGTGAGACATCCCATCTAGATACTTGAAATTAGTCCATACTTAATATTATTGGAAATAACTTGTTGACTTATAGAGCAGAATATACCTCTTGGATGAGAAGAATGATGTTTTTTTCCAAGATTGGTGAATACTGATTATATCAGTGTCATGAAGATCTTTAGAAACCAGTCCTGCTCAAGCTTTTCAAAGGAGGAGTAAATCTTAGATTTTAATTGACAGATGTCAGGTTATGACATAAGGATATCCAAATATGTGCAACACCACATTAGGACACTTCCTCTTGTATCACACATGATCCACGGTCCTTCTTCAGGCAAGTACCAGCAATTTGGTCCCCATAGTTTGATGCGTTTCCAGCCACTGCTCGGCTGCATTAATTGGTTATGTACCCTTACTGTTGTGTTGTAAAACATATTAGCATAAATGAACATGCTTTTCTTCATAACTAATGGGAAATGATTGAGGATATTGAAATGATTTGTGCTCAGATTCTTTGCCAGAATCAATCAGAAGAGTCCCAAAAAGTTTATGGTCTTGAGGTGGAAAGCTCAGCTCATTTTATGGCTTTCTGTAGCCAGGGATTTTGATCTTGACTGAAATCCAGACTTGCAAGGTCATATGAAAGCACAGCAAAAGACTTAGCTAAGTATCTGCTAAAAAAAAATTATTCTCGAAATGGGTAAAGTTTTAGGAATAGGGATCCTAAGTTCTACAATAAGGATTTTTTTACCTTTTAATTCTTTTCTTGAAGATGTTTTCTATCTTTTCTCTAAAGGGGATTTAGTGTCAAAGGAGAGAAGGTAAAAAATGGAGGAAAAAGTTATGAGTGAGCAATTACAGAAACCCCATTCCCACCGCAGTGATGGGGCCCAATGTGACACCACACATCCAGACATTCCTGGATCTGGGGAAACCAGACGGATTCAGGTGATGAGGCTGGAGAAACGCGTGCTGAGACTCACCAGGGCACCTGGAGATGATGACAGCCTGAGCTTTGCTCTTCATCCAGATGGTTCGAATTACGATTGAGTATATGACGCTACAGAAAGGAAAGAGTCATTGATATTATGAGCTACAGTAAATTTAACTAAATCCCAGTCTTTCATGTTCTATGAATACATTTATCTACATGTAAAGAGCTCATAGAGATGATGGGACTTCATAGGAATAATAATAATAATGACAACAACAATAATAAATAAAATATGACTCTCCTGTAGTACTTTTCAGAAGCAGATCTGGAGAGTTTTCACCATGGAAGTTGCTATAGCTGTCCTAGTTTTGCAGATGTCAAATCTGTGGTGCAGAGGAATGCAATGGTTTGGTCCAGATCTCGCAGGCAAGAGCTTGTTGGGGATTTTGAACTAGCTGAGGCCAAATCTGGCTGGGTACCAGCCTCAGGCAGGAGGCACCTCATCCCTGCAGAGGGGCGTGCTTGTGCAATTGGGAGGTGCAAGAAGGACACTAGCCCTGAAACGGGGGAAGCAAGGGGATGGACCTGTTCTGGCTGCGTGTACAGTTCTGGTTTGGTGTTACTTTGTGAGCAGAAAGCTGACAAATGCAGCAGTACCCTGGGGACATCCAGAGGGGCAAGATCCATGAGAAATGCAGTTAAGTATGGCACCACTCACTTTGAGGTCTCAGGGCCTGGAACCGAGGAGGACAGAAGTAGCAGGTAAATGGGAAAAGTTAGATTACTCATAGCCACCTCCAACACAATTTTCACATTTAGAGGGGAATATACATATGCTTTTAATGAGAAAGATGAAAAATGCCCTAGTCCACAACAACCTTGGATAGTTACGACCTTTCTCTAGGTGATAGCAAATCTGGAGTTCTCTTTATTTAATACAGAACAGGCAAAAATAATTCCTTCAAGGTGAAGAGCTGTTTGAATCCACATCCTGTATGGTGATGTTACCTTTTCAGCAATTTACATTAAAAAAGTACGAGGTCTTGCTCTGTCTGCCTTTCCTCCTGCAGGTGTGAATAACACGCAGCAAAAATCACTAAGCAACAGCACACTTTTAACTGGTGTTTTCCTTTTTAGTCTGCTAAGGAAGACAAAAATAATTAAAAAATATTCCAGCTCATGCACTCAGGTTGCCATGTTTTCCTGATGTAAAAGCCAAGCATCATAATGCCTGGGGCATTAATTGCCATAAACCTTAGTGGCGACTCTGTGCAACTAGGGAGATTATTTCAGGGTGTTTTGTAGAGACAAAGATGTGTCTTACTACCACGAAGCTTATTTTATCAGAAGAGGCGTTATACTTCTTAGAGCTTTCAGACTGATATACGAGCCTTTCCTACAGCACCCTCAGTTCCTAGGCATGCTTGCAAAAGCAGTACTTGTGTGCCTCAGAAGTTTCCTTTCTGTAGAAGTTTTGAGCCATCTGGTTTCCAGGCTCACCAGGGGAGAGCTGGAAGAGAGGGGAGAGCACCCCAGTGCAGTCCGGGCTGTGCAGCAGAGCCGAGGTGGACTTGCCCAGTCAGAGTTTTGCAGGCATCTGCTGTGGGCTCCCAGCTTGCCCTCCTTAATCCCTTCAAAGGTCCAACGTGGCTCCCAGCTGACTTGAACATTTTCCTTTCATCTCCTGGCTTTTCAAGAACCTGTTTATTTAACAGCGGGTGCACTTGAGTCTTCCTTTGTACTTCCTACTGACAATGGTGGAAAATCCATGTATGATTTCTCTTTTGATTGTTCTGATGGATAAGGATGTGTTATAATGATAATTGTAAGAAAATTTCCAGCCAGCTCCTAAATGCCCTGTTTCTATTTTCTCCCTAGCTTGCTATCTCTAGTCTAACCTTTTTATTTGCAGTTGAAATAATATCCCCTCTGATGCAGACCTGCATGTGTCCAGCAGGACACTCTCAGCCTTGCCTGAGCATCAGGATGAAGGAGACCAACCCGATAGTCAAAATACTCAGACTCTCTTCTTCTAGCCAGGAGCCACAAGTATTGAAGTACAAAGTCAGGCTCCTCACTTGCATTCCCTCCAGCCCCAGAAATCCTGCCCTCTTGGCTGCAGAGTCAGGTAGGAGCATCCCTTTGACTGGATGCAGTTAAAGTGGCTGTCTTCTTCATGCACCAGTTATGGGATGGGACATCAGGCCCCAGCATACACTTGGCATTTCATGTGTCAGATGACACGCTGTTTCACTTGAATCCTTCATTTTCAGAAGTCCAGAGGAAAGCTTAATTCCCAGTTTAATCCAGTGATTTCTAAAGTGCTGCCAGCATAATGGATTTGTACTGGTGGTTTTGCCTCTCTTCGTCTTTCTTTTCTCTACAGCTGGGTCCGTTGGAGCCTTCCTTGTCAGGAGAGGACCAGAGGTGGTGTAAAGCTGCTCAGGGTGAGTGTTAGGAAAGATGAGTTACTTGCCGTGCCAGGTACACTTCCCAGTGACTGTTTTGCCAGGCACAGTTATGCCTTTATGTTTTGATCTCTCTGGGATTCCAGATCTTATTAGTGCCTCATCTTTCTTTCTTTTTTTTTTTTTTTTTTTTTTTCCCAGCTATGCTGGCATGGAGCTAAGAAACTGGAGTTTCCAGAAATGTGTCACCCAAAGCTTAAGATCCTAAAAGTCATCTGCGTATAAAAAGAGAGCACTTATGGAACAGAAGCTGTATTTTTCTTACAGGGGAAAAGCAGGGTTGTTGGTTTTTTTTTTCAGAATGCATTTGTAGCTTCTTTCTTTCTATAAAAGGTGGCTGGAGGAGGATGTGGAGGTTGGTGACATCTCAGAGAGTGGGAAGAAATTCCCACTTGATGAAAAATGAAGTGGCAGGTGAGCAAAAAGTATCAGGGGAGAGGTGACGCCTGGTGTTCAGAGGGACAGGAGGGTGCTCGGCAGTGGTCTGCACCATCCTGGTGGCACCGTAACCTCTGCTCCCTTCCTCTCAGCATCGAGATGCTCAGCCTTCCCCACCAAGACGCACAAGCACACTGTGCACATTGCCTCAAGCCTCATTTTCCAGCACGTGTAACGAGCCTGCCTTCTGCTTGCTCTTGTCTCCCCTGGCAGCAGGAGGAGATGCGATGTGTATTTTGTTAGGTCCAGATATTGTCAGGTTTCTTTGTGTCCGTAAGCGCAAAGTGCACTGATCTTCTCCCAGCCCTCCCTGGGGATTCTTGGGTGCTACATAAACACATGCTGCAGTCATTTTAATGCATGGTATGATGCTAAAATGCTATATGAGTATTTGTGGCCCATTATTTGCAGGTGAATGAAAGGGAAGAAAGAGCTCAGGGGGAGTAGTCAAACCTGGATGGAAAAATAATCCAAGCCTTTGTAAGAAAGAGCTGCTCAGGATTCAAAGACAGGATAGAAAGGACACACTGTTGATCTGAAAATGCAGTGATTTTTCTGGCCCTGATAAAACATGTATCTGGAAAGGTGGCTGGAAAACAGACGAATGTGGTTCTGACTATGGACGTATCTCAGCAAATTAAATTTGTTCCATCTCCAAAACCAATTTAGCTTGATCCAAATTATGAAGGACTAAGATGCATGCTCATTGTAGCATGCTACTAGTGGTGTTTAATATGACCCCACTGGTAATTACAGCATTCTTTGTTCATGTAAATAGCTAACTTATGGTTAGTCATACAAATGCTCCTGTGAATAGTCCCACTCTGTCTTTATTTTTAATTCATAGATGGCTTTCGATTTGGAAAATAAAATGTCTTCTGGTAAAGCTATGTATTGATATTAACAATCATAAGAGTTATTGATCTGCCCACTCTTTAAACAGATTTTCTATTTTTATTTAAATAAATGATTACTCTGTGGTAATATCCCATCCAGTATTTATTAGTAAAATGAGCCTTTACAAAAAATACACTTAAGTTCCCTACTAATTGCTTCTATTTATCATTCAGCATTGCCTATTTTTCCTGTACTTTATTTGTGCAAAGAGATACAGCTGCGTTATGTTTTATGGCAGCTAATTTACAGCAGTACTTACCCAAAGACAAAAGGCATATGTAACTTCATCTGAACAAACCATTGCAGGCGTGTATAATGGGCAAGTGAATAGACAGGCAGATATTTGGACTTACGTGCAAGATGAAGGCTTTTTTATGTAGAAATGGAAATTGCAAACAAAAATGATTGTGCTCACTGAATCAAGATCAAAACATGACCTTTCGTATTTTCATTAATGGCATTTTTATTCCCTTTATTTGATTTAACGCAAACAAATATCTTTTATTTATCTTTTTTATTTATTTATTTCATTGTTTAGTTCCATATTTTTCCTTTTAGCTGATTCTGGTTTTCCTCTTATAATTATTTTTCTGCTGCTCCAAAGCAAACGTTCTCTTTGAAATTTTGATTTTAAACAGCAGATGGATTTTTTTTTCCCTCTGTCCTTCAACAGGAACTTTTGCAGTTTTATTTTAACCTGAATTTAGAATTATGTTAGATAAGCATCTATGTATTACATTTATAAGGTTAAAATAAAAAAAAAAAATTATTTGGTAATCATAAATAACAGCTAAAAAGACTGAATATCTGGATGTGCCAGAATGTAATTATGGTTTGGCACAGAGGAGTAATACAGAATAGAAACCTGGTAGTTCTCCTGACTCCCCATCACAAGGACCTGAGGGGCTCAGGTGCAAATATTTGCAAGAAAGCAGTTTGTAATCTTGATCTGACCCGTATTTAATCTCTGTTCAGTGATGTCCCAGAGCTATTCAAGTGCCACAGGTCAGTGTCACTTTTGAGCTTTGTTTGGCATATCTTGGCATGGGAGAAATGGCTGATGACACTTTTACCAGGATAGGAGAGAACTAATTATTGCTGGTTGCCTAATTATTCTGAATTTTCTGGTTTTGGTAGGTTGACAATGTCAACTACAGGAAAAGTGGTAGATTAGTCTAAATAAGAGGGAAGAGTATGCCAGATTTTTAAGTTCTGTAAAGAAGGACCTGATGCAGGTCGCGTGGCTCTTCCTGACCAACACGGAGGGCAACTTCAGCAGGAGAAGAACAAATACTCTCCTCTTTTCCAGCTCTCAGAGATAACCACACACTTGGGTTAAAAATCTAATCACAGCTTTTCATTCTCTTCATTATTCAGGTCCTGATCGTTTGTACTAAAATCAGATAAAAAACTCGCCAGAAAACCACAAGCTGTTTGATAACTGATTGCCCATTCTCCAGTGGTGAAGAAGTGGTGGGAAGAGGCCTCCCAAGTATTTAAATCTTTGAGGGCTGTTGCAGCTTTGTTCACAGATTGCTTTTTTATATTTATTTCTGAAGAAGGGTAACATATCTGGTGAAGGGTCTAGAGCACATGTTTTATGAGGAGAGGCTGAGGGAGCAGGGGTTGTTTAGCCTGGAGAAAAAGAGGCTGAAAGGAGACCTTATCAATTTCTACAACTACCTGAAAGGACGGTGTAGAGAGGTGGGGGTTGGTCTCTTCTTCCAAGTTACAAGGGATAGGACAAGAGGAAACGGCCTCAAGTTGTACCAGGGGAGGTTTAGGATGGGTATTAGGAAAACTTCCTTCACTAAAGGTTTGTCAACCATGGGAACAGGCTGCCCAGAGAAGTGGTTGAGTCACCATCCCTGGACGTCTTTCAAAGACATGTAGACGTGGCCCTTAGAAACGTGGTTTAGTGGTGGACTTGGCAGTGTTAGATTAACAGTTGGACTTGATGATGTGAAATTTTTTTTCCAATCTAAACAATTCTCTAAACAAAATTGAAAAAATGAAAAAAAAAAGAAAAAGAAAAGGTTGTTGTTTTCTTTTGGTTCCTATTTCAGCTTGGAATCTATAGGGTTTGCTCCCACCATGTCTGGGGGATTAGCTCGTTGGTGGAAGGGTTTTCCAGTCCGAGCATAAGGTTATCAGCTAAATAATTCATTCCACGGGCTGCAGCGTTATGAATAACACAACTCCTGTGAGTTAGTTGAAGGCTGTGTCAGGAACATGTGAAATCAGCTCTGCCAAAAGAGCCGAGGGATGGATGAGGGAAGCTTAAAAACTGATGGTACCTGGACTGTAGCAAGTGAAAACTGCTCAGCCAAAGCGGCGTATATAGTGTGGAATTAAGTCCTGCACCCAAAAAGTAAAATTTTATCCTTTGTATGCACTTCAGATGAACTGCATCAGAAAAAGTGCTGTCATCAGTGAACTGCTTTGCTCTAGAGGTTAGGTTTTCAGCAGATTCAAGCAGCAGAACTAATTAAGAATTAACTCCGCCAGCCAGTGTCCCACATTGCATCAGGCACCTGCCATGCAGCTGAATCAGAGTGCTTCAGCAGAAAAAATAAAGTAGCTGCTCAAACAAAATGAATAATTGCAGAAAAGGTCTTACTCTTTCTCTGTGTGCACCCTGCATCTCTTCCTTAGGAAGTGTGGATTGTGCCTGGGCTTCTGGTTTATTCGTATTCCTGGCTTCTTGGATACTGATCCTTGACTTTTCAGTCGCACACTTTTGGATTGTCTCTCTGTTGTTATGTTGTGGCCGTTTTTTTAATAACATCTTCAGCTAGAGGCCACTAAATTAAAAATATCACAAAATTCCTTCCTTCGTTTACTAAATAACACCTTTTCATTTTTATAATTAATCTTTTGGCAGAGTGACACCTGACTAGAGCGTGTGTGATCTCTCTCACCCTTGTGAAACAGCCTCTCGTGTGCCATCAAACTTCCTCTGCATCCGAAAGTATCTGGTGGAACAAAACTTTTGCAGAGAAATCCAGTCCTTGAAGATGCTAACAGCCGTTCCTGCTGTTCCTCAGCCTCCAGCTGCCCACTGGAGCATTGGTATGCTGCAGACACATCAGGTGGATTAGCTTTCAACTCCCGGACTGCCAAGAAATTTTAAAGCAATAGATGTCACACCTGGAAGCTCTATTGACAAATGTTTTACAGATGCATCAACTGGCAAGTTGCAACCTTCAGTTGTATGCTTGAAACTTGAAAAAAAATGTTCTAAAAAATGGGACGGTTCTTTCCAAACTGTATGGTATTTGTTTATAAAGTCTCTGCTGACCTTGCCCTGACGGTAATCCTCTTTTTATGTGGTTTTAGACAATCCTCTCTGATCTGAAGAAAATAGTATCACTGGCAGCTAGAAATAAAACGGGCACAAAAAAATCCATCCCTGCACCACCCTCCTTCCTTCCTCCCCGGGTCTGACACCTCCTAGAACCTGTCAAAAATTTACCTTCTGCTGGCAAGGACGCAGGGGCAGGTCCATCTTTGTGTTCACATACTCTGAAATCAGGCACGTGTCCGGGCACTGCTCTGCCCCCGCAGCTCCAAGGACAGCATTTTCAGTTCCCGGCCTGCCATAAACTTCCCATGTGAAAGTCACTTCAGGTTAAAGCCTCAAAAAAATTTTAGGATGCTTTATTCCTGTCTCAGCTGTCAGGGCAATGCCAGTTTTGCCGCCTTCCCCTTTCCCCTCGTGTCTTCATTGCCTTCTTGCTTCTGGGGATTTACTGTAAGGCAAGTCACCCAGCTGGTCTGGTTTGAATGCCTTCCTTTGGCAGGACAGGAGGGGAACACAATGCCACCAGCTCTGAAAAATTTGTCGCTCTGTGTCTTGCCTTTTCTTGCCAAAAAAGTATAGATGCCACGTGAAAAGGAGGGGCCGACCTGAAGTAGCAAGTGGGCGAATCTGTAAGTCTGTGTGCAAAAGAGATGGGTTTCACGCACCCCTGGAATGACTCACCACTGGACAAGCTGTGGGCCTTTTTCCTAAAACACTTCAGATGCTGGCTAGAATTTGCTAATTGCCCTCTACTTGAGAAAATTTTTAACAAAACTCTTCTCACAGGAGTTTTACTTCTGCACAGTTAAATTACTTCTTGTCTCTTCTCCGGGTGTTTATTCTTTTTGCTGCTAGTACTGAGCTGCAGATCCACATTTTTATTTACATATTCCCAAGACCAATTTTTTCACGTTTATCTAAAGGTAAGCTGGTTTGAAGATACAGGCAAACATGCAAAGAGAAAGAGTCCTGTCTAGGAAGGAAGAGCAATTGGATAATCTGCTAAGAGTGCTACTACTAAGAGTAGTTTTTCTCTGTTGTTACCATGTCCTCCCTTCAAGGACCACTTCTCATGATTTTGCTTGTATATCTGTGCAAAAAAAAAAACAACACAAAAATCCCTTATGGAACCATTAGCAAACTGATGTGTTATGAGCAAAGTATAAAAATCGTCCCTTCTCTCTAGGGACCAACACTGGTCAATGTTGAATTTGTCTCAAAAAGTCAGCTGAATGAGCTCAAGCACCATCGCTTCCATGCTCCAACCTCCATCACTTCCATGCTGTGGTTTTGGTTCTCCCGGAGATAAACTCATTTCCATTAGAAGCTGCAGAACCTAATCTGCGTGATTAAACAGCAAGAAACTTCGAGGCACAACTGAACTGGGAAGGAATTAAACCCACACCACTGTCTTTACTATGTAGCTTGTCTAGTCAGTCCTGTCATCGTCTAGAAAAGACCAGGCCCCCCACCTTGCTGTCACCTGGGGTGCTAAGGAGCGGGAAGCTAACTGCGACTCACGGCTCATCACCTGCTGGGAAAGCAGACGGACCATGAGAGATGTCCAAGGGACACGCAAACCTAGCTCCTCTCTCACAGCCCAAGCAGCATGCCACCAAATTATGGGGAACAAAGGGAGTCCTGGGAAGTCTTCTTTGCCACTAGGAAGAAGAGATAGACACCGAGAGATCCTACTGTAACCGTGCTACGGAAAAAGGACAAAAGGAAAAGAAAGAAAAGGAATTCAGCTGGGCTCAGAGAACATGATAGTGCCTTTCAAGGAAGTTAAGAAGCCTCACTCCTCTTCCACATTAGTTTTTGACTGCTCCTTTTGCATTATTAGCTCCTCGTGGCTAATTTCCCTTTAACAGTGGCTAATGGCAGCACCCATTCATTATTCAGCAACAGAATTCCCTGATCACCAAGCGCAGGCTGGGGTATGGATTGACCTCCGATTTAAAGTAGATTCTGCTGCAGAACATATTTGTGATTTTGGACAAATCAGTTTCTAATATTTGCAGCTCAGATTTCCCATTACAAAATGGGAAGAATTTTATTTGTACATATTGTAGGAGTGGTTGGCAACTTCATATGCTTGGAGATTTCTTTCTGGTCTTGGTGAAGAAACACTTTTCTGGTACTATGAAGCTTGAGAGCACTTCAAGTTAATTTTAGTTTAATTAGCATTAAGTGTTGTCCCCTCTTCTTTTATTGAAACTATGTTTTGTCATAACAGCTAGACATTCTTACTGGATTTATAACGATAGGTTTCAAGCCTGAATCTGTAGAGATAAGTGGACACGCTTAGAAATTCAGTCCTTTTTTTTTTCCGAGAGAATGTTTCTGGCTATTAATAGAGCATGGAGAACACCCGGGGCGAGTACAGTGACCTGTGCATTATGTGATAAAAACTGAAGCAGCTATAAGGCAGGCGTGGAAATGAAACCGTAATGAATGAGTAGAAATTAGGGCATTAAGCTGATTGCACCCTTGACAGCTTTCACCGCACACTTGACGACTGCAGTTCAGGCTTACCTGATGATGATCAGGGGAATGAAGTACACCAGGAAAGCCACCACCGTCATGTAGGGTATCCAGTAGGAATCATCAGGCCAGAGAGCCCAGCACTGCACTTCTCCATTGGACAGCTGCCGTTTCCCAAAAATAATCAGAGTCGGTATGGAAAACAGGAAAGAGAGGCTCCAGGCCACTCCAATAAGAACTTTCGCCTGTCTTTCTGTGTAACAGAGTCAAACAGACAGTGTTAATGGGGGTGCTGGTGTGACTGGCCCCTGACACTATTCAGTATTGATAGAAAGGTGGGGAGGGGGAGGAAACTGGGTGAAGAAAGCGAGTTTTGGTCTGCCAGCTGGTTGACGCTGAAGAGAATGCAAAGGAGTCGGGGGATTTCACCTTTTTCTCATGATGAAAGGTCATGTTGCGATGGGCTTGTATCTTAAAATGTTTAAATGTTTTATTTAAGGATGTTGAGGGTCCAGTGAAACGGAAGCGTTATGGGGAAGGCACTGGTCAGGGTCAGCAAGTCAGAAACAGAAATGAAAGGCTCCTCTGTGCCACCAAGACAACAACATGAATAAATACAAAGGACTTGAGGCCTCTGCCCTGCTCTTACCCTGGCACCGCAAAGCGGCCATCAATAGGAGGACACAGAGCTAGAAAGGAAGAAGGAGCCCTTGTGCTACAGATAACAGAGGAAGGCTGAGACCCGGTAGAGTTACTTAAAGCATACACTAAACTGAAGCATACTGGCTGTACCAGAGCGGGAAAATATCCTCCTTGGAATGGTAATTAAATAAATGGTGATTTTGATGCACGGGGTAGTGAGACAGCTTGCAAAACACTTCCTGTCAGGGAAGAGAAAACACCTCTGGTCAGGATGGGGGCAGAAGTGCACAGCCAGCTGCCTTAAACTCCAACTGCAATTCTACTGCCCCAAAGAAACGTCGTCCTGGAGAGCCATGGCACGGCAGGTACCAAACCCAGCTCCTGATGGTGGAGGAGCATCAATGATGCTCAAGCCATGTTAAGGGTGGACTGATAACCAAGAGACAAGGGCTGATGACGGTGGACTGCTCCGGCCCTATTTTATCTGCTACAACCAACATTGTCTAGAAGATACTGCTGGACCTCGCGGTGATGAAGAGGAACTGAAGAATCCCAAAACACTTGCCAGGTTTGGGCTACTGGTTCCCCTTGACTTCTGGCCTCTTCGCCTGCTTTTTGGCTTGAGGCTAGTAACTAAATTCTTCATGGAATTTTGCAAAAAATCAATGGGTTGGAGTAATCAGCCCCAAGGCATTCGTCTTCACAAATCTGCATCTTCTGGCTAAATTTCATGTAGGTCTAGATGAGAAGTGTGGAGAAAAAAGGCTGATCTGTGGAGTACCAGTGACTCTCAGCAGAATTTTTCCCTCCTGAGTCAGATTGTGACTGATGGGGACAGAAGAACAGATGGGGACAGATTTTTTTGATCCGGGAAGCTTTGATGTTGAAATACTTTATTGTCCTACAAAATACCCAAGGTTGTGTGTGAAATGGAAAATTGCTTTGAACTATGCCTATCAAGAAGAACGTCTTTCCTCCTTGAGGCTCAAAGAGCAATATAAAAGTGTGAGAGAAGCATTCAAAAAGTAATTTTATGCTTTATAAAACATCAGTTGCAAATATTCACTTATCCTGCTCATTTTTAAGCTAACCTACGGCTTAAGGGAACTCTGATGACATTGAAGTGAAGGGGTTAGATTAAGTCTATAAATAAGGTACAGGCAGAAGAGAACCTTAAAGTTTCCCAAAGCATAACAGAATAAACTTAGCAGAAGGAATATTAAGAGTAAGTTTCATAAAACATTTCCTGGCAGAAAGGGCTTTTCTATTGTGAGCTAGCTACTTAAACTACATAGTACAAGCCTCGGTGGGGCCCATGGGTCTATTTCTAAGGGGAAAAGTTCATACTTGGATAATATACTTTATTTTTCGCAGTGTGTAGCAACACCCTTAATTTGAAGAGAACTGGGCAATTTGGGCTGGGCAATAATGGTATTTTATCTCTGTGTTTTATAAAACATTACCTGCAAAGTTCATTTAATCTTGTTTTTAAATGTCCCTTGGTTTTGGTAGAATATGGCCTTGCTAGTCCAAAGGGCTATACAGGGCACTGATAGCATCTAGGTAAGTAGATTTTTGTTTTATCAGACAAATGCTAATTGGCTGTCTCACAAGCAGGGCTTTTTAATGTTCTTTTGTAAATGCTCTACTATGCCCTAAAAGCCAGCAAATAATATTACTAGAACAGCCTAAATTATAAATGGAATCAAACAAATAACAGCTTTTGAACTGTGATATTCTATTCTTCCAGCCTTAAAAACAATATTGCTCTTTAAATGGAGGATCTTTCGTCCTGCGGGAGTCAAGACTAACAACACAGAGGGCTGGAGGGGGAATCTGTTGGGAGCTCTGCCACTGGCTCCCCTAAAGGACATTGTCATGTCACTGTCCTCTTTTCTCCACTTCCACTGTCCATGCCCTGTGACCGTGGCTTTGTGCACATCTGCCTGCTCCCAGCAACGTGTGGTGGGGTGGCTTCTCTTGGGAGGAGTTTTGGTCCTTTCTACCATGAAGTGCAGTGCTATGCAATCCTTCTATAAAACCAGTGCCACTTCAAAATTAGATCCAGAGGGAGACAGCTGTTCCAGAATCTCATTCATCTGCTGGACCATAGAGCTCAATGACAGGGTTTAGTGATGTTTTTTTATCAGAGTTAGGTTGATGGTTGGACCTGATGATCTTAAAGGTCCCTTCCAACCTAGACGATTCTATGATTGTATCATTTTCAACCCAAAGCCACGCAATGGGTAGTTTACACCTGCTTGGGTTTTGTCTTTTACTTAAGCAGTTCTATTGTCTCCTGCTGTTTAGTTTGTATACTGCTTGCATGTAACTTTTCAAGACTGTGAAATATTTACAAAACGTCTTCTCCTATAGCTTCTCAGTTTCATTTCAATCTTTATTTTATGATTTTTTTAAATGACCCCTTTGTTTATTGAATTAGGTGCCTCACACAGTAAAAGCATTGGGATTAGAATGTATAACTCTTCCACGTCCTGCACTTTCTGCAGTCATTTATGTTTGTAAAGTGAGTATGAAATATTTAACTGTGGAAGTTTGTTTTCTAAGAAGCCATGCAAATGTGTTTTAACAAGACTTGAGGTTAGCGACTAAACCACAATTTAAAAAAAAATAATAATGGTTTGACATTTTCAAAGCAAAATGTTTGCTTTTTTCCACCAAAATTATATTTCAAGGCTATATAAAAACATAATTTTTAAAACTGGTAAGGAGAAAGAACTCTTTTGTTTCTTGATCGAATGATTTTGGGGGGTGAGCATTTCATTTTGGAAAGAAATTTGCCTCAAGCTGACTGAGAACTGTTTTTAAAGTTTCTCTGTGTCATTACCAATGACAAAATTTCATAAATCTCTTTGTTCTCTGCCTGCAGAAGAGCTAAAAGGACACTTCAAAAACTCCCCCCCAGGAATAGCTGGGTGCAAAAGGTAATTATTTATGCATATTCCAGGAAGTTGCTATGGTAAATATCTGCCTCCTTTTTGCACATAAACGTGGTCTCCGCTTGCCCATCAGTGTGTAGCCAGCCCTTGCCAGAGACAGGTGGGCTTTGCCAGCCTTATCTCTGCTCCTGGCCTTTGCCCCCCCCCGAGCTGTACCCGGCTGATGGCTCCACTACCCCTCGGCTGGGTGCAACCTCTGCCCCTCTCCAGTCTTAAGAAGGAAAGAAAAAAAAAGAAAAATACACTGTAGGTATAGGAAACAGGACAGAGTTAAAAAAAAAAAAAAAAGCTTTTAGAAAGATTTGAGGTGGTTTGGTGGGGCTTTTTTGTCGTTTTTTTTTTTTTTTCCAACTTCAAAGTGCTTTGCAAAGATTAACTGCCAAATTCTTTACTAAGCCCAGGCGGTGGTTTAACAAGGGCTGCTTTTCCTCTACCCCGTGTGAAGGCGAGATGTCAGCGAGCCTGTCTCACCGCTGGCCCTGCTCAGCCGTCACTCGCAGCTTCAAGGCGCCGTCGGAGCCTCCCGAGCCCCGCTCGGTGTCGGCAGGAGCAGCAGAGCACACCGATCCTCCCAAAAACCCAGTAAGAAAAAAAAAAAACAACACCTTGATGTCAATCCCTTCCGAGTCTGAAAAAGTTGGTCTGCACACTGGGGAATAGGAGGCCGAATTTCACAAAGTTATTTGAAGTTTTCAGAACTTAACACCTGCCAGAGCTGCACCGCTGCCTGGGCTGCCATTGATTCCGAGGTTTTTGAGGCCGGAAAGGACCATTAATCCGATCCCCCGAATAGAGCAGGCTGTCAAAAGCCATCATTACCCCAAAACAAGAGTGATATTTGCGTCTGATTAAAGCGTGCCTTCCAGAGCTCATGGTTCTTGTAACCCTTCCCCTTCCTCCCCGCCTGCTATTTCTGTTTATTCACTCCGTGCAACGTACTGAATGTCCCACTTTTAGGCTCTGTAGGAAAGAAATTGTGTTCTTTATATTGTACTGCTGAGCAGCCAGGATGTATTTGAATGCTGTAAAAATAACAAATAGAAGAAATTACGAGAAACAATAGATAGCCAAACTTACACGCTATAGCTTTTGAAGTTCTCTTACCAAACTATCGTACGAATTCTCAGTACTGCACTCTCTCTCCAAGTTATTTTTTAGTGTGAATAAATAGACAATATAACTGTTGCGGCTCCTAGAACCAGTAGAGTGGTACGAGAGATAGCTTTTGCCAGTAGTAACCTTCTCAAAATGCTGGAAGATAATGAAAACCTCTATAATTTTTTAAATGTCATTTCATTCTCTGCTAACACAATGCTTAAAAAAACACCTGCAGAGGGATAAGTGCAGCTTCATAAATCTCGAAACCACGGCTCCTTTGCCATTTGGAAAACTCTAATGGCATCCAAATGTTGCTAGAGCAGGAATGAATAATTCATGGCAACAAGGTTAATAATTTTGAAACTAAAAAAATATCCAAGAATATCCACAGCAATAGCAAGGTACAGAAATTCTCCTACCTCCTTGCAAGAATTTCATTGGGTAAACTATGGCGTGGTACCGGTCGATGCTTAGTGACACGAGGACGTAAGTCGAGGCGTATAGAAGGACCACCTGGGGCAGAAGGTATAGGAGGCACCAGATGTGATACACTTATTGCAGAAAATAATGTCAGCAAGAACAATGAACTAAGAATATTTGAAAACTTTTACTGAAAAAAAAAAAAAGTTGTTTTAACAAGATTTGAGGTTAGTAACTAAACCACAATTTAAAAAAAAATAAATTGTTTGACGTTTTCGAAGCAAAATGTTCACTTTTTTCCACCAAAATTATATTTCAAGGCTATATAAAAACATATTTTTTATATAAAAACATAATTTTTAAAACTGGTAAGTTTTAACTATGCCCTTTTTTCACCCAGATCTTTCCCCTTGGCTTTGTACACAAAACTTAAAATATTTAATACACTTTAATTAAAAGTCTTTCAACACTGAATGAACGCTTTTAGCATTCAGCACTTCTGATACATGGACTTTTCTGTAGAAAAGTCCAGGCAGTGTTTTTGTTAGGGGTTGTTGCTGCGGGGGCACAAGGCCGGGCGAGCTGGGACACGCAGGGCAGCACGAGGTTCCTGTACCTGGAAGTAGCGCACGACTCTGCAAACGATATCAGGAGCCATGAAATCTCCAGTGTACCGCCAGATGATGTCTGTCATTACGTTTATGAGTCCTGTGAATGAATCTGCAAAGAAGACGAACTGAAGCAGCACCAAAAGAAGCAAACGCACGGACTGCAGGTGAGCTACAGGGGCAGGTAAGACCCTCCTGATGCGCCCGCTCCCCCAGCCGTGCCGTGACGGTCCTTCGAGAATCCTAGATGAGCTGGGAGGGCCTGAGAAAACACGTGACATTCAGTGGTTTTATTTTCTTTTCATTTAAAACCAAGCCATTCGGACAGACAAGGTGAGATTCCTCTAAGCACCAAAGCCCCCATCTGGTTCCTGGTGAGCACAACTTGCCGCTGCCCTCCAGGCTGGGGTCCGGCCCGGCTGGCATCGCGGGGCGAGCTGCACCCTTAGCAGGGCCTTTTTCTCTCCGCTGTTAATTAAGGGATGTGAGGTGACCAGCTGAGACCTAGGCTGGGTGCAGGCCCTGGTCTATACCCGCATCTACACTGAAGATGCCTAAAATTAGATCAATTCCTCCTCAAACAGCAATTCACTTTTTTGTGAGGTGTGTAAAAAAAAAAAAAAATCACCCCTGGGTGTTTCTCCCACATAAATCTAAATCCATGAGGCATGTAGGTGGGCTTCTAGGTGACCCTGACGCTGCAGCCCGCCGGGCTCACCGCCGGCTGCTAAGGGCCCCCGGGTTTTCCATGAGGAGAGGGGACAGGAGAAGCTGTAGGTGGGCCTCTAAGTGCGTCGTCTTGATCCCAGCTGGGCCAAATATCGAACCGTTTAATGCCCTTTTGCCTTCTCTTTCGCTGTGAAGAGAAATATGTCTCCTGTGAAAGCACCTGAGGTGAAATCCAAATGCTGCTGAAGTTAGTGAAAATTTTATTGGGATTTTATTTGCAAACTTAATTATTTAATGACTAATCCTGCTCTGTCAGCTTAAAGTTAGCCTACTTATGTTTGTACTTCTCCTGTAGTCTGCACTCATCAAAATTAATACACCTCAGGCCATCTTTTTTTTTTCTTCTTTTTTTTTGAGAAAAATCTGAGGAGACATTCCAGCCTTTGTTCTGCTTCTTATTGTGCAAATGAACGCTCACAGCGATGTAAGCTTTACTCAGAAATTGCAAATGCTGGTACTGCTGTTCTACAGATGGGCAATATTAAGTTTTGTCTTTAAGCCCAGGATGAATAAGATGCTCTCCCCCTGTAGAACAGGATACATGATTTAAGTGCCGTCCATGGAAGAAAGTGTGTCTCAATCCAGTGTCTGGCCACTTCAAGTAACACAGCACGCTGCTCTTCTTGCACAGTTTACCACAAAGGGAGAAAGCAGGTTGGGAAACCATTTTGTACAATTTATCAGGACAAAACCAAGTATTACAAAGAAATAGCTTTCATCTTTACTTAAAAAACAAAATCAGACTGGTGAGGTAAAATGTTTCATTTTGATACTGCCATTTTACACATTCAAAAACCACCTATAAAATTGGATGTGATAAAGACATTCTAACCTCCATATCAGAAGATTTTTTGGTTTGAAGTGTATGCTTTTGGAAACAAGATATTTCAAGCCTTTTGAAATTCCAGAAATCCCAGATACTTCTAGCTGGAAATTGAGATCTCAGCTTAATGCTTTAGAAGCAACCTATTTTTCTTCACCAGAAAACTAGGATTATTTTTCCTGGATCAGTAATCCTCTTATCTCTTCTTTTTCTTCAAGTCTCATTTCAGAATGAAATTAGAATAGAAATATGATTGCTGTCATGCACAACTACATTGCCTCGCTCCTCCTGACATCATTGTTCCATTAATTCTGGTTTTTTCTTTCTTCTCCTGGTGTTTCTCCATTTTGTCTTCTCTCTTCCTCCGCCTCCAGAGGGAGGTTGGATCAGAGGTGACCTCCAGTAGAAAGCTTGTGGTTTGAAACTTTGGGTTAAATGTTACTTATTGATTAGAGTAATGGGGCAAGGGATGATTGTTCCTCTGATGAGTACAGTGGCTTTAAGATTGTAGGTGTATATAATTAAGGTGGTCTTTGAAGACACCACAGAGTTTAAGTGTTTCAAAAAGTGAAACGCATCTTCCAGCAGTGGTTCAAACCCAGCCTTTCCCCTTTCCTTACTCCTGAATTATTGATTCATATTCTCTCCCTCTCCAGTAATGAAATATTCATTGGTTCAAAGTAATACACATCAATTCACCTTCACCTCAGGGTATCCTCCAGCTTTTGATGGTCTTAGCATCCGTCAAGAAGGTGGTAAGCTTCCCTCTGGAGCAGGAGGACACAGAGGCTGACCTCCTTCCCACCCATCTCCTGCTTTCTAGAGGAAAGAGAAGCAGAAGAGAAGGCCCTTTGGCTGGATCCTCATTTCCCCCTTCTCACAGTCATTTTGCCATCTTTCCCAACGTGCTAGGAGAGAGTTTTGGAGGTGGGTCCTTGCAGGTGAGGTGAGAGACGGGCCAGTGTCCTGGCGGTCTCTGGGACGCTGGGTGCAGAGCCACATGGTGGGTGCAAGCGATTTGGGCAGGCCCAGAAGCAACACTTCCAGTGTACACCCACGTCAGATTTTTAGTTTTTAATCTAAAAACAGTTGGCCCCCACGTGATGGAGAAGCCACAGCAAAATGAGCCTTCGCTTCAGCTGATGCTTGCCCTGAAGGTCCTCTCCAGGGGTGACCTTCATCCACTCCATGCCATGCGGCTACCATCAGTGCTCAGGCTGATGGACCACGTGGGGTTTACTTGACTGAAGTAACCCCCCTGAATGCACAAAAAGGATATTAGATCCTTTTTTGCCGTGCCACAGCTCTGTTCCCTCTGCAGAGCAGCACCTCCCAACACAGCTACAGCCTTAAGTACTTCAGGAGCTTTAAAGACAACTCAAAACTGCCTTTCCCTTGAAAGCCTTTGACTGAGTTTTTTCAGGCTTTTAAGCAAGGTTTAAACTTGTCCTGGTTTGAGGTAAAACAGAATTAATTTTCTGTTTAGTAATTTTACCCTTTTTAACTAACTAAACTCTGAAATTAACAGCATATTGTTCAGAAACTGTTCACTCTCACAGTGATACCTGATTATATCAAGACCTGATTATACCAAGGAATGGTGAGCAGAGAGGCCCTTGCTTACACTTATTGCTATAACAACCAAGGTCAGGTAAATTTGTTATTTGCCCCGTTGGAGGGTCAGAAGCAGAAAAGCGCAAAGAGGTCCCACCTCTGGGGAGGAGCGGACAGGAGAGGTGGCCCAAAACTGACCAACAGGGTATTCCAACCCATCTACATCACAATCAGCATAAAAGTGAGGGATCAAAGGGTCAACTCTCTTCCTTCAGTGGCCAATGTCCGAGGAGGACCCTGTCTGTTCTGCCTTTGATCCCAACCCAAGCAATCCTGACTCCAGACCCTGAATCCAGCTCCTGTCCATCACTGAGTCCAGCCTGGGACTTTCTCCTGTGCCTGCTGGTGATGTGATCATCATCCTGGGAGCTTGATATGGTTTTGTATATACTGTATACTTTTCAAATTTTCTTCTTATTATTATTTCATTATTTATTAATATTTTCATTAAAGTAGTTTAGTTTTTTTCTAAACGCATAAATCTCTTTTAACTCTTCCTCTCCTCTCTCCTTAGAGGGGGGAGGGAGGAGCCATCTGTTGTTCCGGTCAAATCCGGTCAAAACCACGACAAAACTTCACAGCTTCTTTGTGCTGGTGGTCTCACCTCCTCTCCCCCAGCGATATATTTTAGGAGCTCTTTCTGAATTTCTCCGTTTCTGAACCCGTGCAAAGGGCTAAGCACATGCTCCTTCGACTGTGTGCCCCTGAGCACAACACACATGTTTCTCGATACCCTTCAATGGTATTAAAGGGTATTTCTCAATATCCTTTAATGACAGAAGCTCTCTCAGCCTGACCTGAGACCACATGTCTTCAGAGGATTTGTCATGCAGACACAGGTTACTTCACATGGAGCCACCAATAAATAATGAGCCTCGTGCAGGGGGGCAGACAGCACACAGGAAAAATGTAGCAAACGTAAAAATTACAACGAGGAATCTGTGCTACTCTTCCCTGATGTATGCCATCTGACCTGTTGATTCTGTGCATCGTGTTCTGTTCCACTCCTGTAATTCACTCTCCGGGCAGCTCTAGGCTCACCTCTGTGCCAAGCACACACACAAGCTCCACCAATTCACTTCTTGCCCTCAATGTCCCATTTCTTGGTTTGTGTCCTCTCTCCAGTGCCACCAGTACCTTATTAGCGGTTTAGACAATGAATATGCAGCTCGTTGTTCTGTTCTCTTACTGCTCGTCACAGCCACCATAATTAGACTTCATGTTTTTCACACCTTCACAAGATTGCTTTAGCCTTTCACACCAAGCCCCAATGTGCTATAAATCTGATACACAGATCATGAATTACCAGCAGAGCCTTAGTCACTGGTAGATGAGTCCTCCTCACCCACGTATCATCTCAGATGCAATTACAGCCACAACCACAGCAGCCTGAAACCCTAATTTGCCATGTAATTTGGATTGCTGTGATTGAGGTCAGTGTTTAGTCAGCTGATTTCAGTAATGTGATCTCAGCAGATCACACATTCCCTGGTTTCTTTTGGCAAGTGGCAATACACCTCGCCATATGTCACTGGATGACATCCTTAATGTCCTAAGTAGTAAACGTCAAGTACAGGAAACCAACATAGCTGATCCATCACTCTAAACCTCAGTGTTATAGAATCATGGAACGGTTTGGGTTGGAAGGGACCTTAAAGACCATCCAGTTCCAATCCCCCTGCCCTGGGCAGGGACACCTCCCACCACACCAGGTTGCTCAAAGCCCCATCCAGCCTGGCCTTGAACCCCTCCAGGGATGGGGCAGCCACAGCTTCTCTGGGCAACCTGTTCCAGGGTCTCACCACCCTCACAGCAAAGAATTTCTTTCTGGTATCTCACCTAAATCTCCCCTCTTCCAATTTAAAACCATTACCCCTTGTCCTATCACTCCATTCCCTGATAAAGAGTCCCTCCCCATTGAGTGTCCTCATTACTGCTGGTATCCTCACTGCTCCTTACTAAGCTGCTGGATTGCACATTAGATGCTTGTATTCTTTCACATGATGAATGTTTCTGGGCCAAATGGCACCAAGCCTGTTCCTTAAAACAGTGCTAATCAACCTTGTCTCATAACGGTGTGTGAACTTGTCATTCCCACTGCTTTCTTAATACTCTTTTTCTTTTTTTTTAACCAAGAAGTGGTCTGTGTGCTGTGGCTCTGTGTCTGCATTGCTAGGCAACAGCGTGGCTCACTTAATTCCTCAGAAAAATAGGCAAAAAATCAATTAATGACATATATTCTCTTTTGGTAGAAAATAAAAATACCAGGAAGTGATAGCTTGTGACTTTTAACATAATATATAGTCACAAAATCATAGAATCATAGAATCATTTGAGTTGGAAGGGACCTTAAAGATCATTGAGTTCCAAAAAAAATGATGCAGACAAAATGACTCCTTGTTGAAGAGAAGACAACGTGTCACAGGTACGGTAGCAGGTTGCTTTTGAGGGGAGGTGGAGCTTCTATAAACCAATTTAAAAAAAAAATATTCCATGAGACTTCAATAATAAGGAAAAGCCAAGGGGGGTAGGGAGGAAAGATGGCTTTGCCTGGGAGCACAGGGAGGAAAAAACTTCATCTTGGGCTTGGCATGAACTTGGAACCGCATGAACCGGGCAGGTCCGCAACCCTTCAGCTGCCTCCTCCCTGTCGCCATGACCACAGCCAGTCATCAAAGGCAGAACTAGTATCTGCCTTTACAAACCAGCCAACGTTTCAAAATGAAGGGTTTTCAAACAGCATTTATCAAAAAGACCAAGAAAACAGCTGAGAAGGAGAAGCAGCCTGTTGTTCCTCGAGGAGATGTAAACACTCCGAACGTGGTGCTACAGCATCCGTGGCTGGGAAATCCAGCAGGTACTGAAACAACCTGTGAAAATCTTGGGCCTTAAAGACCAATTTTACCCAAGTCTCTGTTGTGCTCAGCAAAACCCCTTTGGATTTTTTTCTGGGAATGACTGAGCATGGGCATTGCCTCTGAGCGCAGGTGCAGGAGGTGATGGCAGCAGCTTGGGTGGTGGGTGCTGCCTGGTATGGCCAAGGAGCACAGAAATGTGAGAAAGAAAACCTTACCCTTGGAGGGACAAATCTGAATGGGGGCTTGCTGTTGTCGCGAGTGAGACAAATCTTCATGGCAAAAAAACCCTTCACATCAATACAATTCCATTCTAGAAAACAAAGGGGGGCAATTAGCAGTCTAGCGTGGGAATAGAGACAGGTTACACCTGGGCCAGTTCATCTGTCCATTGAAATTCGTTGACTTGATGGCAATGCCAAAGGCGTGCACCTCGTGCAGACTTCAGGACTTCTCTTTCCTTGTAACTAAGGAGGTTAAGACAAAAATCTCTGCTAGCAAGAAAATATCTCTATCATTTGATTATTAGTGCTGAGACCACTCTTCCCTTAAGACACTCGCCCTAAAGATGCTGAAAGTCTTTTCTGTCGGACGTGGAGAGCAGATTGCTGGTAAACTGCTGTGGGTTAAAAAACTCGACACATCACCTCAACTGCAGTTTGATCGTTTTTTTTTTTTTCCCCTGATGAGAACAGTCCTGTCAAGTCGGATGTGGTGATCCATGACTTTTTGGTGAAGCTGTGCCTCCTACTGAAATTTCATCCCTCTTTTTGTGTTGATTACAGAGCAACTCCGTTTTAAGGAGGGGTGTTTTGTTCTGCTTTGTTGAAGGCTGCAGGAGGCACCACAGCAGCAGCAACATCTGGTAAGGCAGGGCAGGCGTGCGAGTTCCTCATCAGGGCTGAGCACTTCCCGTGGCTCATTTTTAGGGGATGTGTGTTCCTGCCACCTACCACCCCCACAAGAGCACATCCTCTGGAAGTGCCAGAAGCAGCAATTTCCTTACCTCTACCTGCAACGGAGAGATAGACCCTTAAAAAGAAGAAAAAAAAAAAAAAGGCATCACTGCTCTGTTACAGCTATGGGGTCCTGTCTGTGCTTTTTGAAGTGAGGAGGCACCGCTCACCACTCTGCCACCGCTGCTCAGTATCAGGCTGAATGTGCTGCCAGCTAACAAGAGACAGCACAGTGAACTTGCCTTGCAAGACAGTAAACCCCTAGCTGATTTTGTCACAGACCTGAGGGCGCAAGCAATTTAAATTTAACCGTACCTGGGGCTCCTGAAGTGGCAGGCTGGCTCGAGGACAGGCACAGGGGAGAGAGAGCAGGAGAACTTGCCCTGCCTCCTGCAGACTCCCCTGCAGCTCGTGTCACTGCATTCTTACTCCCATTCTTCTCTTAGCCTGTGCTTTCTGCTGAAAACACCACAGGTGGCTTTGCAAGTATTTTCTATAATTTGGTGACCATGTTAGCTAGAAAACATACCCGCTTCTCTGCTCTCATTCGGCAGTAAAATGATGGTGAAATAGGTTGTGTACCTGGGCACCGACAGGACAAGAATTCTTATAAATACTTAAAGGGTGGGTGCCAAGAGGATGGGGCTGGTCTTTTCTCAGTGGTGCCTCAATGTCTCAGGACAAGAGGAAATGGGCACAAACTTGAATATAAGAAGTTCCACCTAAACATGAGGAGGAACTTTGAGGGTGGCAGAGCCCTGGAATGGACTAGAGAGGCCAGGTGGCATCTTCTTCTCTGGAGACATTCAAAACCTGCCTGGACACGTTCCTGTGGGACCTACTCTGGGTGGACCTGCTCTGTCAGGGGGTTGAACTAGATGGTCTGCAGAGGTTCCTTCCAACCCCATGTGATTCTATGATTCTGTGAAGATACCTACAAGATACCTAGAAGACACTTTTTAAAATGACTACAGTTTAGCTCTTAAAACACTGAGCCCCCAGGAGGCAACTGCAGTCCCTCTGCAAGAGCAGAGCACCTTGACAGCCCACTCATCCTTGTTCCAATCACTCCAGCTTGTCTTTGCCTGAGCTTGTAGCTGTCTGTGGTCCCTTGCACTGCAGAGCACCCAGGCACAAAGTGGGAGCTGGGACCAGTGGGGAGGATGGCTGGCACCCCTAGGGGATTTTGTGAACCCACCTACCCTGAGCTTAAGTCCTTTAGAAGTGCTGATGTGGAGCCAATGTGGTTGTGCTGAGGTGGTGCAACGATCCCAACTTCCTGCTGGGGGAAAAGCAGGGGCCAAAATTTGGGAGAATTGGGGGGAAATTTGGGAAATTTTTAAGCTTTTGTGGGGAAACCGCAAGCACATCCACAAGCTCCAGCCTCACTCTAGAGCTCATCCAGGTTAAAAGATGAAGGGTTGAGAAAAGCATGTACTGCACAACATTGACCTCTTAAGAAACAGCATTTGGAAAAGAACTGGAGAGCAGGTCCCTAGGAATTAAAATTCATCATTCCCTGCCACTGTGCAGGGCATTCAGGTTTCGTTTAATTTGCCTTTATTAATAAATCTCTCCTTACCATTCCTTCCCACCCCACCCTTGCTGTGGAGTGATGCTGTGGATGCTCAGGCAGTGATATCGCACACTGCTGCTCTATTTTTGTCCAGCTGCAGGCTTACAATTACAGAACAGTAGAAAAATGTTCATTCCCCTTTTTGTACCTGCTTTATTTCCCCTGGTATTTGCTGATGGCATGAACAAAAGCACACTGGTCAGATTCATTGCAGAATTACCTTGTAAGGTCAGCATGAGGAAAAGGTAGCACGTGCAAATGTATACTGAAGTTTCCATTAGATAGACTGCAATGCCAGGACAGGCTGAAGGTTTCATTACATATGGTCTGGATCTCAGTCCTGCAATTGGGCTAAATTTGACCAAAAATGGACTTCTGAGCATGTGGTCTTATTAGAACAGCTAAGTCTCTGTAGCGCCGTTTGTGATAGCTTTGACCTGAATTCCGTAAATCCTGGTAAACATTTGTGAGCAGGCAAGGAAGTACAACATGAAAATGCTGTGTGTTTTGTCCTACAGCCTTTTGGAAAGATGGGAAAAGAAAACCTGTTCTATTGTTGGTGGCACAAAGGCAATCTAACTCGGGATAATAAATAAATAAATATCACTGCTTTAATATGCAAGAAGGGAACAGAAAAATCTCTACCTTCTTAATGCAGCTTTTCGTTTCAATGCTTTTTAATGCATGCAAAGGCTCTTTCCCAAATAATTTCCATTTGATTGCAATTAGAAATGCTGCACTACAGATGATGGACTAAAAGGTGTTAATGATGTATTTGTACATCTAATGTCAAAAGTTTAAAGTCGTGTCTTTTAACGGGAGCTAATGAGATCCTAAATGAGGATTCTGAGTAAAGAGCAGTCATTACAGCTGCACCACTGGCAGCACCGTACTTGTGCAATCCTGACTCAACATTTACTGCCAGCACATGAAGAAGCCAGGTAGAAAAATCCACACACCTACCTTAATTTATCAACGTAAGTCAAACTCTCACGTACAGTAACTGCAGAATAAGCATCCTGTCTGTCAGATGACAATCCTGCCTGTACTTTCAGCAGAGAATGAAAGAGGAATCCATATAATTCAGAGGCAATGTGTTTTCCAAGCAATTCAGAAAGAAATCCTCTTCCTCCCTTAATGCTGAAATGTTGGACCCAAAGGATTATGCAGCTTGGCTGCCAAGCACCTTTTATTAAAACCAAAAACAAACATAGCGCAACTGTCATTAGGATTTGAGTGTCTGAAACAGGCTGAAGGTAGGAAAACCATAATCAGTCCTTCAGGACCACAGAACAATTCTGTAGCTGTCAAAACAAGAATTAAGCCTTCCTATAAACTGACATAAATTGACACAGCAAAAGACGACTGCTGCCAATGTAAAACATCCATAGTTCCATCCGTTGGCTGCCGAGTCTATCTACAAAGCATATTCAAGGCTACCGCTGGGACACGGGAAAGGTTATCAAAATATCAGCCATCCTAATGTCTGCTTTTACTCTGGGGCCCCAAAGAAAACCCGGAGTTCACCTTTTGCCCTTCACATGTGCCTGTACCACATTGTGTGTGCCGAGTGCGATAAGAATATAAAACCTTCTTGTACTCTGCCTCGTCAAAAAAAATGAGTTGCTTTGAAGAAGGAAACTGGTGAAAAGATACATTAAAAGGGACCAAAGTTTTGCTAGCCAGACTTAGAGATGCTGCTGCTCTGTGTCCTAAAGCATGTTGTTCATATGAGTAAAATGTGTGTTTGTGTCACCCACAACACTGTGTTCATGGGCTGTGACACAACATGGACTTCCTGCATCAGATGTTTGTTGGTCAGGCCGAGTCTCTGACAGCACTGGATGCGCACACCCCTTCCCTGGGGTCCAGGAGAGGACAACCTGACACTCATAGGAGGGCAAGCAGAGCACCTGAGACCTGCGCAGGGCTTTGCTAAAACAGGGTCAAAGTTTCCCACCAGCATGGGAAATCACATGCCTTGGATGAGATGTGATTTTCGGCTCGAGGGCTAAGCCAGCCAGCAGCTGTGTCAAGGTTGCAATCCCAGCCCGAAACTGAAGTCATGGCATGTTAAAAACAGCAAGGAAATTAGTCTTTTCAAAATAGCCAGCTTCTCTTCCTGGCCAAAAAGGTCTGGGTATCTTTTAGATGAATATCCAGAAATTTGGATTTTCCTTGCAGGTAATTCAGTGAGATTGATGAGTGCAGAGAATAAGCACCAGCTTCCATTTAAAAGCTAAAATCAATTTACTTGTGGCTTTTCCACATCCTCTAAGTCAGCATCCTAGCAAAGTCGCTTTGAAATTGGGATGTCTTCCAAAACAGTGAATGAAAATGAACTTTTGTATTTATTTACAATTCACACCAAAAATGTAAAAGAAGCCTCATGCAGATCAAAGTGTCTGGAGCAATGCATGATGAACCAGGAAGGGATGGGAGTATTTTTAGCAGCCTCCTAGGAAAAATAGATACATAAACCACAGACTGTATAAATCCAGCAATCCAGTGAATTTATATCACTGTCTTTTCAAGAACATTTTCTGCGCAGTACAGACAAAAGTATTGTGGAAACGATGTTTGCTGAAAACAATGATAACTTGAAAACACGTTTGACACACTAATGAGTGAGGGGTTAAGGATTTGGAAACGCGATGGGAAATGCATCATGCTGCCAGTGCAACTATGAATATTCTGTCTTGTGAGAGTAGGCAGTCCATTAGCTTCTGTTGTTTCATGATGATCAAATTAGTCCTGAGCAAGAGCAAAATATTCTCTTTGTGACATAATCTGCACACAAAGACCTCCAATAAAAGAACTCAAAACCATTTCCTTTTCCACATCCTTTCAGACTTAAGTTGACATTATAAGCCACGTAGGTGAAGCAGAGTTATTTAAAAGCATCCCTGTACGGGGTATGGTTTTGGAAGCTCTGCTTTGTTTTTCTGATGGAATCAGTCTTTGCAGTCTATTTGTATTAGCTGTGCAGAGCGCCCACGGAAACGCAACCATGTGTTGTAATTTCTCTTTGATCACAGTCATTTTCTTTCTTGTGTTTCCCACGCAGTCTTCTAGGAAACACAGCAGTAATGGTATGCAGCAGTGGATGGGGAACCATTTGCAAACCACTCAGGCAGCTCGTAAAAACATTGTTAAAAGGTAAATGCCCCTTTGTGCTCATACTTTCTAAACTACGTGAGCTGAAGGGCTTTAATACTTCCAACGCATCGTAATGTATCGAGATGGGCTGTGTGGGGGTTAGCACTATTGCTTTCTAGCTGACAGCTTGTGCTCTCCTGTCACTGGTGTGATTTGACCCTGACTCTCCCTCTGGTCCACGAGGTGTCCAAGGGGTCTTTGCTGAGGACCTTGATGATAGGCAGGTAGCACATTTATTCTTCCTGGGCACAAAAGAATCCTTTTCAGAGCATCCTGAAGCACGTCCAGTGTCCTCCTCCCAAATGGTGGGGGTTCAGGAGACGTCAAGTCCTGTGAAGGTACCCTGGTCACCTGCTAACCTCAGTCTGTCCCAAAGATTTGGGCTCTAGGAGAGCTGTGAAGGCCACAGAGAGAAAAGCAAGACTTTGTGCTGTGAGTGCTTCACTCAGTAAAATAATAATGGAGCTATTTGAAAGACATCCTTGAAGTCCACTGAGGAAGTGGGATATTGCTTTAGCTTCTGGATGCTTTAATCAGAGGTCTTCCCCTCTCCTGAGGTCATCATTTGCTCAGCCATGTCCGGGAACGCAACATTCAGACGGGTGAGTTCATCCCTTTACCTAGAGAACTGGGAGCTCATCTGAGGATGGGCTTTCTCTCCAAGTCAGACCCCGTGCAGGTGTCCTGCAGCTTTCCCCAGGCAGCGGAGAGCAGCTTTAGCAGCTGAATGAGTATTGCCAAACCTGCCGCTTTATCGAGGACTCTTCCCGATATGGCAGCTGCTCTGTGCTCAGGGTGTTTTTTTTCCTCATTCTAGATTTCTTTTTTTTTTCTGCAAAGTTCCCTGCAATTCTGTTAATCTTTTGACTGTCTTGCCTATTTCTGCTCTAAACTATGCATTAACTTTACACTGCCTACAGGGTCCAGGTTTTGTAGCCTAAGAAGTTTTTCCCTAAATCACAGTCATAAAGGTTGCAGAATAAGTTGGAATATCCAAGACCTTCATGCAGACAACAGAGACCAATCTAGACATTTGTCAAGGTATTATTTATTTTTTCAGCTGGCCTCTAGATCTCTGTCCCAAATAACAGTTTCTCTACCGTCATATGATTTCCCTCGAAAGTGAGATTATTTTTGCCTTTTGGTTTACTAGTGGGATGCCTTTTCCCTTTTGTAACAAACTGTACTGCCTTCTTTTCCTCCTCCTCTCCACCGCTCCTTTCCCCATCCTCCGCTCCCGGCTCTAAACAGAGATATTTGATAGTTTGACAGCTTTGGTCTGGGTAGGAGACTGAGTCTTCCTCCCAGAAAAAAACACCTCAAAGATATTTTCAATGGTGCAGTTTATGTTTTCACCGTCCCCAGAAGAAAGTAGTAGGCAATGAGCTGAAGTCTAAATTTAAGCACACTAGCTGCCTTCCCTGTGCTACCTGCTTTTGAAGACAGCGTGGACTTATGTTAAGCCAGCTTCAGAGGGCAATACAGTGCTTTAATGTCAGCGCTGGCACAAGATCCATACGTGAAGCAGCATACACCCACGTTACCTGCCAGGCACAGAGAAAAAGGCTTCCATGCTGGCTTCCACCAGCCACCCTTTTGCTGCAAAGGCTAGTAGATGGCCCACAACCCCCGTCCCCCACCCACTCTACAATGAGATCAATGTCGCCCGAGATGCGGCATGCCCATGCAACTCTAAACGTGAGCAAGTTGAGTAAGTTTTTGCTGGGGAAGAGATAAAAAGTACTTTTGAGGAACACCTGAAGAGTGCAAAAGGTACCATATTTTGAACATAGTTTAGTTAGTTTACTTACTTGGAAAGCAAGCTGGATGCTTGGAAAATACTTGATGAAAACATTGTTTGGGGTGATGGGGCTGCTGTTCCAGTTGATTTGCCAAGCTACAAGTGCACACCCATGCAGGGAGACCTAGAGACAATCCTCACTTACAGCCAGGTTGCGAAGGCACAGGATTCACTACTGATTAGTTTGTTTAAGAAGCTTCAGTGTTTAAGAGAGGTAAGATTTTGCAGCATAATATTATGAGAGGATCCTTCAGAGAAACCAGGTTTATGTGCAACTGATGTGGGTGAGACTTATTAATATTAGATCAGATATCTTTGCAAAGAAAAGATTTCAGGTGGGTGGGTTTTGTTTTTTTTCACTGTTGTGAAACTTTTTCACTCTTGTTGTCTTTTGTGCTTTAAAATTTCATGAGAGTTTCTGACTTAGCATGATGCAATTTGCCACTAATAACTCTTTGATGCAAAGAAATGTAGTTGCTGTTTCATAGGGAGTTTAAGTATCATGGGGCTGTAAAAAAACTCATCAGAGATTGGAAATGCATACATTGCACGAGTGACTCAGTGCTTCACGGGTCCCATGCAGCCAGTACTGCCAGCCTTTCCTCCAGACGGGCTCTGCCATGGAACAAGCCCAGAATTTAAAATGTGTCAGACTTGCTATGTGCCTCCATGTGCTTCTTTCAGGGAGATCCAGGAACCCAAATTCAAATTGATTCTGTAAATGAAAGATGGCTTCTAGAGAGATGAAGGACCCTGACCTTCCCAGGGCTGTGTATGAAGCCAGCCTCAGAAGTGGTGACGCTGGAGTCCATGCTAGGGCTGACAAAAAAGGCCACTTTTGCTTTCCAGCCCTTTTAGAAGGGATCTGACTTCTATTCACAAGTCCGTGGCCTTGAAGTTCTTGAGAAAAAAGATTTTAAATTAGAGAGAATATCCCTTTGATTTTTAAATATTTTGTGTGTTTCATTAAAAAAAAAAGACTGAGCAAGAAATGATATTTCATGTATTTCATTTGACTTATCAGCTATCACTGGAGAGACAATTTCCTAAGGAGCAGTACAAAATTACCATATTTAGTATCCTTTAAATCGTTTTTCTGGATTTAGTCGTAACATAGCAGTAACTCCAGCAATCCCAAACATCAGAAGACCAGTGTTGATACAATCCCCATCTCTGTAGCATGGGAAAGCCATTTTCCTAAGAAGGCTCTCCATCCCTCCCACGTGTGGCACCAGTTCCTGGGTTTTGTGCCTGCCCATGTGAGCTGGAACATGAAAGTGAACAGAAAACAATTCTTCCATTTAAGACTAGAAAATATCCATCCATAGAACAACACCATCTTAAAATGGAGAGATGTGCATCTCCACAGTTAGGGTTATACTAAAAACCCAGTAGATGAAAAGCTGTCCTGGCACATCCAAAGGACTGGATCTGGTTTTCGCTGTTACCGTTATTTCTTCACTTTATAAATGACTTCATAAAAATATTTGCACACACATGTAAAATATTAATTTATATTTTTTTTAAGGAAATAATTACACTTCTCTTTTTTTTTTTTCATGTTTCTTCAAGTTCCTACAGCTTCAAACCAACAAAGTAACACAACTGTTTCTTTGTATTGAAAACCCTCTATTCCCCACTTCTAGTCTGCAGCCTTTTGTGGTGTTTGAACAATATTTTGTCTATTGTTCTCTTTTGCTAGTTTACAACAAAAGTGCAAACAACTTGCAAGGAAAAAGGCTTCTGTTCATTATCAGTAACCTCTCAGTCTAAGAAATAGGCGTGATCAACCAACTACTTCTGCTTTTCACTGCTGTTATCCTTGTTCCTTAAGAAGTAGCAAAAAGTCTGTTGGAAGTTAAATTTGAGCATGTGACCAGATGTAATTTACATCCTATTTTGACTACTTGTTAAGCAAGTCTTCACCCTTTTCTCTTTCATGTTAAGGCCTGCCTAACTTGATAGGAGTGGAGAAATATATGACTTATCTGCAAGTTTCTTTTGGATTTCATATATATCTTACTTCTTTTGGATTTCAAAGTTTGTGCTATGGAGTTTATCCATGTCCGTTAACACGGACAAAGTTATTTTTAAAAAATTTTATTTTTTTAATATCTGTGTGTATTAAATCCATGCAAAACCAGACTGAGATGCTAGAATGCATCCATATCCACATCACAGCCTTCAGTAATTCAAGGTCGTTCTTTCCCCTAACACAGCAGGGCACAGCAATTATCTGCACTGCAAAGGTTCTCCTTTAAGGCTAATCATTCAGCTGCAGTGATACTGCAGAATTTTGGAATTACATTTGTCATTTAAGCTACACTTCCTTTTTTTTTTTTCCCCCAGATCCTACTTGATTAAACTGTCTTTTGAGCAGAGCCCAGAAAAGTTTGGCCAAATTCAGAAGACGGGCGTTTAGAAACAGAGCTGATCACAAATCAAATAGTTGTGCATTTTCCATCAGGTCACATGTTGATATGACTTTCTCCACTTAAAAAATGTATAAGTAAGTAAAAAAAGTACAGAGAAACACCTTCTCTGTAGAACTTTGTATTTGTAGGTGGGTTTTGAGTCAGAGCATTTGAGGTCTGACTGAAACTTCGGAAGATTAGGTTCTTAGTTATCAAAGACGAATAGTAATCCTGACATAATTGGTGACGTACGAGCACTGGAGGGATTTATACAGTCAACTTTAGGGATCTAAATTAGGAATTGAATCCTCTGTACAAGTCGGTGAAACTTAAAGGCAGCTCAGAGTGTTTTCCTCTTCTGGCTTATAAGTGGAGCCCAGGGAGAGTGCCTTCATATCTTACATACCTCAGTGAAGAGCCTAAAATAGATAGCATGAATAATCCCTAAAATGAATACCAGTGTGCAAGAACGCAGTCATGAAAGAATCCAATTATCTCTGTGGCAGTTATGCCCCTTTCTGCTTCCCAGGGCTGATGTCGAGCTGTATGCTTTCTTCAGTCCTGCTTCTGTACACGTGGCGAGAAGGTAACAGGGCAATTTCCCCCCACCCTCCCTGCTAACAGTAATGCTGCCCAAAGCCAAAGGAGAAACACTCCCAATAACGGCAACGTCCTCAGGTGAATAAAGTCACGGATTAAAATCCCTCTGCCTCAAAGAGCTTCAGATGTAGGTTGTCACCAAAGTACTCAACTGCCTATCTCTAGGAGAAGAAAAGTGTTCAGGTTGGAGATTAGGAAAAATGTTTCCACGGAAAGGATTATTGCCCATTGGACTGGGCTGCCCAGGGCAGTGGTTGAGGCCCCATCCCTGGAGGGATTTCAAAGCCAGGTTGCCCTAGTGCTTAGAGCCATGGGTTAGTGTTGGTTTTGATCAGAGTTAGGCTGATGGTTGGACTGGATGATCTTGAAGGTCCCTTCCAACCTAGATGATTCTATGATTTTATATTTGCCTAATTCACAGTTAATAGGTTAACTAGAACAGCTACTAATATTAGAATTTCCTTGCCCTTTTTGCTGTTTCTTTCAAATACCCTATGGTCACTTCGGCACAGGTGTCCAGACCACATTGCATTTTTGTCTTGCAGCTCTCAGAAGTTCTGTAGCTGGCCAGGGAAACCTTTGCAATCTCCTCACAGCCCCACTGCTATCAGCAGAGCTGTGATGGAGCAGCAATTTAGCTGCACAGTGCAGGTCTCGGCACAGGGTTAGAGAAACTGCCATTGAAGGTGAAAGATGGGGAAAAAAAAAAGCTACTAGAGAAAACTGTCTGAAAGTAAAGGCTTTCATTTGAATCACATGGATGTCTAGTCGGGGAAAGCATTTGTATGCAAAGATCTGAAATAATGACAGCTCCTTTTAAAATAATAGAAATGGTAAATGTGGGTCTCCTATGTGGAAATCTCTAGGTGGAGAAGTGGAATTAAGTTTAGGCTGCGTGCGCCTGTTGCAATGAGAAGACAGTGCCTTTGTGTAAAGATAGGTCATCTAAGGTCCATTCGTTGTTTTTTAATCCTTTCAGAAATGACATCTTAGTTTAAAAATGTATGATCCAGGGTGAATTTTAGAAGACAGGATTGTCACAACATGTTCCACCAATATTATTATTTCCATTGTGCGCGTGACCAGGGTTCATGGCCCTAGGGTGGGTGACTTGTGGGTGACTTAGGAACAGAGGTCTGGTGCCTGCTCGGGATTTTAAATATGCATGTACACTACAAAGGAATGATCTTTTTGTATGGAATTGAATATGCATAGATGTGCTGTAGCTCGTTCTTCTCTGCTTTAGAAGCAGGAGGATTTGTGGACTAAAGCCTGTTAATTCCCTAAAGGTTACATAAGGAAAGACTCAAATTCTTTGTAGAGGAATCCATACCGCTACTGAAAATACGTTACAGTTCCACAAAATAAATTATTTTTTTTAAAAAAAAAAAAGATTTCTATGGCTGGAGAGTGTTAGAGTGACTGAGATGCAGATTAAATGAGGGTGTCTCATCTTTGTTGCTAAAATTCTCAGGGTCACAGGTGGTCCTGTGCAATGTGAAAAAAACCCACATCACCATATCCTACACTGAAAGCGGGACTGGAGCTACTGGCAAGCTGGGGGAGCGCCCACTGTTCTGCAGTTGCAGAGGGAATATAGTTTAAATCCCTAGGCACTTTGAAAATCCCACTCTGAGGACCTACGGATGATGAACATACAAACTGTCCCCTTCCGGCACAATTGAGTATGCTGTTTAGATGCTGTATGTTGAGTAAATAGGAAAGAAGAGGTTTGTTGTTGGTTTTTTTTTTTTTTTTTGTGATTTCTCCTTGCCTGCTGGAACCTCAGCTCTATACTTGGAGCTATGCTGCAGAGGGTTTTTTGCGACCTGTGAGGGATCTGAAGACCACTGCTCAGAGACAGTGGGCTGAAATATGCTGGCTTAAGGGTGTCTGCCTAGTGGGTTGTGATTGCATTAATTACAAACCATGAATCATGGACATCTTGTTCCAGCATTTGTAAGATTAAAGTAGGCTATATAAATAACAGCCATTACAGGGTTTTTAAGTGGATGACCATTCTTGCTTCCAGTAGCACATTTGGAGAGCTCACTATCTTTATATTTCCACTAATGGGAATGCTATTCCATTCTGCTATTACAGGTACAGCACTTCAGCTATCTTTGCTTTTCTGGCAGTTCTGCTGTTTCCAACTGCAGTGAGCTACAGGGGATGGAGTCACAGCAAACACAAATATTGTGTACGTCCCTGGACTTTCCAGTGAGCCCTTAAGAAGTTGTCTAAAAATACACGAACATTAAGCAAAATATAGAGCACACAACCTTGGGTCCAGGCTGGTTAGAACACTTGAATTTGGTTTGGAATTGGAAACTAAAGCAGAAGAATTAGTTGTCAGCAAACCTAGAGCTCATTTCCACACTCGCAGGGTGTCCCACCTTCCCGGTAGGGCACCAACCAGCCTGCTTGTTGGGGCACCATATTCTAGGCTAAAACTCTCTGGCTACTGCATCAAGGTCAGCTCCATTGCTGTTTCTTTGTCTTTTCTAGCATAATTCCTTGACTCCAATCCTCTTGCTTGCATACACAGGAGGCAAATTCAACCCAACTGCCTTGGACCACATGGTCAC
Organism: Gallinago jamesoni; assembly: GCA_025769975.1. Lineage (NCBI taxonomy): Eukaryota > Metazoa > Chordata > Aves > Charadriiformes > Scolopacidae > Gallinago > Gallinago jamesoni. Next base: position 48,768,366 of record JAOQGH010000012.1, read on the forward strand.
CACCAGTCCTCCAAGGCCACCTTTTTTCTTAGAGCCCCAGTCTTGGGGGTGCATAACTTTCAAGGAATGTTCATTTTGCACCAAAAGCAGGGGTTTTTTTATTTTACATTAAACATCACAAGCTGTGTAACTAGATCAGATGTTTGTGTGATAGCCCCAATTTCACTTTCTTCCTACACCACTAGCCTGGACTGGAGCAACGCATTTTCAGGATGCCAAGTTCTCCATGTCAAACCTCTAGCTTCATGATTTTACCTCTAAAATAGGAAATCTACTTTGTTTTCCATGTTCGTTTTCCTTTGGCTGTATGACACAACACTGTGAAACAGAGGTCTTGATACTCCTCCCAAAAGACTATATCTGCTCATTTGCCTAAAGCTCCTTTCTGTCCCTCAGTTTTGATTCTAGCGCTCACTCTTGGTTTCCTTGCCTAACTTCTGAGGATATCCCACTTTTTAGCCCTTCTGCTTCAGGCATGGTTTTGGAGAAAATGCATTTTAAGTGGGCTGTACGTATTGGATGTTTTCTATTTTCCTCAGGAACGATTGAGTCTCATGTTGACTATTTGTCTTGTGTCGACATTTATGCAGACAAGAATCATTACACACAGTCATACAAAAATATTCCAGGTTGTTCATATCAGAAATCTAAGAGTATAGTAAAACATGATTCGTAATATCAGTCTGGAATTGTATCTCTTCAGTCTCCAAGTTACTTAGTATGATTTAGGGTGCTATGACTCATCTTCACATCTGAGTTGAAGTTCAAAGGAGAATTTGAGCTTCTGCTATGTGGTTTTAAATTGCCAGAAATGGCAAAAGATATCAAATCTGATTTTCTACATGCTACTAGAGGGTATTGCAGGCAGTGACCACATTTATCTTATCCTGCATTATATCTCAGTTTGGGGGGGGGGGGGGGTACACATATAACACACACATAACTTAAAGTGAGTCCCATTTTCTTTTCCAGTTACTGAATTAGACTTTTTGGTAGTATCAGGATGGAAAATGATTGCTTCTTCTCCAGCCGACTAATGCAGCCACGCAATGGATTTTTTTATTCACTCTGAGTCCAGAGAACTAGACATAGTTTCACGGGATGCACTGAATAAGTAATGTTAATGTTGCTGTGTTTACTCCTGGGGACAATTTCTGCTCTTGGTAAATTGATTCTCATTTATTCTGTGATTGCAAAATGAACAGCCGAACTAACTGCTACAGATTCTTTCTCTAGCCTGCAGAGGAAAGGTGGATATAATATATTTCTTTCCCTGTCTTTCAAGCCGCGTGTACGCTCAGGTTTTTCGCAGAGCTGTTGGACTTCCAGCTAGGCATCTGGGAATCAGGTTGCTTCCAAAATTGGGGAATTTACCTGCCATTAGGTACTCCAGCAAATTTCTGTGGCTGTGCCTGAAGGAATATTAACAAATGCCCCTCTTCCTTCCCAATTTTGACATATCCTTTTCAGCAGTGATGGGAATACATAGGGTAGAAAACAGATGATCCATTAGCAGAGACTGTTTCCTTACAATACATTAACTACAGTTTCAAGAGCTTTTTGGACACGATGAACACAAGAAATGCAGATATCCTTCTTCCTGTTTTATGAATGAACTGTGCGGTACTATTGTAACTTCTTCCAAGTCTTTTTTTCTGCAAGTAGGATGTCGAACCATTTATTTCACATAGAAGAAAACCCCCCAAAAAGCAAACACCTCTGCCCCTTTCTTCAGCCTTCATTCTTTTCCCCCAAAATTAGTAGAAAATAGAGGTGTGGGAAGAGGAAAAAGCCACAGATTTCTGGGAACTGGAATTTAGGAGAGAAGACTTGAGGCCTCTTGAGGGACCTGCTCAGCAGGGTAACATGGGAAAAAGTACTGGAGGGAGAGGGGCCCAGGAAAGCTGGTTAGTATTCAAGGGTCACCACCTCCAAGCGGTGCATCCCGAGAAAGAAGAAGTCAAGCAAAAAAGCCAGGAGGCCTGCATGGATGAAAAAGATGCTCCTGGACAAGCTCAAAAGCCAAAAGAAGGCATACAGAGGGTGGAAGAAAGGACAGGTAGACTAGGAGAAATAAGGAGAAACTGTCCAAGTGGCCAGTAACCAGATTAGGCAAGCTAAAGCCCAGATAGAATTAAATCTGGCCAGGGACATCAAGGACATCAAGAAAAACTTGTGTAAATATGTCAAAGATAAAAGCATGACTAGCGAAAATATGGGCCATCTCCAGAAGGAAACAGGAGACATGGACAGCCAGGATATGGAAAAGGCTGAGACACTGAATGACTGTTTCATAGAACCATAGAATCCCACTGCCCATGTCTCTGACAAAGATGTTAACCAGCACTGGGCCCAATGCTGACCCCTAGGGAACACCACTCATGAGAGAGGTGATTCTACCCGTCTACTCTGGTGAGACCCCACCTGGAGTACTGCATCCAGCTCTGAAGTCCCCAACATAAGAAGGACATGGACATGAATTTCACTGAATTTCACTGAATTTTTTTTTAGAGTTGGAAGGGACCATAGAGATCATCTAGTCCAACTCCCCTG
>JAOQGH010000012.1:48775416-48798890 GCA_025769975.1 Gallinago jamesoni
GCAGGGGAGTTGGACTAGATGATCTCTATGGTCCCTTCCAACTCCAAAAAAAAATTCAGTGAAATTCAGTGAAATTCGTCACCCTGGTCCAGACACTTCTATCTGCCTCTTGCTTTATTCCTGTGACCTGGGCACCTGTGTCCTAATGCTGGTTCTTTCTCTGCCACAGTAATTACATTTGTTTTCTTATTAGGACAAGACCCTTTGCTGTTGAGTTCTTCCCATTAGGACCTATCTTTGATTACCATGCTGGTGTGTGTCTTTCCTCTGCCTTTGCTCTATCAGCAAGCCCAGCAGCCCCTGTGCCCTCTGCGCCAGATGGAAACCCAGGGTCGTCTTCCACCCTCCTCTCTTCCAAAGCCCTTCTCATGATGGTTGTCCCAGGACTCTGCTTGTTGATGATGGTAGGTAGGAAATGGACAGTGTCCATCTGGGGCTTCAGTTGCTCTTCACCTGCCCTTTGCCTGCACTATCCCTTGGCTCCCTACCTTTTACCATCTTCTGTATATTCATCTGGGATTGGGAACTCTTTGAGCAGAGAAGTGGCTATTTTGAAAACCCTGTGAACGCTGTAACCCTTGATCTGTGATTGATACTTCCAAACTGTGGCTGTAGCAACACACACCTGATGGAAAATACCACTGGCACGCGAAGGAAGTGACATCAAATTTCCAGCCAAGACAAGAGGAGAAACCGTTTATTACAGATGACTCACAGGCAAACAGTAAGCCCAGCCATCAGCACTTCAGAAGGGGAGTCACTGCAAACCTTCCCCTCCTCACCTTGCAATAATTCTCATGTCACCTGCAGTTACAGGTCAGTCCCTCTGCATCAATTTTTACGCCTTGGTCTAAGTGTTTCAACTGAGAGTAGCTCTTCAGACATGACAAGCTCCTGGGCAGACACGGCTGAGGCCATGAGCAGGAGTTTGTTTACTTGCAAAGAATGCACATGGAAACCTGGGGAGTGCAGTCCTTTGCTTTTCCAGTTTAAACAGAGACACAACAGACATCAAAGGAGGATGCAATATTGCTGGGAAAGCACTTATTAAATAGATCTTTAGTGGAAAAGTGCTGTAATTCCTACCATATCTTAAAAAAAAAAAAAACCCAAATGATATAAACATATCCTATATACCCAAACAATACAATACAGCTGTCTTGTAAGCAGGGATTAGTAGCAGGACACTGTTATAGAAACAGCACATATTTTCCCTTGGGAAACTTAAAACCCCAGAAAATTAGTCCATTCAAGGCCACAGAGAAACAATGTGCTGCTTGCGCTCTTGTTTCTTTTCCTAGTTTCTGAGATTGATATTTTACAAACCAGGTAGAATTCTGTAGATTTTCCATTTTGTTTAAAAACTACAAAGTTCTTGGATCAGCATCCTTTTCCATTAAAAAAAAAAAAAAAGCTAAATGCATTCTTCTCCACATTTACATTTTTATATTTTCCTTACTTGGTTAAACCAGACAACACAAAGTTATTTTCACCCTTGACTGCAAGTGTGTAATTGATGGAGCAATACTGTTATGAAGTACTTTAGAAAGGAGTTTAGTAGAAAACCACAAGAGATTCCTCTTAAACTAGTTTAATTTGAACAGTTCCACGACAAGAGCCGCGGACATAACTTCTGGGAAATGTGGATGCAAATTCGGAGTGGAAGATAAGATTCAGTGAAATCAGTGAATTGCGGCTGCTGCATCTGACACAGGCACTACGACATCTTGCAACACCTTTTTAGATCACATCCCTAAGATAAGCAGCCATCCAACTGTCCTATGGCAAGCTGCAGATGGACGTTAGGTGGCAACTGAATTCTTCACCACTCAACTTGTACTTTCTTATTTGTCATTTTAACAGGGATTCCTGTGCAGTTTGGGTGCCCGTTCCCCTCCCGTACTCTACCTGTGATTGCCAACTGTGTAACGAAGAAGGTCATGCGAGATTTCCGCTTCCTCCTCCAGGTAGAGAAGAGCACAATAGCGTTTCCAGCAATTGTGACAATAAAAAGAATCCAAAGAGTCACCAGCTGCTCTGTCTGCATTGGAGAGAAGGGAAAAACAAGCATATCAGTAGATGGGTGGGTAGTGACTTGGGTTAAGCGAGTCAGTTATCCTGCGATAAGTAAGATAAAAATGGAAAAAAAAATATGAAATGTGAGTTTTGCCAATTGATCTCTAATTATTTAGTCTAAAAAAAATATTCTTCTACTTTCAGCAAATACTTAACTTGCATCACTGCTGGTGATGTTCCTTCCAGTTTGATTTGAAGTGGCTGTATATTACTTCTATCTTCACAAAACCACTAGCAGTGTCTGTGTTTGGCACTTAACACAAAAATGAGAGGCAGCCCTTGGTTCTCTCGTGTTGCTCCAGCAAGCTGTGAAATAACCAGCTGCCTCACTCTGTAAGAAATATTGATAGATGGGCTCCTTTGGAGAAACGGGGGAAATGAATACTTCTCTCCTTCCCAGCTCCAATGAGCCTGGGTCATCCCAAGCCCTATGAAATTCAAACATCCTGCCCATGATCTAGGTGTGCACCAGGATTGAAAAGAAAGCATGACGCACTGTCAGGAAAAGTAAAACTGTGTGGCGAGCGATACGCGATGACAAAACGTCCCCTAGTGGCAGTGTGTACAGAGAAAAGAAAGTTTAAACAAAAAGAAGTTAGTCACTCAAAGCATCAGAATCTCCTGGCTGCAAGAACAAGGGTGTACGTATCCATGTGTGCCTCTTTTGTGAGTGCAATCCCCAATCTGCTCTCCTTTTGGCCACCAAAACCCGTTTGGTCCTCTCTAGGTACAGTTATTTTTCAGTCTGTAGGTTTCCCCTCGCCACGTAAGAGTGCCAAGTTTACGTTTTCTCCATAGCAGCCAGCCAGCTCTGATGCCTGAGAAGCACAGAGTCTGGTGAGCCTGGGTCAGCTGGAGAAAATAATCTGCATTTCTGCAAAATTCCCACTTATAAATATCTGTCCTACGTAAAGCTGCATGTTGTGGCATGGAGGAAGATGGTTCTGCTGTTACTCTGTAAAGAGGAGAGGGGATTTTTCAGAGTAACAGTTAGGTTTGAAGGGTGTAGAGCAAGGGTGCTCAGGAGAAGATAATCCTAATGTTTCCAGCAGCAATAATATACACACCGTTATTAGAGTCAAAGAGAGAAGAAACACGTGTAGCTCTGCAGAACTTGTAGTTACAAAGGCAACCCCAATTTCCATGCAGTCTCCCAGACCCTGTGGCTCCTGAGAAGACTCCTGCCTTTGATGTTTCAGGAGGAGACAGTCTGTATGAAATACAGAAGAGCCTTCAACCCCTTGGAAAGCCCTTAACCGCCCCTCCCCCCTCCTCTGCCCCCACACCCCCCCTTCCTCTTCAGCCTTCTCCTGGCTTCCCAGGACTTCAGCAACTGGGATGAGTTTCAGGTTATGTCAATGCAGTCATTTGGGATCTTCCAGTTCCTGACACCAAACCCATGATGTGGGACCTAGGTAAGGCTGCAGTTGAAGAGGGAGCACAGCTGCTGGTCCTACAGAAGTGACCCTGAGGCCCTGTCCTGAGCAGATTGGGGGGAAGGAGGCTGTCAGTGAGACTCACACTGAGACAGTCACACTGACCCCCTGCAGTGCTACAGGCTGGGGCAGAGTGGCTGGAGCTGCCGGGCAGAAAAGGACCTGGGGGTGTTGGTTGCCTGTCGGCTGAAGATGAGCCAGCAGTGTGCCCAGGTGGCCAAGAAGGCTACCAGCATCCTGGCCTGTGTCAGGACCAGTGTGGCCAGCAGGAGCAGGGCGGTGATGGTGCCTCTGTCCTGGGCACTGGTGAGGCCTCACCTCAAGGGCTGGGTTCAGTTCTGGGCCCCTCGCCACAAAAAGGTCATTGAGCTGCTGGAGAGTGTCCAGAGGAGAGCCACCAAGTTGGTGAGGGGTCTGGAGAACAAGTCATATGAGGAGAGGCTGAGGGAACTGGGCACGTTTAGTTTGGAGAAGAGGAGGCTGAGGGAAGACCTCATTGCCCTCTACAACTACCTGAAAGGAGGGTGTAGAGAGGTGGGGGTTGGCCTCTTCTCCTAAAGGAATAATGACAGGAACAGAGGAAAGGGTCTGAAGTTGGGGCAGGGGAGGTTTAGATTAGATCTTGGGAAGAATGACTTTCCTGAGAGGGTGGTCAGGCACCAGCACAGCCTGCCCAGGGAGGTGGTGGAGTCACCATCCCTGGAGGGATTTAAGAAACATGTAGACATGGCACTTCAGGGCATGCTCTAGTGCCCAAGATCGTTGGGGTTTTTTTTGGTGTGTGTATGGTTGGACTCGATGATCTCAATGGTCCCTTCCAACCATGAAGATTCTGTGAGCTGTACCTGCCTGACTGGGCTGATGGAGAGCAGGAGGAGGGGAGAGAACTCATTAAAAGCATTTGGCAGCCACGAACCCATGTCCTTCTAATGGGTGAGAACACACCAGGGTTCACACTGCCCACAGAGAGAAATCAGCTCAGATGTTAGTGTGGAGGGGGAAGGTGAAAAGTCAGGAAAGGAGTAGGGGCAAGGAACTTCTTGCTCTGCCATGAGCTTTAGTGCCTCCTCAGCGCTCAGTCCCCTTCTGGACCACATAGAGGGTCCCTCCTTCTACTGGGGAACTACCTGTGGGAACCAGACTCAGCTATACTCCAGGGAGGCAGTCGCACTACCCTGTGGGTTACATGAGCATGCAGGAAAGGAAAGACCCAGTGTATGAGCAATTTGAGGCTGCACTCTGTGCCTGAACCCAGAGATAGTTATCTTAAGTGTACAACGAAGGCTGTGTTTAGATGGTTTCACTTTTCCCAGCATGATAATTTTGCCAGCGGAATTTACCATTTGGGTCATCTCACCTAACTTTAAAGCTCCAAAGGGAGACAACTACTCTAAATTGTCATAACATAGTCTATATAATAGCAGCATCTCAGAGATGAGTCACCATTCATCTCACCTACCTTGGGATGGCCTGTCTCCACTCATTATAGAGTGACCTACATAAGACAACTTTGTGTGGGCTGGATGCTTAGCTTTTAGACAAAAAAAAACCCTCCACCTTTTTTGGGTGTCTTCAAATCTCTGAAATTTCTTGGAATTTTCCCTTCAAAATGTGTGGCAGAGACATGGCAGGACTATTTTTATGGGGATGCTTTTCTTTGTACAGGAATTGGAAGTAGTTTTTTGGAGGATAATTAAAATTTCAAAAGATAAGGTTTCACATCACTTTTGTCCTTGGAATCGGTGAGTTCTCCTCAGGGTCAGGTTTGTCTTTTCCATTTCAGAAAAGATCTTGCACTCATGAAGAAAACTGAGGGGTGAGACTTGTTCCCATATTCTCTGGTACAAAATCAGGAGAGAATTTTCTTGGAAGAAATTCTGTATTCCTAGATTATACTGTTGCGGGTACAAACAGAAGAAGGACCTGACACTCAAATCTTCTTCCATTTCCCGCAGAAGAAATACCTATGGAGCAACAGAGACTGCCTTAGAGGGGTGTTTCTCCACCATAGGAGCACAGCACTTATGGCCAGTTTAAACCCCCTCCTGCCAAGTTAAAAAGCAGTGTTTAGCAGTTTAGCAATTTCAGGATAAGGCTCTGGGGAAATATACAATTAAACCAGATTACAAAGATAACCTAAAAGGTACAAAAGCTGGAATAAAGGAGAAGTAAGTTTGAAAGGACATAGTCAGAGGAATAAAGCCAAAGTTTCTATTAATCTATTTGCAGTAGCTGGCATCCAGAGAGAAGAGAAGCGGATCCCATTCTTGGGGATTAATGAGCTATAACAACAGGCAACTTAAATCACTGCAGCCTCTCTTTGTTTGTATTAGCTTGCAGAATGAAAACCTCTGTGGTTATTAATGGGATGCCCACCATGACAAAGGCCTTCATGGAGGTTAGGATTAGAATTCAATACGTGATCTTGATGAAACGTAAACATGCGCTGGAAAAAAACCCCAAGTTGCCGTTCAACAAAGGAGAAGCACCGGACTGTGCAGTGCAATGGGCAAAACCACATCGGGTTGGGGGACTCTTTAAAGCATCTCCCCCGCACGCAGCAGGTAAAGAAGTAGAAGGTACATAATTTAATAATGTCACCCTGCCAAGAGAAAGACAACCACCATCATGGAATTGACACTAGTCTGGCGTGCCTCAGTTCTGATTCTTCCACTGTACCCAGCTGCTGTTCTCTGCCCACGCCTGGGTACCATTGCTTCCAGAGAGACACTGAGCAATGAATTGACAGAAGTCTAGAGGATGTAGCCAAGCAAAAAAAACCACAAAAACTGAATTAATTAAATTGCTTAATCTAGCAAAAAGCAGGCTGCAGAGAAATATGAACAGAGCCTCAAAGATACAAAAAGACCAATGTAAAAAAGGAAAGGAATAATCTCTTCTTCAGATCTACTGCAGATTCAGTGAATTAAAACTAGAATTCAGATTGATCATATTATATAGATTGATTGAGTTAGTGAAACCTCTACCAATGAAGGTCTTAAAATAGCTATTAGATTGCAGTGATAGCTCATCGATCCCTGAACTTCACTCCAGATGCATTTTTCTATGATTCTGGTTTACTGGTCACCTTAAAGTTGCTTAGACATAGAGAAGTTTCATTTCATGTCCTGTTTGTTCAGCAAGCAGAAATCACCTTTTTGCAACAACCTTCAGCAAGGTGATTTACAAAAAAACCCTATCATTTAATAACACATTGCACAGACATCAGCAGCCTTCGGGATAAAAAGATAGATAATAGTATTTCCCAAACCCCTGTGCAGAAGCTTTCCTTTGACAAGGGCTGTTTTTGCAATGGGCATTGCTAGCTCTGCTACATGAGAATGCTGTGAGAGAGACTGGGTACCTACACCAGTTCTGTTAGATTAGAAAACATAAAAGATGCTGGTGACTTAATTAAGGTCACAGAGTAAATCAAAGTCAAGAGGACTTCCTTGGCTGGACTACAACCATTACATGCTCTGCTATTCCACGAGACTGCTGTGTCTGGAGCATGGAAGGGCTTGACATCTGGAGCACATATTGACATTTGGCTAATTCGCTTTAAGATTAAAACCTTTAGTCAAGCAAGGCTCCTCATGGGCAAAATGTAAGTCAGAAAACCTGTCTGAAGATTGTGTTTCTTTTCCTTTGGTTGTAGAAGAGGCTTGTTATTTTGTTTCTCCGGCAAAAATTTCTGAATTCATAGGCTATGATAAGTCTAGCATGAGGTTATTCTGCTTCATATTTGAGACAAAGACCATCCCTGTGAGCAGCTTTAATTGAGATCATAGTTAAATCCTTTCAGAGCCACATTTTGGTGCCATGATGTCATCCTTCCTTCCAGTTCTCCCCAGTCAACTCCCTTGCTCACTCATTTCTCAGGATTTATATCCCTTACGTTGGGGGGCACCAGTCACAGCTGTGAAATAGGGACATACCCAATAGGCCATCCCAATGGAGGTGCTGTTGCTCACATCCTGAGGAGCAGAAGCCATTGCCTGGAGAGGTTCAACTATCAATGGACAAAGCACGTTGGTACTTGAACAGGAACCTGATGTTGAAACAGCTTTGTTCTAGCTGCTGAGGCTGGTTGGGATACAGGCTGGGAAAAATGGGCTGACAGGTAAGAAATGAGCAAATAAATAGAAAAAGAGAGGGAGAGGCACTCTTGTCTAATGTGAGGAGAGGAGGCCTATGGTGAATTCACATCCTTACTGACCTGGTGCTTTCCTGCTCCATATCCGTGGTCACTTGGGTGAAGAAAAGGCACTCACCTCTCATGTCACAGGTCGGTAGTGGCTTAAGTCTCTGAACAGCTGCTTCTTGCTGGTTGATTAAATTCTGAGAATGTACATGCAAGTCTGACTGCTTAGCTTTGGTATATTTAAAAAAAAACTATTTTTCCCAGTGTGACCAATTGCAGCAATTGAGATTGTAAAAGAGAGGTAATCATGGAGCAAGCCAAACAATTTTGTAAGGATGTTTTTCTTAAGCCATGCGAAGAACACATAAATCTCCTTGCTGAACTGGGGAACTGTCATACTCATGGTCAGGTTCACCATGAGTAGTGGTGAACTTTCTTAAAGGAGGAAAAAAAGAGAAAAATCTTTTGTCACCCTCTGAAATAAGCACTTTAATTGCAGGCTATGCAAGAATCATAGAATGGTTCGAGCTGGAAGGGACCTTAAAAATCATTGAGTTCCAACTCCCTGCCATGGGCAGGGACACCTCCCACCACACCAGGTTGCTCCAAGCCCCATCCAGCCTGGCCTTCAACCCCTCCAGGGATGGGGCAGCCACAGCTTCTCTGGGCAACCTGGGCCAGGCTCTCACCACCCTCACAGCAGAGATTTTCTTCCTCTCATGTAAACCTACCCTCTTTCAGTTTAAAACCATTACCCCTCATGCTGTCACTCCACTCCTTGGTCAAGAGTCCCTCCCCATCTCTCCTGTAGCCCCTTCAGGTACTGAAGAGCTTCTCTAAGGTCTCTCTGGAGCCTTCTCTTCTCCAGGCTGAACAACCCCAGCTCTCTCAGCCTGTCCTCATAGGAGAGGTGCTCCAGCCTTCTGATCACCTTTGTGGCCCACCGCAAGAAAATGGAGGGTTCTAGATTTTGCATGATTTTGACCCTGTTGAAGAAGTTCTGGAGCCTTGAACTTTCAATACTGAAAATGTTTGGGACACATTTGCTATTTAACAGCCCCTTTTTAGGATGGAACAGAAAACCGAAAAAACTACCCTGAAAAAATCAACAAAGCAGGAAGATTAGTTTTCCTGAGGCAGACAGGTGCCATGCAGCCTGACTGATTCCAGTCAGGGATTTATAGTCAGTTTACCTCTAAGGCAAATTGCACTTTGGACTGAAACACTAAAAAGAATCAAAGAAAGACACTCATCAGCACAATTTAATTAAGGAGTCTTAAGGGTACTGGCACAACCTCTGACATAATTCATGACTTTTTTTTTTTTAAATAAATAAACAAAACAAAAATAAATAAAACCCTATTAGTCTCATACTGTTAGGTTTCTCCACAGAAGATACCCTAAAGGAGCCTTGAGGGGTCTAACTGCTGCCTAAAATTACCTAATAGGAGGGTGCAGAGAAGGCAGAAATAGTTTCTTCTGAGATGTGTACAATGAAAGGAGGAGAAGCCACAACTGAGAGCTGCAAGACGTGAAATTTTGATTAGATATTAGGAAAAAAATGTTCATCGTGAGGGTGGTCAACCACTGGGATGGGAGCCCAGAGAGGCCGTGGGATCTCCGTCCCTGGAGATATTAAAAAATTGAGTGGACACTGACGTGGGCAATCTGGCATAGTTTGAAATTGCTTTTGAGTGGTTGGTGCAGGTGACCTCCAGAAGGTCACAGGCATGGCAATGGTGCAAACATATTAATATTAGGAAAAAACACTTAAAAAACATAAGGTGGCACTTGTCTTACATGGAAGCCTGAGTGAAGAATTTCTGCCAGAGTGTGACCAGTTTAAACAATGAGCTGTCAGAAGCCAAGTACGATGCCTCTGGAGGGATCATGACTATTGCTGGTTTTATCAGCCGCAAAATAAAGGGTTTCTAATACACCAAAAAGAACAAACTTGGTTAAAGTGCCAATAGGAAGAATTCAAACTTCTGCTGATGATTAAATTTCCAGCACAGGTTGGGTTGTGAAAAAAACACCAGAAACCTCTGTTGGTGTGTAGGTGTATGCTGTAGCGGTGTTACACATACTCTAGCTGTAACTACAAGTTCTGACTGTTGAGAAGGAACAAACTAAGGGGGTACTAAATATTGTACCGAAAGCTGGACAGTGGTGGGAATACTTAGGCTAGAAGTAAGTTTCACACAGTAAATGTTAGAAACCTGAATGTGAAAGTTGGGATGATTAATTCAAACTGCCTCCTAACCCTCAAGAAATCTTAAAAAAAAAAAAAAAAAAAAAGGATGGAAGATTTGGGGAAAATACTATAATGGCTGGATCACTCTGGATTCATTTGCAGGTAGACCTTGTCTCAGCAAGAGAGAAACACACTAAGAACTGGGAAGATCACTGCAATCTTATGCCCTAGCTGTCCAAGCAGCAGAAATCATACTGGCCATTCCTGTAGCACAAGTGCATTTTGAAAAAACATTCTCTATCTAGCAAAGCAAAACTGAGAAAATGTTTCTATACAGTGCTCACACAAGATGTTCCTGAAAATTTTGGGAAAGCAATTTGATTGACACCGAAAAGGTCTGGAAAAACTCATGTGAAGATAGGAAAGACTGAGAGAAGAGAAAGTTAAAACCTAGGTTTTTATCTTTTGTCCTTGAAAGTGATTGCACTAGGACTGAGTTTGAGACAAACACATTTGGGCAGGCAGCAAGCCCTCGAGGAGCTGGTTTGGGGTGTTTTCTGGTAGCATTGCCTGGAATGGACTCTGATTCAATCTGTATAAATGCTAGTTCAGCCCCAGGTTTGCTCTGGGACTGCTGCTTTTCTGTTTCAATGGCAATGGTCATGCCTGGTAATGTTTATATCTCCTGCACAGAGGCTGCCTTACTGAGATGATTTCTCACAGGCTGGCTGTGTCATCCTCCTGGCACATGGCTGCAAGTCATTCTGGCCATCCAAGGATGTGTTGCCACACGAGACCTTCACAACACACCAGAGGTGCTGGCAACAGCCACTTCTGCACAGGTCCTTATGGTTGGAAGAAGGACACAGCTGGAAGGGACCCAAGCTGATGTTTCCTATTCTGCCAAACTTCAGAAGCAGTTTTGCATGAGCCTACGTCTGTATGATATTGCACTCATAGTCCCTGAATTTTAATGTGTTATAGAATCATAGGATGGTCCAGGTTGGAAGGGACCTTTAAGATCATCTCATCCAACCATCAACCTAACTCTGATCAAAACCATCACTAACCCATGTCTCTAAGTACTAGGTCAACCCGGCTTTGAAATCCCTCCAGGGATGGGGCCTCAACCACTGCCCTGCGCAGCCCAGTCCAAGGCTCAGGAGCCCTTTCAACATCAAAAATTTTCCTAATATCCAATCTGAATCTCCCCTGGTGCAACTTGAGGCCAAATCTATAATATTTTGTCCTTTTTAGACTTAGAAAAACAAACAAGCTGAGGAAGCCTATTCACTTAATAAGGACATTTTCTTATGGAGAGGGTCAATTATGTTATTAAGATTGCTTACACTTCTTTTGGAAATTTAGCAAAACTGTTTCTATCTATCTTTTTCTTTTTTTTTTTTTTTCTGTGAATCTCCAGGTTTTAAAAAAGTATTTCTTAGCTCTGACTTCACCATTGCAGATGAGGCAGAGTCCTATCAGTATACAACATGTCACGCCTGTGAACTGCTGTCACCTTTCCAAGCTCAAACAACAGCTAAATGCAACCACACCCCCAGCCTGCCCAAAAATCCTCCACAGGTGTGACTAGGATAAAGGGAAACATTTTCAGGCAATAACAAATGGGAAGAATGCAATTTTGCTGGCATGTAAGTCACATTTGCCATTCTGCTGTGTTTTGGTACAAGTTGGATAATAAATGGTGACGGTACTGCTGTTACTGCAGGATTCTTTTACCCATTGCCCCCTAGGAAACTTCCACCAAAGAAGACAATCGGATACTCCTAATTTTAATGTCATCAGGAAACATATGTTTTTCATGGCGTGCCTATCTATTTTTCCTAGAACATTTTCTACATGAAGAGATAACATTAGGTCACTCAATGGTCCAGCCATAACTGTACGATTTTGATAGCCCTACTAAAACCTGTGAAATGCTGTTCTTTTCTTAATCACAAAAGGGGGCAAATTATTAAGTATGCCCAATCCATACAGTTAAAACATCTGAAAAAAAAAAAAAAAGCCTGGAGAAATGAATACTTCCTAGGTATATTTATATTGAAGAGGCAGACAGACACACAGCCTGTGGCTGTGGGGAGCACGGAGTCGGATGTACGAGGGCTGTTAGTATAAAACCTCCCAGATCAGCTGGCTCACAGCCACGCGCAGTCAGGCTGTCACGAAGCCAGATCACTTCTGTGTTGCATTTAAGCTACCAGATGAAGCCAGCCTGGCCAAAAGCTCCGAAAATTTGTTTCACAAGGAGATCAGCTATCACATTCTCAGTGCAGCCCCTCAGGAACAGCAACAGTCATTATGGCATACTGCAGAGGCTGGGCTCAGGAATTCCTGACACCTTATTTGTGTGGACTTAATTCTCCTCCTCTCCCCCTGCTGAAAGATTGCAAAGTTACTTATGAATTATTCGATATGTCTATTTTTCTAAAACGCATGATTGCATTTGCAGAGATTACTCTAGAAATTTGACAGCACCCGTTATTATTTTTCTATTATGTATTCAATGATGGGATGCTCTGTGAGGTATGTTTGAAAATCGGAATGAGCAGTAACATAGATGAATGTTTTCCAGGAAAAAAAGAGGCTCCTGCATTTGGATGAAAGAATTAGGACAACAGATTCTGACTTAAACATGCTCTGAGGACGCCTGGAGCCAAATCATTGTTACCTGATAGTCCTACAAAACAAGTCAATGCAAACCTTCTCTCCACGCGTTGGTCTCCTCAGCTCTTTGCTGGGGATGGTAAGCCTTGACCTTTGTAAAGAGCGTTAGGGTCCATGGATAAGCTGCACATACTCTTAGATTTGTGGTTAGTCTGGCATGGCTATGCAGTCCTGTTCAATATTTGAGCCACATGGAGGTACAGGGAATGCTACAGGGTAGTCAGAGAATCAAACGTTCCTTCCTGAAATAAATTGGGAATTTTGATTACACAGGTAAAATCATCTGTGGTGGAGTCGATGTGCACATCATTCCTCCTGAGAGCTCCAGCACTTCGGCATCACTTCTGTGCAGATGCTGCATGGAACAACGACCAGGGCTCATGGGGCCAGAAGGAGCAGTACGTCAACATGTGGACCAGTGGCTGGGGTTCCTGCCTGTCAGGGCAGAGACTGAGGTTCCCAAACAACTTGGGTGTAAATGACAGAACCTCTGTGTCCTGCTGCACGGTGAGGGTTCAACTCTACCCATCAGTGGTAGAGTGTCCCACAGTGTCCCACAGTATCCTCCTGGAGAAACTGGCTGCCCATGGCTTAGATGGGAATACTCTCCACTGGGTGAAAAACTGGTTGGAGGGCCGGGCCCAGGGAGTGGTGGGGAATGGAGCCAAATCCAGTTGGCGGCTGGTCACAAGTGGTGTCCCACAGGGCTGGGTACTGGGGCCGGTTCTCTTCAACATCTTTATCAATGATCTGGACAAGGGGATCAAATGCACCCTCAGCAAATTTGCAGATAACACCAAGTTGGGTGGGAGTGTTGATCTGCTGGAGGGTAGAGAGGCTTTGCAGAGGGATCTGGACAGGCTGGCTGGATGGGCTGAGACCAACGGGATGAGGTTAATAAGGCCAAGTGCCGGGTCCTGCCCTTGGGCCACAACAACCCCAGGCAGTGCTACAGGCTTGGGGAGGAATGGCTGGAGCTGCCTGGCAGAAAAGGACCTGGGGGTGTTGGTGGACTGTCGGCTCAACATGAGCCAGCAGTGTGCCCAGGTGGGCAAGAAGGCCACCAGCATCCTGGCCTGTATCAAGAACAATGTGGTGAGTAGGACCCGGGAGGTGACCATTCCCCTGTACTCAGCACTGGTGAGGCCCCACCTCGAGGGCTGTGTCCAGTTTTGGGCCCCCTACCACAAGAAAGACATCGAGGTACTGGAGCGGGTCCAGAGAAGGGCAACAAAGCTGGTGAGGGGTCTGGAGCACAGGTCTTATGGGGAGAGGCTGAGGGAGCTGGGGGTGTTCAGTCTGGGGAAGAGGAGACTGAGGGGAGACCTCATTGCTCTCTCCAACTCCCTGAAAGGAGGCTGTAGAGAGGCGGGGGTCGGTCTCTTCTCCCAAGTCACTGATGACAGGACAAGGGGTAATGGCTTCAAGTTACGCCAGGGGAGGTTCAGGTTAGATCTTAGGAAATATTTCTTTCCTGAAAGGGTTATCAGACATTGGAATGGGCTGCCCAGGGAGGTGGTTGAAGCACCATCCCTGGAGATATTCAAGAGACGAGTTGACATGGTGCTCAGGGATATGGATTAGTGTTGGGTGGTGTTTTGTGTGGTGTGAATGTGGTGGTGTGGGTTGGTTTTGGGTTGGTTTTTTTTTTTAATCGGTTGGACTAGATGATCTTAAAAGGTCCCTTCCAACCTAAGTGATTCTGTGATTCTGTGATCAGAAAACAAAATAAGAAAATATCATGGATAAAAGATCATGGAAGTCAGCCAATGCTCCTGGGAGCCAGGAGATGATGGTGGGAACACAGTCCCGCTGAGAACAGAATAGTGGATGGGACTTTTCTCCTTTCAATCACTCCGAACTTTACTCTCTTGCATAAAAGTAGGGCATCCTCTTTCTCAGCAGATGTCTCCTAAAAGAGGTGAACCCTACACCTCTCTGAGGACAAGTACATACTCGTCCTTGTGGAAGCTTTGGGGATGTTGGCAAGGTCAGGGGCTTCCTCCATCCCTGACAAAGCCTCTCAGCCCTGTGGACAACTGGGCAACCCTAACCTGAGATTTCAGCATCTCTCCAGGCAGGTTTCTGGTTTGCACTTTGTCAGGTTCACAGGGTTAAGAAGGTCCTAAAGTGGAAGAAGGCTACAGGTGTTCAGACGATCTGTATTTGGCAGAGGGCAGCTGACACTGCACAACACATACAAGGGAGATTGTAAAGGGATGCAATGAACTCTCCTTTGGCCTGGGAGGCTGGAGCTGTAATTAATACCAATTTGCACATCTGTTCTGAATTTGGTGCTGACAACCAACTGAACTTCTGGTGCTTGTGGTTTAAGCCAGTAAGCTACATGGATGCCTCACGTAAAGGCAGCCGGACAGTCTGTGCTTTCGGGGTGAGGCAGTGCCTTTCCCGTGGGAAGCACCAGCTCATCTTCCATCCCGTGTGGTACGTGGGTGCACCCAGTCCTGCCCCAAAAGCTGTGACTGTGCCCCAGGAGCCAGCCTAGCGAGCACACGTGGCCATGCTCCCACAGTAGACTTCACAGGCAAAGTCCTGGCTAGTGGCTGGGCAAGGAGCTAAGGCAATGACCACGAGAAGGCAAATGTGCATTCCTCCAAGTGGATGAAATATTCCATTTCACAGGTGAAAAATAAAAAAAAAAAAATTAAAATAGAAGGAATCGAATTGAACTGGCAAAATGCTTTGCAGTCTGAAGCGGTGCAGGACTAGGTTTTTAAGCTCTGAAGAGGAATAGACAGAAGCCCAAATGCTTCTGAAAAAGAGAGCCGGGAAGCACTCGCAGCTTATCCCATAATAGAACTTTTTGGCACTGAAACGCTCTAAGGTGCATTATTTCAGTTTTCTCACATTGTCAGCACAGTATAAGGCAGACACTGCCTCAGTACAGGCTGACCTTTGAATCATGGGAGGAGAAGAAGAAACCAGTTCTTACTGCCATCGTTCGAGCAGCACGGGAGACACACTATGTAGCCGTCATCGGGCAAAATCATTAAAAAGTCATTATCACAGGAACGGCTCCACGTACGGAGTGAGCATCACTCCCTTGTCCACTCCATTTATCCACTTGGATGATGTTTTCCTATGACCACTTTGGTACCACAGGTTACACCCGCATTTCCCAAGCAGAAATAGCTTTTTGTGCCCTGTTTTGGACCTCTGTGTCCTGGTACGCAGGCTCTGGAGAAAACCTGTAGCGTGGCTGTTCATCCAGCCTGCCTTTACTGTCAGCCCACATGGGCTACAGTGTGTCTGAAAATTCCAATAAAAAGCCAAACTCCCATTTGTAGCTACGTTTTGAGCACCGGCCTCTGGTTTTTAATCCACTCGAGCCTATTCCAAGCTGAACCTTTTATTGCTTTAGCTGCTTAAGCAGAGCCTGGTGAGGAGGAGGGAGGTGCCGCTCAGCCTGCTGGAAGGGGCAAGGACACGGCCACGCTGTGGGCAGCGCTGGTGGGGGACAGCCAGCCGAGTCAGCGGGTACCAGCAACACCTTCCACCCGTGAGCTCTTTCCCAGAGAGCTGAAACTGCTGGCGGGGAGCCCTGTCTTCCCCGCACGGTGGGTGCTTTTATCTCTCCTTTCCCGCAGCGGCGCCAGCTGTCACTTGTCTCCAGAGTCAAAACATCTCCAGGCACACCGGCAGCCAGCGAGGGATGCGAAGGCAGTGAACCAACCGCCTGGCAAAGCTCGTATGCCAGAGCCCAGCGCCCGGCAGAGGGGTGAAACTCTAATGAGAAGCCCTCAGCTAACAGAACCGGGTCTCCTTTAGCAACGGACGAGCAGGCGTGACTATCCGCGGTTTCCTAATTATTGCAATTTGCTCAGTCTCCCTATTAAGGAACAGTTTTCTGCCTGGGGATTTTCTAATCATGGAATTAGTTGTCACTTTTAATGATATAGAATACTGCTCCCGTGACATCGATCAGATTTACAGCCCTAAGTGTGGAGACATGAGAGGAGATAAAGTTGTTTAAAATATTTTGCCTGTCACTTCTGTTTTTATTCAAGAGCATTTTAGGAGTCTAACATTGGGAGAAAAAAAAATTTAAAAAAAAAAAAAAAGAAAAAGATTTACATCCTTAAATCCTAGATAAGAAAGTACTCTCTTTTTCTTTCTCAAGAAAAAAATGTATCAGCAGCATGTTAATAGACATCCTTATTAATAGCAGAACTACAGATGAACTTTTTCCTTAGCAGAGATGGAAGCCTGTTGTAATTCCACTGATTCCACTGGCGTTGTATCAGAGCACTAGCAACCTCACAGAAACCGGAATTGCCTCTGAACATTTCCCCTTTTACCCAAGATACTGTCAAATGTTCTAAAAGTGCCTGTATCTTCCCAAGGGAAAGTGAGCTCTCTGGTCCTGAGCTGCGGAAGGAATGGCAGCGTTCTCCTTGTCAGACTTTTAATAACTTGAAACTTAACTTGTACAACGTGCCCCGGCAGTAACGTGACACACAGGCAGCACGGAATTAGGCAATGACATCAGGCACGGAAATCTGAAGGAAAGATGAATCTCGCTACCCCTTTCATGTTTTCCTTACACTCACATGTTGCGAGGGTGAGGTTTGTTTGGGGACATGAATGAATACCTTCCCCTGTCGTTTGGCAGCATTCACTACGGAATGATTCATCCCTGCATTCCTGAGAGCAGCCTTCAAGAGACACTGCATCCCCCACTCAAGTTAAAAGCAAACAAACAAACAAACCAACTAATTAGAACCTGCCCCCGTGATTAACAAAACCACCAAAAACAACAAAAAAAACCCCTGCAACAAACACTCTCACTTGTATACAGTGTTTGTTGCAGCTGGGAAATTGAAAAGAAATCCCTTATGTCAAAATTATGGCTATAAGAAATTACAGAAAAGATGTGTTAAACTAATAACAAGCTTTTGATTGAAGACGCTTTTGTAATTACAATACCTCTATAGAAAAATGGTACTGTCCCCTCTTGGAAGGGGACACAATTGGCCAAGACCTGAAAATCTGAACTTCGATTCCTACAACTTCACTCATGCTGTCTGCTGTCTTTGCAGGGGAAAAAACCCACAAATATCCGGGCAAAAAAGTTCAACAATCCTAGTTGCCCACCCCCCACCCCGCAGAGGTGCTGGAAATGCACCAAAGCTGCAAGCACGTGGGCAAAGTAACGCACGCCTTAAATGAATACCTTGAAAGAGTAGTAAAAGGATCCCCACTCCTCTTCTGTCACCACTTCAGTGAAAGTCACAGTGTCGGTGCAGGTGACGAGGGGAAGGTCCAGCCAGGCGGTGCCTCCCTGGGAGCTGCTGCTGGTTTCAGTGGAGCTGACCTCCATCACTGGATTTTGTTCCAAGTTGTCTAGGGGCTTGTTCCTGCAAGAGTTAACGCGGCCAGGCTTCTCCTCTAAAAGCACAGCAACAAAACCAGCTCCTCGCTGCTCCACCACTGGCTACCAGAGGCGTCGGGCTTCAGTGCAGCTGAGTGATAAAAAAAAAAAAAAAAGGGAAAAAAAGAAAATAAATCAAGCTGGCGTCGTCCCTTTGAGCTTTCCTCTGGTACAACTCTGACGACAGCCATCCACACGCTCCTTCCAGCAGCAGGAGCGGCAGCGGGTAAGAGAGTCAGCACACGTGGACCCAACCACGTGCCCTGTGGGCTCTGGATTATTTTGCACCCCAAAAGTTGCCAGCTCGGAGTCAGGCAGAGCTGTAAGAGCATGGATCTCCTCCCTGCATTCAGTTTAGGAGCCTGTCTATTCCACTCAGCAGTTCTGCTGACTTACCCGAGCTCGGCCCACCTTGACTTCCATCACCTGCAGAACCATGGTATACCCACATACCCACATGGAAGCACCAACACGCTCCCCTGTATTAGCAAAACCCCATTAAGTTTTTAGGCGTAAGCCATCACGATTTCCCTGTCAGTGTCTATCTGACTTCTGAGATTGTCTTTACCGGGAAAAAAAAAACAACAAAAAAAAAAACCCAAACACAAATCATAAGCAGACCTTTGCACTTACTTTTGTGAGGAGCTCAAACCTTCTGCCCAGTCAATGCAGGCAGTGCTTACTTTGCTGTACGGAGAGCCTGCCTGGAAAAGTAGGGCTCCTAGGGACTGCTGATGTCACTTAGAGGCTCAAAAACTCTTCAGAACCAGGTAATCAATTATCTTTATACTTACCAATTTTCTGGGTACCTAGTTCACCTACCCTCCATTGATTGGGATGTTTTTCCCCATCTCTGGTGGCCTTATCCTGGGTTTACACCCAGACACCACGGTCCCCCTGACCACAGGGCAAAATCACATGTAAATCTAGAGCTTGTTCAGCTTTGGGGAGATGCTCTGCCTCGACACCGATGCAACCCTAAGCAGAACATGATGTATTTTCCCAGCCATGCCCTTTCCTCCTGGCAGAACCTTATCCTTTGCTTATATGTGTGTAAGCAGGGATGGCCATGTGGGAGCTCAGGAGGAGGTAAGATCCTTGCTGGGGCCAGCACAGCACACCCCCTCCCCAGCTGCTGGGACAGGGGTCTCCACAATATACCCACAGCATCCACATCCGTGGTCCAGTCGGGGCTGTGCTCCCCTCCCCAGCTAGGTGAGCAGCAAGAGAGAGGAGGCTGAAGGGCCCTGCAGCTCCCAGGGATGGTAATAGCAGGGGATGGGGACACATCCAGTGGAACTGAGCTCTAGGTTTTGATTCTGAACCCTCTCAAGCTGGGACATGTCTGGAACTGGGCCTTTGGACCAGGCTGTGCCAGGGACTGAAGAAATCTCTGGATGTCCGAGTATTATTCCAAACTCTCTGGGAGATCATGGAATCACAGAATGGTTAGAGTTGGAAGGGACCTTAAAGATCATCAAGTTCCAATCCCCCTGCCCTGGGCAGGGACACCTTCCACCAGACCAGGTTGCTCCAAGCCCCATCTCCAGCCTGGCCTTGAACCCCTCCAGGGATGGGGCAGCCGCAGCTTCTCTGGGAGATGCTGGAGTCATTTAGAGGAGGTGGCTGGTCCAGGCCCACACAAATAATGAGTACCAGTCATGATGAGAAAGGATCACCATTGATCCATGTACAGTAGTGATCAATATTTAACGGCAGCTAATGATGCATAGGTTGGAAAGTGATCAGATAAAAAACTATCCCAGAACCACTATGTTTTGATGAAAACCACTGGGAAAATGTTCATTAATATATTATCTAAAAGAGAGGAAGAAATCTTTTTGAATTTTTCCAGACTGATCCTACAGCTTGAATCTGAACCTCTGTTATGAAGTATTTAGGTAGTACCCAAGCTTCCTGACCGCATCCTAACAGGTTTGTTTTTTTTCTCTTCTTCCTTCCTCTTATCTTGCTTTCTTATACGTACAGAACTCTCCTTCTTAAAGTTAAAAGTTATTGCACCGAATGTGGGGTGTTTTTTTTTCCCCGGCACTCTGGTTCCTACAGAGCTGTTGTGCTCAAGCCTGCGACAGGCGCTGAGAGGCTTTTCAGACGTTGCACTGCACGGCACATCATGCCCAGCTCCCAGGACTAACCAAGAGCGACGTGTGGCTTTGCCAGCTCCTTCTCCTTGCACTAAGTAGCGCTGATGGTGCTAGAAAAGGCTACGCCGTGCCCTGCTCCGGCACTTTGCAGTCTACACAGGAGTAATTCAGGTCTTCCATTACTATTAGCTGCTCTCTCTTTTAAGTATTTCTCAGTCACTCTCACTGTTGATGGCTGGTTTTGCTGAAACACTGTTTTCTTTCCATTTAGTCACAGAATTTGAAGCCGAGGGCTCTCTATGCTACCACATCTATAACTAACCTAATTAACCTCCGGGATACAACTTTTTGTTTTCAAACCTCTACAAAGTCGTGCCAGCTCTCCAAAATTTGGTGTTAGGGATGTGTTTCTTATTTTGTCTTCCATGATAGAAACTGTTGTGTGGCAGTATTTGCTGTGCACGGTGTTGATAATTTGTCAGAAGTCAGCCAATCTAACTGTCCCCATGTGTCCGCTTCTCAAAAAAATTAGGCACATCTGAAATGGACAGAAATTGAGATCTGCACAATCTGTATTACTTTTTACAGAGAATTTGTAGTAGATTTCTCTTTGCTGCAACTAGGCACTATTGGGAGTAAATTGAAAAAATATTTGGATCCTTGCTGGTTGGAGTTTCCTGCACACTGGTGTAGTTGGACACGATCATATTAAATGCAAAGAAGAAAAAATGCTATCAGAATGCATGAAGAAAGAGAATGAGGTATTCCTTGCTTCTAAAAGGACAGCAAGTTAATAGTTTTTATGTAAAAAAAAACCCCATGCTTACCCAAATCCCTATATGCTGGCCTTGGAAAGGGAAGCATACTCTTTCCAATGCATAGCCCTTCTCTCCAGAAGTCGAACATCTCGGGTGGCACAGAGGGGTTCAGGTGCTGACTCTGGGAGTGTAGGACCACTGGAGAGCTGCAATGCCACATCCCCCCAGCCCAGGAAAGGAACAGAAATTAGACATTAATGACACAACTCCTGCTGTCCAATGCATGCTCACTCGCCTTTCGCTTACCAGCTGCTTACTATGCACGTTGTTTCCTTTTGGGGCTGTGCCTCTGGAGGACTGCACATCTGTTCACCACAGGTAGGAGAAACCCAAACAGGCTGAAGGGCTGTCCTCAGAGCCAGCACAGACTGAGACTGCAAGTGTCCCCACAGCCCGGGCTGTGGCCGTGAAGGGACGCCCGTATTTCTGGAGTCTTGGAGGTGAAATGGAGCTCCGTATGTGCATTGGTTAGGATGGAACTGCATTTCTGCTCACATTTTTATACTTTTTTTTTAGCCCTTCCAGGTGGAGACAACATCAAGTTTCTAAATCTTCAAAGACTTGAAATAGCAGTGCTGTTTCATGAGCTAAACACACAGTTACCAGGTTCTCCTGACAGAAACCTGTAACTGCCATCCTCTAGCATTCTGAAGGAAACAGCTGCAACAGGATTTGAAGATTCAGAGGACACAGAGCAAGATTTCAGAAACTGGTTTCAACCTCACCCCAAGCATTTTTTTTCAGGATCCGTGCCGCCTAGGAGCCTGGCAGCAGCATACTGACACTGCCAATCTCAGCCATCCCAAGCTGCTCTTCACAAGCCTGTGAATCTCAGCTGCACACTGCAGGGAATCCTGGGTTGTGACCCTGTCCCACACGGGTCACCTTGGGCCAGAGGGCTGACAGCTGAGTTTGCCAGTTCCCCAAATTTCTGAGTGCTAGAGGCTGACAGCTGGAGCTGAGGAGGCTTTCCCTTTTACAGAGAAATTTGTGTTTGATCTTCATCCAGAACCTGAACAAATTCAATTTTGAAATACTAAAGCCTTCAGAGAATAATATGACTGCTCTCTGCTGGGCTCCAGCCTGGCCTGTGACCTGTCGGTGTCTATCTGGCTTTGAATCAGACCCCCTAGCTGCCAGCAAATGAATTCTACCCATTGGTTTAAGTTTTGGATCACATCATTTGCAAAAGTCTAAATCTTACCCATAGGAAAGTACTGGAGTCATAGCAATTACAGAGCATTTTTATAATAGCAATGACAAAACAAGAGCACATTGTTCCCCTCCACAGATAACTTAAACTTTAAAAGGATGAGATTTTTTTCACATCTTCATTACTGTTTGTAGTCTTAATTCAGATTGGTCCATTTTACAAAAACAATACATAGCCATTTATCTTTTTTTGCTAAGAAACTCTTGCACAAGAATAAGCAATACTTAAGGAATTATCTTTGAAAAGAGGAAGCAGATGAAGAAAACACATAGAAGAATGCCATTAAATATGAATAACATGTTAGCAGAACTGTCAGACACCCTGAAATTTCAACCCCCTTTGCTCTTTTCCCCTCGATATAACCACCAAGAAAATCACATATTGTGCAAGGGCCCGATTCTCCATTCATTCAGCCTGTTACAGATCAGAATTGCTTCCTCTTCAGTGACTGGAATTGCAAGTAGCTTTAGAGAAAAAAAAAAAAAAAAAAAAAAGGAGTCAAGCACCACAAATTGAAACCGGGCCTGATAAAAGTGTGTTCCTATAAAATATTGCAGCAGACAGCACAGTTACTTGGATTACTTCTACTTTTAAGGAGCTGAGCAAGTAGGCAACATGTAAGGTCCTGGCAAGGAGTGATGCGTAGGGACACAGGTAGGTAGAGAGAATAAATTCACAACTCACATTGTCACCCGGAAGATTTTATTTTTTTTTCCTTCAAAATCTTCTGTTTCCAACTGCCAAGGCACTGTCGGCTCTTCTCGAAGCACTGGCATGGTCACTGCAGCTGAAAAGGGAAAGCAGCTCAGAAGTAAAGCAGCATCCCTCTCCCAACCCCATCACACCTTAGGCTCATTAACAGGGCAACTGCAGAGAACAAAACACCAGCCCTATGGATGTCCTGCCCTTCTCCTCCCACCTAAGGCCCCAGTTAACTCCAATGAGTTCTCATGCACACGGAGAGGGGGGCAGAGAGGCTGTGCGGGTTCCCATTCAGTCTACAACTGGCATCAGCAGCTTTTTGTGCATTTATAGTCTTCTGAGCTACGAGCAGAGCCTCCGCAGGGCCAGAGCACTGCTTCGTGCAGTACAGGAGAGCCACTGGAGGAAAATTGGGTTTGAGGTTTCCACAAGCCAACTTCTTGCAGTGTTTTAAATAGCCACCACAGACACATATTGCCTTTAACGTATATAAATAGGAATTCTTTTCAATGCAGTTTTCATATTGTTGCTTGAAAGTATTTTTTTTTCCCTTTACCCATGTTTAATTGAGCTAAAACCAATTTAACAGGCAGATGGACTAGAAGATCATTGGAGGTCCCTTCCAACTGAAAATTTTCCCTTCCCTTCCCTTCCCTTCCCTTCCCTTCCCTTCCCTTCCCTTCCCTTCCCTTCCCTTCCCTTCCCTTCC
>JAOQGH010000012.1:48799212-48828891 GCA_025769975.1 Gallinago jamesoni
TTCCCTTCCCTTCCCTTCCCTTCCCTTCCCTTCCCTTCCCTTCCCTTCCCTTCCCTTCCCTTCCCTTCCCCTTTTTCTTCTCCATTCCATTCCATTCCAGCTAAGACACAGGCTTGGAGTTCAGGGAAGATGTTTAGTTCCTTGCTCCTCTGCACCTTCTGACCTTGTCCAACCAACCTCATTTCTCGTAGGGAACAGCTTTGTGAAATGAAGGTGTGACACAAACTCATGCCTTTCTGGCTGCCATTCCTCATCCATCCCATCTCTGCTCTAATTATCCCCCGTCTCGGTGTAATTATCCCCATCTCTGCGGGCACATGGAGCACTTGGAGTATCCATCTGATCACAGCAAAATGAATTTTTTCTATGATTTTCTGTTGGGCAGAGATTTAAAAAAAAATAAAATTCTAGGTAAAGTTTAAAATTCAAGTTCAAACCAAGACAAAACCCCAAAATTAATACATTAGAACATATTTTAAGACTATATCGCCAGCATTAGTCTCTGATCAAATGGTACTACAGGTGCTACAGAGAGAGAAGAGGGGGATAGAGAAATTATTCTAGCCTATCAACATGAAAAGCTTGGGAAAAGACCAGCACTAACCAAAATGTAGGTAAAAAAAAAAAAAAAAAAAAAAAGGAGGAACTCTGTGCCCACAGGGAAGCAGGAGAATAAAAGAAATAGTGGGAAGAAAGAATTTAAAATGCCTGCATCCCCATTTCTCCTTTCTATGGAAGAAGTTGTATCTGAAGGAATGAATGCACTCTGTCTTTTGGCGATGAGCAGCAGACTGGAAGTACAGATTTACAACGGAGGTGGAAAGCCACTAGATGAATTGCAGGACTTTTTATTGCCAATTACAATTTCATGGCAGGGTTATTACTTATTAAATATAGAAGCACCCAGTTGTATTCTAACTGCACTCAGGATTAATTCCACTTATAGAAAGGCTGAAGAAATTATATAGAGCTAGAGGAAAAATCCTTTCCGCGTGCTTCTGCCTGCCTGCAAATGAACACACACACAGAGAAAAGTTAAAAAAAATTCGCTGTATGGAAGGCGAAAAAGTTACACCCAATTTCCTTTTTTAATAAAGCTGAAGGTAGAGTAAAATAAAGGCACTGCACTGCTACCAGACTAACAGGCACCTCAAGAACAGTCTGAGCAGTGTAAATTCTTCAATTATTGAAGTTACACTTTTTAGGATCTCCAGAAAATATACACTTCACCCACTGCTCTTCCCTCCAAAAGCAGGGTGCAGACAGAAGAAAACCCCTGTTAGCAGGTGAAACGTACCCCAGGTCAGAACCGGGGGCTAAAAGATAATATTGGCCATAATATACGGTTGCATCCCAAGTCATTTCCTTTAAGGAGGATGATACACATCTTCAGGCAGCAAGAGGGATGAGTTATTCCAATCCCAGCAGCTTTCTGTCAGCACTAACTTAGATCCTGCTGGATTTCAGAGCAGGGGAAAGGGAGAGGGACCAGAGATAAGTGAAGAAATACTCACCGAAGAAACTGTCTCAGCTTCATCAAAAAGCTGGTGTGGACAAAGTCCTCTTCGTTCAGGCTGATATGTGTCACTGCATATTGCCAGGAGCAGTGTGTTTAATAACATCCATTGGCCAGAAGAACAATCTAGATCTGGTACACCAGACAACAACTCTTTGGTTTTTTTAGTGTTAGACAAATAACACATTAAAAAAAAAAAGCTTCCTCTAGCCAGCTCTCCCTGGACTGGAATATAGGTGTAAATTACTCAGTCTTTTGTGATTCAAAACTTCATTTCCAAAATACCACAGTTTTTGGTAATACATTTTCCAGGCATACTTCTTTGGATTTTTTCTGGCATTATTTAGATTATCAAAGGCAGTACATTAATATTCCTGATCACATTATGAAACAGAATGTCCTTTAAAAATGGGGAAATGGACTCCTATCATTTACATTTCTGCACAAATAAAACCACTTGATTACAGTTCTGATCCAGTGAAGAACTGCTCCACGTGCTGACTTGGAAGCCAAGGACAGTTCAAAGAAACAATGCTGTCTAAAGAAATATACAAAATCGGGCAACTGAAAAAAAGTTTTGGATATACCTGATGTAGGTATTCACACTTCCTAGTGACTGAACACGCAGCAAGTCGTAACGAGGCAAATCAACTCAGTCCAGTATTTTTATGTCCCCATATTGTAATAGATTTTTGTGGCTCTTAGGCTACCAGCATTTCCAAAAAATGTGTGCAATGATTTGGGTATCCTATGCTCACCACTGATTCTTTGCTCACCATAGTGAATGTGAGCATTACAATACAAATACTCAGAGAAATGTAAAATAGCCTGTTGGTTTCAGAAAGGGTATAATTACCCGATTGATCCCGTCACACCCAGGCAGCCGCGGCTCTATTTGCAGTCCATCGTGGACAGGTAGTGCCAGATCTTCATGGAAATAAACGGGCCCAAACCTCTGCAGCTCACAGCTCGGACTGGATGATCTTAAAGGTCTTAAAGGTCCCTTCCAACCTGGGTGATTCTGTGGTTCTCTCATGCCCAGGTAGGTGAGCTGACAATCTGGCTTGCTGACTCCGCTTGGGAGCAGATTATTGATTTCTTTGTATGTATAATCAGGCCTGACTTACTGTTTATACAGGCAAAACAACATCTGCGTTAGTTAGGCAAGAAATTTCTAGTCCTTGCCCAAACGTACCTCGGAAACAAGTCACACTGTTCTTGTAATCAAGCTATACAGGATAAAATAATAAGTATCACCTAGGAAACAAGAGTGCAAAAAGTTTCCAGTGCATAACAGTGGGGTGGGCAAAATACATAAACCAGCAAATACAATACCTACAATACCTACAATACCTAATGTTAAAGGCATTAGAAACAAACCTAAAATAAATGTGGGACATACTTGTTTCTCCTGCTGCCCAGAGCCGAGTTTTTCAGAACATTTAAAAAGACCAAAACTGTTAAAGATTTCCTTAGTTTTTCTCTTCAGAACAGAAAGAAAATTTGAAGAAGAGAAAATTACTTTTATGTTACCATCCACATGTGTACCAAATCAGGGAGAGATTAAATGAAGGAAAAGCGAAACATCTCTGCATTTGAAGCATTCATAGCTTTTATGGCACAATTTGCTTTAGAAGAAAATAATATTTTCTGTGGTTATGAACATGCAAAATAATTCTAGACTTTATATGAACTGCTGCTTGGGGATTAGATGAGGATTTAATATCTTTCTCACAGAAAGGATTAATTAAAGTGTCTCAGAAAATCATGAGCAAAACAATTTCATATGCATATAGAGCTTTTAATTTATTTCTCTACAGAAATAAATGGTGTATGGTGATTTGTCATTTCATATCTTTTTCTTTAAAAAAAGGAATAACTTTAGAATTTTTTCATTGCAGCTGCTGAAGGGATTTAACCTTGCTTTCAAAATGTCAAAAGAAATTGAATCATGGGAGTCTCCTTTAGAAAACTTTGAAAACCCATTGTTAGGAGCTAAGCAAATACTGCTTAAACTAACAATCTATCCTTTTGTTTCATTTTTTTTTCTGTGCTTAGCAGTGAAATTGGTTAGGAAGTCTACTGGCCAGTTGATAGATCTAATTGCTTTTCCCAGTTCCACAATTGTCCCATGCAAACTTTTCCTACTCTTTTCATGAAAGGCCTCGATTGTCACCAAAAAGCTGAAGAATACACACACACAATCTTTTTAATTGGTAAAAATTTTCCGGCTTTGACTTTTGTGATGCAATTTTTTTTCTAATGCAAGCAGACATTTACCATGAAAACTACGTGTTTTCAAAAATTTCCAATGGTACAAATAATTTTCAGAAGTTTTTTTCTTTTGTCCATCTTGACTTGGTAATTCTAGTAATCTGCTGTTGGACTCTTTCAGACTCTTGCAGTTTGGATTGTTCCATTGTTAATGCACAGCTGTTATTACCAGATCAGATTATTTGCTGAACCTGATAAGAATTATGATATAAGAATGGTGTGATGTTTTGGGATATGGCTCTGATTTCATTTCACCTGTAATGATGTGGGGGACTAGCCTGATGAAGTCATGGGTCCTGAGGGAGCTGGTGGATGAAGTTGCTGAGCCACTTTCTCTTATATTTGAGAAGTCGTGGCAGTCCGGTGAAGTTCCCACTGACTGAAAAAGGGAAAAAAAGGAAGACTCAGGGAACTACAGCCCAGTTGGTCTCACCTCTGTGCCCAGTAAGATCATGGAGTGGATCTTCCTGTAATCTCTACTGAGGCCCATGGAAAATAAGGACATGGTTGGTGACAGCCAACACGGCTTCATCAAGGGCAAGTCATGCCTGACAAATTTAGTAGCCTTCTATGATGGTGCTACAGCGTTAATAGCTAAGGGGAGAGCAACAGATGTCATCTACTTGGACTTCTGCAAAGCATTTGACCCTGTCCCACAGGCACCCTGGTCTCTAAATTGGAGATTGACCACTCGGTGGATAAGGAACTGGCTGGATGGCTGCACTTAAAGGGTTGCAGTCAATGGCTCTATGTCCAAGTGGCAGCCAGTAACAAGTGGTGCTCCTCAGGGGTCGGTACTGGGACCAGTGCTGTTCAACATCTTTGTCGGGGACATGGACAGTGGGATAGAGTGCACCCTCAGCAAGTTTGCTGATGACACCAAGCTGTGTGGCACGGTTGACACACTGGAGGGAAGGGATGCCATCCAGAGGGACCTGGACAGGCTGGAGAGGTGGGACCGTGCAAAACTCATGAAGTTCAACCGGGCCAAGTGCAAGGTCCTGCACCTGGGACATGGCAATCCCAGGCACAAAGGAGGAGGACTTGCATCCTGTGCATTCATGGATGAGAAGCTCGACATGAGCTGGCAATGTGCGCTGGAAGTGCAGAAAGACAACTGCATCCTGGGCTGCATCAAGATGTGGCCAGCAGGTCTCGGGAGGTGATTCTATCTCTCTACTCTGCGCTTATGAGTCCCCACCTGGAGCACTGTGTCCAGCTCTGGAGTCCTCAGCACAGGAAGGACATGGACCTGTTGGAACAGGTCCAGAGGAGGGCTACAAAAATGCTCAGAGGGATGGAGCACCTCCCCTATGAGCACAGGCTGAGCGAGGTGGGGTTATTCAGCCTGGAGAAGAAAAGGCTCCAGGGAAACCTTTCAGTACCTAAAGGGAGCTCCAGGAGAGATGGGGAGGGACTCTTGATCAGGGAGTGGAGCGGCAGGACAAGGGGTAATGGTTTTGAACTGAAAGAGGGGAGACGTAGATTAGATACAAGGAAGAAATTCTTTACAGTGAGGGTGGTGAGAGCCTGGAACAGGTTGCCCAGAGAAGCTGTGGCTGCCCCATCCCTGGAGGGGTTCAAGGACAGGCTGGATGGGGCTTTGAGCAACCTGGTCTGGTGGGAGTTGTCCCTGCCCAGGGCAGGGGGATGGAACTCAATCTTTGTGGTCCCTTCCAACTGTGACCATTCAATGATTCTATGATTTTAAAAGTTCTGGAAGAAGGTTAATGCCTAACTCTATTCAGCTCATGTATGAGCTCTGCATTTTTATTGTCTCTTCAGCAAACTGTCGACAACAGAAGCTCCTGATATTTGGACTGTAACATTTGCAAAACAAAAATAATGAAACAGTTATCAAAGTGCAGGTACATTATTAGTGTTTGCTTTAAAGCATGGCTTACAGGTGAATTGATATCTCCCTTGTTTGACAGTTCAAGTTTGTATGCTCATATTTTAAGCAAGTCAGGTATTTCAGACAGCCAGAGCTCATGGTCTGATGTTCGGATTCGGGCCACGTAATGATATTCAACTGCGATGACAACACATTTACCATCAGTCAAAGCCCTGAGCAATTGCAGGGAGTGTACCCACCTCTTGCTTTCACAGTAGGATTTGCCTTAGCAAAGCACTGTTTGCACACTCTCTCGAGCTGAATTATATCCCCATTTGCAGGTTAAATGGAACACTTCCATACGAATTGCTGAGGCTGCTCCGAATGCACAGCTGCAATGTGCAAGTGTCCAATCTGTCCCAGTTAAGTGAAGGCACGTGCAACGGGTGCTTATCCTGAAATACTTACAATTTAAGGGAACGCAAGAAGGAGGGATAGACCCTGATAGGCTGCCAAGAGGACTGATTTCCAGCATGTGCTCTTGTGGCACTCATGGAAGAAAAAAGCAAGAGTTTATTTCCATCTTTACTCATTGCCCCTCTGTGCACAGTTTCAGCTGTCCACACTGATTAAATGACTGACTGAATGAAAATCGCTCTTTTTAGCAATAATAGGGAAATAATATGGAAAACCTTCCTTCCTTAATCTGCATTTTCCCTTCCAAAGACCTTAATACATGGTTTTCTAAGGTGCATTTCCTGTTATCAGTCATCTTGCTGTCAACCATCTGTCCCCACAGCTAGCAGCAGGCACTACAAATAGCATCTGAACTTTGGTGAAATCTGTTCAGGTAAAATGCCTTTCACCAACTTCTGTTTAATTTACACGAAAAAGCAAAACTGAGAATCTATGCTAAGTCACAGAAGAGGACGAAATTATATTTGCAGACCTTAGCAGCTGGTGTTTCAGAGAACTTGGATGAAAATCCAACTAATCTGGCTGTGCCTCAGGGTCTGAAAGTCTGGAAATGTCTTTTACCACCTTGTGTCAGGAATGACATAAATTAGAGCATCCCACAGGAAACCTGGCCTGGCACCCTCCATTCTCTCTCTCCACAAAGCAGTAATCCATGACAGTTGCTGTGAAAAAGGTAAAAAAAATAATAATTAAAAATCAGCCATTACTGTTTCATGATAAAAACACCAGCAGAACTGCCTGAATTCCTTCCAGCCCTGATATGAAAGTCTAAAGAAAATAGATTCTTTACTGAACAAAGGTCATTTTAAAAAAAAATAAAAATATGTTTTAAATCATCAATTCTTAACTTTTTTTGCCAAAACTATGTGACCCCAAAAGAATTAAACTTACTGAAACCAAACAAAAACAAGCATTTTTGTGAAGGCTATTTTACAAGAATTATTTTATATTATGCTTGTAAATATTACTCTTTTTATTACTCTGGTGACATTTTCCCTTTTATAAGGTGCCAACACTGGCAACCCTTAAACTGTATCCATTTTTTAATTAAATATCTGGCAAATTTTATACATAAATTTATTTTATACATACACATACATGTACATAATGAGAAGATATTTAAATGGCTTAGGCCAAATTTCAGAGCTTCCAGCATATTCATTCAACAACCAAGAAATGTGTGGTTTTGTGTTTGTTTGGGTGTTGTTGTTTGTTTTTTTTTATTTGGTTGGACTCAATGATCTCAAAGGTCCCTTTCAACCACTAAGATTCTGTGATTCTGTGATTCTGAGAAAGCAGAGTTAGTTTGAAAAAGAAGTGATGAATGGCAAACTGAGAGTAAGATCTAAAGAAGCAATCAAGAATGAAGAGTCTAATGAAGAACTTTATAAACTTTGCTGTACAGCTTTTCCCCATAAAGGCCCAGGACTTCACCTTTTCATGCCTTGAATCTGGCTCATTTCTTCAGTCCCCAAATGCAAGATGTCTAAGGCAATGTCTTGTCAACTTCTGCTACCCTTTTTTGATGAGCATCTCTGTCCCTTGCTTAGGTGGCCAAGATCTCAATCCTGCAGCACAGCATAGGTAAGAACAAAAAAAAAGCAGGCAATATTCCTACCAATGAGAACACCCAAGAAATTACCAAATAGTTGCCAGGGACCAGCATCTCTTGGATGGAGTGGAGCACACTATTGGATGATCTGGTCTACTGATTTAAAGCCCACTTAACTTAAAGCAGTATTTCCATGAACTTTATAAGGCAATCTTAACTCATAATTTTCTTATAGAACTTTTCCAAGGAGTTGAAGAAAGGATTGATGGCCTGCAATTTTTCAGTCACTGCCATGGTCCTGTAAGATAAATATGGATTAACTATCCCAAATTAAATATTTAATGTAATAAAATGCTCTTTTAAAGGCATGGAAGTAGGACTTTGTCATGCATTTTAATTATACTTAAAAAAGTCAGGTCAGTGTCAAATTTGTTCTGTTCAAATCCTAACATGCTCCAGAGATAAATCTCTTCTGTTTGAAGAAAGTTAAGATAGTCAAGGAAGCAGATCAAATAATTAGGAATGGGTGAATTTAAAATCACTGTTTCAGGTTGTCAAATAGATTAGAGTTCAAAGACTGAACAGTAAATTATACATATGTATAATATATAGGTACAATTTCACATTCCGTTTTTGTAATTGGAAAAAAAAAAAAGGAGAAAGTATGTCTTATTAATTCATCCCAGACTCTCTAGATACTCGATCTTAGATCAGCAATGACATTAAATAAGTCATAGTGAAATCTTTGGGGTACCTGGACAAAACTAACATGAGATTTATTGCATCATAACATATCCATAGCTTAGTCTAGCTGAGAATGGGTACATGTATCAGCTTTTATACCTCTTCTACTTTCCTTTTTGGAACTATGCTAATAAACGATGAGGAGAGGAGGTGCGAGCTCACTAATGCAGTGAAATGAAAATTGAAAATTTCAGCTTTGTTGCTTCAGGTCAGGTACCTGGTGTTTTAGTTTAATTGGGCGTAGATGAAGCTATAATGTTTCAAGACTTGCAAAATGAAGAAAATGAAATATTTGACTGGGAAAGTGCTGAAGTTGTAATTTCTCTGACCTTTACATTAACAGCTGAAACTGTTAGCTAAGTTGAACACTACTGGTGAAGGCAAAAAGACATAAGGCTTTACAGTGCTGACCTGTTACTGGTTCTTAGTGGTTTGCCTGCAGTAGAACATAGATCATAGCTCCACTGCATCGTTTAGGAGCACAACCCTTCAGCTAAGGACAGAGGAAGACTATTTTTCCTCCTCCTCTCTCTTCCTGGTATGAGCCAAGCTGGTGGGTAAGAAGAGCTGGATAATGGAGAGGGAAGCATCCTCCCACCTTCCTCACCTGGGCTCGGATCCTTTGCTCACAGTATAAAGGGGCTCATCTACAGTGCTGGGTGACCCCAACAGCTTCAGATTTTCCATCTTGGGGAAAGCCGTGTAGGGTTAGGGGTGTATTTTGAGTAGGAGGCAGGTTAAGGCTTTGACCACCACCTGTGGCACAGACGTAGCATTTGGGGTTTTAAATGCTTTTTTACAGCATAGACCATTAAACCACGTTGGACTGTCTATCCACGATAAAGTGGATAAATGTGTTCAGCTGTCTGTGGCTCCTGCACCTTTATTGCTGCCTTTCAAATGGAAGAGTTAACCTGACAATTTAACACCAACAATTAAGATGAAAGAGGCGAGCAACCCTTAATTTCACAGCATGGAGCACCCTGAAGGCCACCCAAGGTAATACGTGCTAGAGCAGCCAGCTTGTGAGGTGCCCACACTGCCCGAGTGGCCGTGTCCTGGTGATGTACTTACCTCCGTAATGACACCTCAGTAATGAACGTTTCATTTGATTGCTGCTGAAAGGGTTTCAGTTGCAGCAGGACAGACTCTCTTGGGATGAGGAACTTGCTGGCTGGTCCGAGCAAATCAAATCCACTCCTGGAGGTGAATTTTCAGGCTTGCCGTGGGGTATCCTGTGTGTCTGTGCCGTGGGGAAAGGGCAACACTGCGTGACTTCCAAATGAAACATGGCACCCCTTGACACCTAGCTTGCTTCTGGAGACCAAAGTGAATGTGAATTCTTTTCCCTGCTCACAGCGAAAGCCCCATTTGATTCCCCAGCCTGAAGAGACAAGACTAAACTTCATTTGCATGCAATCACTGTCCCATAACTATATATATATAAAAAAAAAATCAATAGCACAGCGGTTCTGTAGCATGTCTTTATTGTATGTTATGTTGATGCTACCAAAATCAGTGACTTTCCCAGCAGCTTGCTGCCACAATCAGGTGTAAGAAACCTTGAATACAGCAGCTTCCAAGCAGCTGATCACACTCTAGCATTTTTCAGTATCATGACACTTTTTTTCCCCTAATAGCTTTTCAAAGACCACTTTAACTTCACGCATTCTCTGAAAATAAAGCACACAGTACAGTGAGCCATCACACATGTTTCCAAACTCAGGTGGAATTTTTAGGACAAAGCCAGCATTGAACACCCAGCTGAGTTCTTACGGGTTGCCTTGCAAAGTCAATAAGGGCTCGACAGAGCATCAGTGACAGCAGGGAGGATCTCGAGGAAGAGCTGGTACTCCACATCTCTTACCACAGGAACCCACGAATAAGAGAAATGCAAACTAACTATGCTGATGTTTAAAAAATCAGCACCAGCAGCACTCGTCTAGCCCGATGGCAGCATCCCCAGCAGGAGGGGGATGCCTGTTGGAACCAGCAGGAAATTCCCTATAGGTGCAGGAGGCAGCAGGATGGGTTTCTCAAGGCAATTACAGGTGACTGTCACACCAGTCCTGCCCACATGATTCCAGCAAGAAGTAGGAGGAAGGAAACAACTGACAAATTGCATAAAGCTCACTACAGATTAGTCCCACTACTGCACAGTTCTCCAACATAACTGAATTTTCCACTGTCTCATATCCATGAGCACACCTACACCTTCAAGTATTCCCAGCTGCTGCACAGACACATTTCATTATCCTGCCTTGAACTGGAAGAAGGTAAAAAGCAGGATTTCTAGCTCATGGAAACTTTCTTTCTTTCACTCCCACAATCACTATTTTTTCCACTTTGCGTTTCCAAACTTTTGTACAAATTGACCTTAGTGCAAAGCTCTGAAAGGACTCTTCTCTGAGCAGCTGTCCATTGAGAGCCAAAAATTCATGAGCTTTCAGTCTCCTAAACTCAGAGATGTTGCAAGCTCTGATGTGGCTCTGCAGAAGCTGCCTAGAATTCAGAAAAAACAGTGTGCCTGATGTGTGTAAGATCCAGTACTTTAAATAAATTGCTATCTTTTGATAAAAGAGAATCCTGCCTCCTACTTTACCAGCAGCTGTATTTTCAAGTTCTGCCTCTCAGTCAGTAATGATCATTTTTACTGTCCATAACATGTCAATGCCATACAAGGCACTGTCTCCCAAGACAGGGAGAGTTAATAGTAACATCTGCTCATCAGATCCTATTCCATGTAGTGATAAACCAACTTTGTCAGTGCAATTATGAATTCACAAGGGGATGTAAGCTTTGCACCTCTATTCTCCACCACCCCATGCAACAGCCAGGCAGGTAGGCTCCGTGTGTAGCCAGAAGAGTTAAGTGCTTGAAGTAAAGATCCAAGCAGAATGAGGGAGCACTCAAGCCAACGAAGAGGAAACATAGGATTGCTTAAAACCTAGCTACATTTACAAATTTGCTATTTTCAGCTGCAAGAAACTGAAAATTTACAGCACCTCCTTTAGCTGTAGGTAGGCATCACAGCACTTCCACATAGCAAGATGGGTTCTCCACCCAGAGAAGCTATGTAATAGATAGGAGCAAAGCAAGACAAATCCCATCATCTCTTCAGTAAAAGGCCCAAACTTTAAAAGTCTGGAGCATTTGCAGCTATAAAGCAACTGCCCTCTTCGGTTCCTTCAAATAACTATTGCAGCCATTCTTAATTAATAACACCTATTTCCTTAGCACAACAGGAAAAGATAATTCCAGTGAATAGCAGATGTATGATATATAATGTGAACATAACTAAGTATCTTATTTAAGCATTAAACTTAAATCTTCACAAACGTAGTGACAACCTACAATGATATTTGCTGGAGGCAACTGTTCTTTCATACTCACACAAAAGCATTATTTATAGCAGCAGAGCACATCTGAACAACAAAGGAACATGAAAGGCAGTGATGAGAGATAGATTGTAACAAGCAATAAATCAGACAGCACCGAATCGTTGAATGCTAAAGAAAAAGAAGCCACCTAAAAATAATATTGTGATTTAGCAAAAGACATTTAAAATGTACTTAATCTCAAGTTTCTTGCAAAAGTAGTGAAATTTAGACTTTTATTCAGAATTAAGTATGTTCTTAACTGCTCTGCTGAGTCAAGGTCTAAAGGAGGACAATATTTATGATCATTTCCACACAGGAAAAAAATGAGTCGAGGGAAAGTCATAAAGCTATGAAACACATAGGTACATCTCAGTCAGTAGCAACAAATATCACTGACAGAATAAACTCTATTAGCATTCATTCCAGATTGAATTAGTGGCATTCCTGTGAGCAGTCATTTTTCACCTTCCACTAAAGTGCCTTTGCTCATGAAAAACTGCTTTAGGAGACTTAAATACATCTAGGAGCTGTTACAGGTAAACCTTTCTTCTTTACCCATCATTTTCACGCAGGACTATGGCAACATTTCAAGTAATTCAGGAATGAAACATTGAATTAATATCTTTGGTGTCCATCTTTGCAAACAGCCTATGATTTTCATGTATGTGGGATTTTTTAATATGTGTATGTGTGTGTGTGTGCATGCATATGTATTACCTTAAACAACAATTTAAACATTTATCTAAAGAAATCTCCATATTCGGCACTTTTTTTTAGAAGTGCTGTTCATCAAGCATTAAGATTTTGTCTTTCCAATATTTAGCACAATTATTTTATTATAATTATTACTTTTTCACTGATTTAAAATACAAACCTTTTATAATAAAAGTGATCAAAACTATAGGGTACGTGGCCTATGCAAAGACATGAAAGAACTGTTCAATCAGGAAAGGAAACGAGTGAAGAAAGACATGGAACCAGTCTTCAAATCCATCAGCACGGGATGGGCCGAGACATGACGGACATAAATTACAGCAGGGACTTTAAGGTGGGTATTCGGCACAAAATAAATTCTCTAATTGTAAGGTTAAGGGAAACCTCTGAGACAGGTTGCCTGGGAATGCAATAGAAGCCCATCCCAGGGGCTTTTCTAGTTTGGTTAATGAAGCATCTATCAAGAAGGGTTTAGGAGCAAATTTGTCTTGCCACCAGGTTGGGAGACAGATCTCTTGACATGTCCTTATTCCCTATTTTTAATAATTCTAAG
Source organism: Gallinago jamesoni (assembly GCA_025769975.1). Lineage (NCBI taxonomy): Eukaryota > Metazoa > Chordata > Aves > Charadriiformes > Scolopacidae > Gallinago > Gallinago jamesoni. The sequence goes on from JAOQGH010000012.1 coordinate 48,812,257, forward strand.
GTAAAAGCTAAGTAGAAAGTATTGGAAAAAAAGGAGAATGGAGGATAAATCATTCCAGTTTCTCTATGCCAGACTGAAGAGTCCGATGCTACATTGTTCTTGCACAGTTGTGGAGCCCCACAGTGACCAGTCTCAGCAGTAGGAATCAGCTGCCTAGATGCCCTAAAGCCTACACAACACCCTCGGGGCTGGCACAGGCTGAGACATTTCCCACAGGTAACTTAACAGACATCTACAGCCACGAGGTAATTTCCATTTATGAAGATAAAAGCAGATGCACCTGCTCCTCTTAGTGGAAGTTTGCTCAAAAGGGACCATAGATTTAATTCCCATTTGTAAGTATGTACATGTTTTGGCTTAGCAAAGCTAGCTCCTGCCATTGCTCGCTGGTGGTGTAAAGTAATATACGTGACTGTGGGAAGCAATCTTTGATACTAACAGAGAGCAACCTCATTCATTAAATTAAGTTTCAGTCTGAGTCTATAATAATGTGACAGTGTCTTTGCAGTGAAAGCCATTTGACTCACACTAAGTACAGAGAGTCTGAGCAGCTGCAGAGGTCAGCACTGAAGTGTGAGTCATAAAATTAGTTTCAAACACAGTTGTGTGATGAATCCGAGCATATAGCCTCCTTTGGAGAGAAATAAAGCAGAACTTTATGAATCAGATGAGAAATGACCAGAAGGAGAAAACTGTTTTCTCGTCTTTGATGTAAGTTGCTGGTCTTTTTCAGTTTGAAGAATCCATAAAAGTTTCCCAGTGAAGCTGCGTATTGTCTGTGCTGAATTTCAACCTCTGCTGATAGCTTCGCTTAGTATTCCCACTGATCCCTTAGAAGTGGGAAAACACAGGCATATGTGAATTACCTGAATCCAGGGAGGTTTAAAAGGGAATAAAAATGATGTTCTTAACAAGTATCCCCCCTGAAAACGTTTGTAATTACCTGGCTGGAAAGTGCATCCTGCTTTGCGCAAATAGTCTAAAATGAACAACCTTTTCCCCTCGAAGCTATGACACCCAAGGATGCAAGAACATGAGTATTTCAGAGCAGAAAGAGGTTCCAAGTAGAGTTTCTGTTGACATTTTTTCCAATGTCTTAACACTAAATTAATTTCAGAAGGTTTTCAGGATACTGTTCCAATATCAAATGAAGACAATGGTATTGATATCAACAAGGAATAAAGACCTACTAGTTGCAATTTTAGCATGTTTTCAGTTTTCTGTGAACAAACAGCTAAAGACCAAAACATACTGACCAATTTTGCACATCTGCCCTATGGTAGTTACTTCTCTAGTGAATCAATTCCAGCTGCAACTACAACTAGCCCAATTTTAAAATTATTTCAGCAAAGTTTGATTAATTCAGCATGGGAATCCATAGGATTTTGGCCACCGATGCCTGGAACCCTGTCTGCAACTTTAGAAAAGAATTCAAACCAGCATTCAGAAGACCTTTTGCAACCAGCAGAAAAGTCCACAGTTCAAGTACCAGGCATTATCTCTCCACCACTTGGTGCTTTGGTCAGTCCATTACACCCATGCTACAGCAGTGGTGTAAAACACAGCCAGGACCACATGGTAGCAAATTTTACTTGCTCTGAACAGCTGCACAAAACAACACGCTGCAAAGAGGAGACAATGAGATTTGCTGTATCCTCATCTGGAGCTTTGAACCACCCATTTATTATTTATGCCAAGCTGTAAGAACGACCCGTGCCTGGCACTCCTAACAGGATTGAAGCTATCCCTGTGAAGTGACAGTGTGCTCAGCAGTTGACCTTCCTGCAAGCAGGGCATACCTGATCAATCCTCATTTTAATTTCATAAATAATGCTTTGCTTTCCAGTAGGAAAAATGTTGTAATAATTCTCTCCATAAAATGTATCTCAGGATATATTTTATATAAGGCTCCATTTTATTTAAATACCACAACCTATGTACATATTTGACTTTTTTTTTCACCCAGAAGCAGTAAAATATATTAGAGATTATAGAAGTATTTAATTTTTAGAGGGAATGTCATTCATAGCAAAAATATGATGGGCTACTAATCCTTATTTATTAAATTTCTCTGTCTTGCACAGAAGGGTGCGTGCTTTCCAAATCCCCCTTCCCTCTTTAGGGACTCACTTCAAATTTAGTCAATTTAGAGCTTTTCCATTCATATATTGGGTCAGAATCTAAACAGAGCAAACCTCCAGGTTCTTATGCGAGCCATAAATTCGACTCTTAAATCCTTCGTCTGTCAATCTGTGTTTTATGCTACAGCAAATCACCTTCAGAACCATTTCCTTTCCTTCTTTACAAAGAAAGCCATTTTAATCTATGGCACCATCTAGGTATTTTCTGTTTAAACTAAGTTTAATTCTTCTTCTGTGTCTTTTCATGGGTAAGATTTGGGGACTCCTTTTTGCTCCTCCTTTCTACATTTCATGGGAGAGCTAGAATAAAAACATGAATTATCTTCTAACAGCAAATAATCAAAAGGGTCTGCTGAAATCTATGGAAAATCTCCCACCAAATTCAGTCGGGTGACTATTTCATCCTCCAAGAGGCGGTCTTCTAGTATTGGTAGCTTTTCTAGTATTGGTTCACATCCATGAATAGTCCCAAGTTTTGCTTCTTCATGTCTCCATGTACATCTTATTTTAACTTAAAGTAGTAATAGGCACCGGCCAGAAAAATATTAATTTCCCACGCTAGAAACCAAACAAAATCAACCACTAAAATATTTGGAACCACAGTTTAATACTAGTTAAAGTACTGTTTACAGTAACAACTGCCCATGTCACAGCTTCCCACTCCTACCTCCACCTGGAACAGCTACTGAACAGTTAAAACACAACGCTTTCTCCGATGATCCAAGGACCCTCTTCTTTCTGTAGTTGGACAGCTGTAAAAGCCATCTCTATTGACTGACCTTCTACCTCCCTTTTTTGGGGAAGTATGATCATATACTCTAGAGCCCCTTTTAAGACCTTTGTATACATCTGCTGTACTGGCATCCATTAACCTTAGTGTGGGCACATCCCACACTGAAATGACTTGGCATAGACATCGGAAAGTCCTAACTTCTAACTCTTGCGCTGACATAACATCATTCTTATACAGTTGTTAGTGGCCAAAGAGTTTTCCACAAGGGCAATACAAGTAGGCAGGTACAGGTTTTTGACTGGGAAAAAGACAACATCAGTAACATTTTGCTTTCCCCAGGACTCACATCCATTTTAGAAGCTCTTCATCAAGTATCTTTCATTTGTCATGAAACTCGGTAACAATACTCTTGCATCACCAGTATATCATGAAATAAAATTTTAACAAAATTGTAAATTTTGAATATTTTTACAGCACTTCTTAAACTGTTTTTTTGCAATAGATTTTGGTACATCCCTGCCAGTTTTTCTCTGCCTATAGCCAAGTGTATAACTTCTCACACTTACCTTTCCCAAAGAACAAGATGTACTGTTATTCAGCTTCCATTTTCCTATTTTGTTCTCCTTTCCTTTCTGAAAAGTCAGAGAGTATCAAAGAGCACAATAAAAACATTATTTTTTAAAATAGAACTGCATTTCTGCCATTAATTTAAAAGCTACATAGTCATAATTTAATCTAAATCTAACATCACGAAGCACCATTTTTTCAGCTGACTTCCTGACCGGTTCCTTTTAATGAGTTTCTTCAGAAGCATAGAACTGGAAAGCAATTTCAAGATAAACCTATATAGCAATACCCTTCTGCAGTAAAAAAAAACCAAGAAATATACACATGGATTCTTTCTAATCGCATTGTATTTTCAATATTTTTTCAAACCAATTCTTGTTCCACCAGCAGTGTTGGGCTAAGAACATAGTCAAGAAGCACCTTTTAATTTCAGGTTCTTACTGTTACTTTAATTTCAGAGACATTTTATTTTCCCATTCTCTTCTCTTTTGCACTGTACTCCTGGTTCACCTAGGGGAACATTTTTTAAACCAGTGTGTCACAACACTTGTCCTGTTCCTATTATTTTATGTACTGAGGACTTAACAAAGTCAAGCATCCAGAAGTTAATTGCAAACATTTATTATTTGTTAAAAAAAGGCAAATTTCTAAGTTAAACTGATATATCCAATTTACCCTGGGCTAAAGCAAGCAAAACAAGGAAATTATTGGAATTCAGTCCCTCAGACTGAATCATCAGATTTCTAGTTTCTTACATACTTTGCTCAGTCAGTCCTGCTTCTAATGCAAGCTGTTTTTTAATGAACGAGCAATATGAATGGTATTCAGAAAACTTCCACTGAGCAGCCTTGATATTGTGTCTTTGGCTTGTTGTAAATGTAGAGCTTTAGACCTTACCTGCTTAAAAGTTGATCTTCTCATAGTTTGGGTTGGAAGGGATATTTAAAGGTCATCTAGTGCAACCTCCCCTGCAGTGAGCAGGGACACCTTCAACTAGATCAGGTTGCTCAGGGCCCCATCCAACCTGACCTTCAATATTTTCAGGGATGGCACATCTAGCACTTCTCTGGGCAACCCTTTTCCAGTTCTGGGCAGAATCACCTCCCTTGAGCTGCTGACCACACTTCTTTTGATGCAGTCGATGTTGATCAATGTGTGACCGCATGTTGATGGCTCATGTCCAGCTTTTCATTCATCAGTATCCCCAAGTCCTTCTTGGCACGGCTGCTCTCGATCCCTTCTTCACCCCAGCCTGCATTGATACTGGAGGTTGCCCCAATCCAGGTGAAGGACCCCGCACTTGGCCTTGTTGAACTTCACAAGGTTCACATGAGCCCACTTCTCAAGCCTGCCCAGGACCCTCTGGATGGCATCCCACCCCTCTCCAGTGTCAACTGCACCACTCAGCTTGGTGTCATCCACCAACTTGCTGGGGGTACACTCGATCCCACTATGTCATTGATAAAGGCATCAAACAGCACTGATCCCAGTACCGACCCCTTAGGGACACCACTTGTCACCAATCTCCATCTGGACATTAAGCCATTGACCACCACCCTCTGGATGCAACCATCCAACTAATTCCTCATCCACTGAGGAATCCACCCATCAAATCCATACCTCCCAATTTGGAGAGAAGGATGTTGTGGCGGACTGTGTCAAAGGCCTTATAGAACTCCAGACAGATGACATCATAACTCTTCCCTTGTCCACTGATGTAGTCACACCATCCTAGAAAGCCACTAGGTTGGTCAGGCAGGACTTGCCCCTGGTGAAGGCAAGGTGTCTTGAATCACCTCCCTGCCCTCCACGTGCCTTAGCACAACTTCTGTGAAATGTTTAAGGTATATATGCAGAGCATTCAAGAGCTGTATTGTCATGCAAATTTATCTAAGTTAATTATAGCTGAAACAATGTTTTATTAAACCGTTACCTAGTTTTCTTGCTTTGTAAATTAAACACAGCATAAGTGTTTTGTCATTATTCTCTCTTTTTCCATTTTCTCCAAATTCACTGATATAAGCAAATCAATCAATAGGTAGTTTATTTATATGTTAATGTAACAGCAGAAGAGAGGGAAATGTTAATGCTCTGCACTCCTTGCTACATTTCAGCTTGTTTTCCTCCTCTTTTACACTACAACTCTACTAAATAGTTTTCAAATGAGGACTGCTTGAGACGCAAGGTAGCCTTCTCTTTCCCTTGTTGAAATTTTTTTGGTATTTATTCCCTCTCCCCACTCATTTTAAACTTCTGATGTGAGTGCCATAGGCTACTGAAACTGTCACCGCTTAAAAGTTCTTGAATTTTATCTCCTCTTTTGTTCAAGGGGACACGTTTCTAGTACAGCCCTAAACACCACACTAAACCAGTCTGATGTGGTGGAAACACAAATGACTTAAATCTAAGGAGCGCATTCCCACCAAGAGCAGAGAAACGGAAGGGCACATCGTTCCAACAGCTTTCCAAGGGCATTTTCTAAGTACTTTGCTCAGGGAGTATTGTGGCAGGATTTGCAGCCCATGGGGGACCCACCACATGGGAGCAGATTGTTCCTGAAGAACTAGGAAGGACCCACATTGGAGCAGTTCACGAAGGACTGACTCCCATGGCCGGGAACCCACACAGGAGCAAAGGAAATCCATGAGGAGGAAGGAGCAGCAGAGGTGAAGAGTTATCTGCAGTCACAATCCCCATTCCCCGTCCCCATGTGCAACTCAAGGTGTGGGGGTTAGGTGGAAGAGCCAGGAGTGAAGTTGACACTGGGAAAGATGGGGTGGGGAGTGGGAGGAAGGCAGTTGTAGTGTATTAGTACTATCCTCTGTTACTTATTGCAAAAAATTAAATTACCGTTTCCCAAGTCAAGTCTATTTTACCCATGACAGTGACTGGCAAGTGTTCTTCTTGTCCTTATCTTGACCCAGGAGTTTTTTCATCACATTTTCTCCTCCTGTTCTGCTGAGTATGGGGGATAAACAAGTGACTTGGTGGGCAACTAGCAGTCACAGAATTATAGCATCATAGAATTCTCTAGAGTAGAAGGGACTTTCAAGATCATCTAGTCCAACCATCAACCTACCTCTGATAAAAACCATCTAAGCACTAGGTCAACCCATCTTTTAAATCCCTCCAGGGATGATGCCTCAACCACTTCCCTGGGCAGCCCATTCCAAGGCTTAAGAACCCCTTCTGTGGAAAAAATTGTTCCAAATATCCAGTCTGAACCTCCCTTGGTGCAGCTCAAGGCCATTTCCTCTTGTCTTATCACCTGTGACTTAACCACCACACGTACAGGGAAGAGTGCAAGGGCGGTGGAGGCATTCTGCTTTACCGGGAAAGTCACCTAGAGACCCATGGGGCTCCTTTTCTCCTTTTTGCTCTGAGCAGTCCCTGGTAAAGATGCAAACGTGCCAGTGGGTCTTTAAAACTTCGCTTGCTTGTTGTTTGTTTCTTTACGTAGCAAATTTAAAAATATACAACCTAAGCAAATTGTTTTGAAACAAGAATGGGCAAGTTCATTGAACAAACCTTTTGAACAAAGTGGTTAAGATCAGCTATCCCTAGTTAGAGTTCCTCATCTTTCTCTTGTTTTGTGACTATATATATATATATATAAAAAAAATATATGAGTGTCCTTTAACACCAACAGAAGCATTTGGCTGCCCACCTGCAATGGAAAGGACAAATTCATGGAAGGTGGCAAAAGCACACCAAACTTCAGCTCCATCCTGACAGAGTTTGTGGAACACAGTGCCTTGTGACCTGCTGAGTGGCCTAATAAAACCATGCTAAGCCCTTCATGACTTTGAAAGAGATGCAAGGGCCCTCCCTGTGTTATGACAACTATTTTTGGAAAAGAAATATAGTTAAAATAACCTTTAATTTTGTGAGAAGCAGCTGCACTAAAATTTTACAAGGAATTTGGTAGGGGCCACAGATATGACCTCGGCCTCACACGTTGGTCTGCATGATTGAAGGGATCCAGGCTGGACCAGCCAGGAGGTGTGCTGCGCTCTTAGCTAATATGTCTTACTGTTGCCAAGTGACATAAATTCAGCACAATAGTCAAATACTGCCATAAGTCAACAGTTTGCCTCCAGCTAGTCATCAATCTTGAAATAAGTTGCTGAGATGCAAACACAGCCTTTTCATCATTTCTCTACAATGGAATATTGGGTTTTTTCCTCATATTTTCTCCTCTCTATTTCTATCTCCTCCCAGCCTACTATGGGCAAAAAAGTGTGACACAAATGTCCGCTGGTCCGTCAACATTTCTTTAAGTCAACAGCTACTACTCTCACTCCAGCATGTTGGCATGTTGCTCCCTTATCAGCTGGAAGAACCCAGAGTCAGGTCTTCTTTATCTTGCCACAGTCTACCGAACTAGTTTTGCTTACACGATCCAGGGCTGTGCAAGTTTTGAGTCGCTTGCCTCAGGTGTTCAGAGGGAAAATGTCTCTACGGTCCCTGATGTACAATGAAGTTGGAGGGAAGAGAACACGATATCCTCCTCATAATTCCTTCGGTGGTACCCCACGCTCCTTTCTCTTTCAGGATAAGTACTTCAGGTCATTTTATGTGGCAGTCAGGTGTTTTATATGATGGTAGAAATCCACAGGCTCAAAGATTTGCGTAAATATATTTTGAGTATCATGCTATAGGACAAACTAAGATGGCTTTTAGCCTGCTTTTCTAAAAAAACAAAACCTGCATAATCACACTGTCTATCTTTCCAGTTCCCCATAACTTTTGAGCCCACTGGCAACGTGCAGTCACATGTGGCAGGTGCATCCAAGACTTTAAGAGCCTACAACTTCACACACATCAGCTGGAGGAAGCATTGGTGTCATTACAGAGGGCTCACAAAGGATTTTTTTTTTTCCTGCTGGACTGATTTTCCATTTTCATGAGAAACAACAGGCTGCCCAATATATACACACACAGAAGGCACCAAAATGCACAGTACAGCCACCAAGATGCATGGACAATCTATCACACATGGTTTCTTCCACCCAAAGGTGCACAGAGACAGGAGGAGACCACTGTAGCAAATACAGTATGGTTTTTCACAATTATTTTTTTAATAAGACATACAAATCATGCCTTAAAACTTACATATGGCACTAATTTTAACTTTGAAAAATAAAGGAAGAACACATCCCTCTTATTTTAAGTGCATCATTTTTAATGCCCAGAGAACATCCTGTCCTGCAACAACACATTTATGGCATCTTATTCCTTCTGGTCTGGAGCATTTTGCCTCAATCAGTAAAATCTGTTTTGCTTTAATTTCTGTTGATGGTAATGACCACTGTCACTATTCTTATCCCTCTCAAGTCTTAGTAATTTTCAGCATTTAGTCAAAGTTTCAAGTCCTACAGTACATGGTCAATTATTTTGCAGGATACTGATTTGTAAACTCTTGGAGCAGCCAAATTTAGGAGAGGACACAGGAGGTAATTTGCTGCACTTTTTGTAGTAGTGATCATGAAGTACAAAGAAGTGATCACAAAACATAAAGGTTGTGTTCGCAGTATCTTTGCTGGATATGGATTTAACTGAGAATGTGTTGTTGAAGGAAGAAGCTACTTAGAATTTGAAAGACAGGCAAGTGCAGCAGGTTTCTCAGGTTGATGTATTTGAGCAAGGCTGCACACTGGCAGACTGCTGCTCTGGTTCCCTCATTTAACCACTGAATCTGTTTCTTTCACTTTTTCACCATCGTATCTCAAAGAACATTCCTGGGGAATGTTTTTTCCATTCTCCGCCGGACTGCAGCTCAACTGTACCTGTATCATACACTGCAAGTATCATTTTTTGAATTAACCAGAGGCAGAAGAGAGGTCTGCCTGCATTTTCCCAGAACTGAATTACGGATAGCAATGTGTTTTGTGAAAAATAACAGTAAGAGGCCTGAGATGCTGCACAGTGGTATTGATCTGTGCTTGGTCCTTCCACTTCAAAACCCAGTACACAAAATCTTGTACGCAAGATTTTTCCTACCCTTGCACGGCCAAGGAAGTGAATTGAGTGAAAAACGCCCTCCTCACTGCCCCCCGGATGGCAGAAGGTGGTCATGTGCTTTTCAACATCGCACCCATTCCATATGTCACCCCTACCATAGGTGTATAAAGCAATATTTACTAGATGTTATTAAAGAAAAAAAAACGCAAAACCCACTAAAAATCGCTTTCAAACAAAATAGTTTTGAGGGGGTTTTTTAAGGTATCTGAGAGGTTCTTCCTTCTTCCCTACACACACACACACAGAATCACAGAATCTTCATGGTTGGAAGGGACCTTTGAGATTGAGTCCAACCATACACAAAAAAAAAACCCCAAACAAATAACAAAACACCAAACACAAACCAAAAGTACCCAACGCAACAATCTGGGGCACTAGATGTGGCACTTTAGCAGATGCTCTACACGTCCCTTAAATCCCTCCAGGGATGGTGACTTCACCACCTCCCTGGGCAGGCTATTCCAGTGCAGCTGGTTGGTGGGACCCGAGGGCAGGACCTGGCACTTGGCCATATTTAACCAACCAACCAACCAACCAACCCACCCCATCCTCCCTTCACACTCACCTGTCACACACAAGGACCTCCCAAGGCCCAGCCCCACCAACCAACTGAGGGGTGGCTCTCCCCACCTTTAAATCCCCGTGTGGCCCCTGGCCACGCCCCCTCCACGTCTGATTGGTTGCTGCAGACTTCCTGCTTCCGGCCAGGCCTGTGAGGGGGTGGAGGGGGTGGGGGGCGGGGTGTCCCTAATTGTTCCTTCCACTGTATCTCCTGGTGCTCTGGAGTCCTTGGAGCCATAGAAGCTGCTTAAAATGGGCTGGTCCACAATTGCTTACCCACCAGCCACAATTAGTAAACTAATTATCTGTCTCTCTCCCTGACAAGGGATTCTAGACCCTCAGACCCCTTTAACTGCAGTCTTCCCTCAAAATCTTCTTCACCCATAAGACCTTGTCTGGACATCATCTAGAACGTTTGGTTGATCAAACAGCATCTAGGTGGCTCTACTACTCAGAGAAGAAGCCAGATCGTAGCTCCTGTCTGCATATGTTTAATCAAATCTTCAAACACTGCGTTCCATACTTCCCTACTAATTAAAAGGCTTCATTGCGTTAAGCACACAAGTGAGCCTTAGTCATTACCAACAGCCTGTGTTCAGCTTGAACCATGTGTCTTCGATTGCTGTGTTTGGCCATTTCCAGCCTCCACATCCCCAGTGCACAGAACTGCAGGCATCTCCCGTAGAATGCATGGTGTTCCGACAGGCCGCACAATCTCAGGCCTTAGTCCGTTACCTGCCTGTTCACCAGTTACACTCCTAACAGTCATGCTCCATTACCTCATCCATATTGCTATAATAATTAGCCTTCCTCTTTACAGGAACGCATGGCTTTACTGCAACATGCTTTGCATCTTAAGCAAAATTCCAGGCAAGTGAAAACAGGTGTAATACATCCAAACCTAATGCCCAGGCATGAACACAATTGTTGTTTGACCACTATATTGGATAATGCACTTCTGTCAGTAAAGAATATAACACTGCCTTTACTTTGACGGTATTTGACATTTACAACATGATCTACACTGTCTACAGAAGGCCAGTCCAGAACCTCATGCTTCTGATGGCTGGGAATCCAATGTGCATGTTAATTTATTCATTGCTTTTTAATACCAATTTGCTCATGCACCAGTGTTGTCGCTTCACTTGGCTTTGTCCTTCTAGCTGACTGGGAAGCTAGTGGTCTTCAGTATTTACAGCTGTCATGTTCCAACAAGTTTTTATTTCATTAGCCTAACCAAACCATGCTCTTTTAACATCCTCTACGTGGACTTTAGACTCCCATGTTCTCCTCATCACCCCTCTGTGACTGTTACAATCTGACTTCATCTTCCAAGAGGAAAAACTGGAAGTTTATACAATTGTCCGGGTAAGGTCTTACGGCATCTCACCCCATGACCCAAGATCCTTCCCTGTCTTTGTTGAACAGCCATCCCTGAAACTGGATTAATTATCCCAGTTGCTTTTTTTCTGGCTAACTTCACCTTTTTCGAGTCACCATAGGGTGACTGAACCATCCAGATTTTCCGCATGAGATCCCGGCTTTACAGATGTCATTAGCAAAACCTTGCTGAACTTCCAGTAGGGGAACGATTTCACATTCTGAATTGTCACCAGCGGCTTCAGCTTCCTCCCTCCCAGACACCACCACACAAGGAACACAACTTCTGTAATCACTCACAAAAATCTGGCAAGCTTGGCACAAAAACTTTCTCCTTTGCATCCCGTTCACCTCCCTTAGCTCTTGCATCTTTGAAGGACAGTACTTCACATCTATTCACCTTCAGCTGGGGAATAAAACCCCGCAGTATAAAACAAATGAAAACTCCACTCAAGAAATACTGGTAGGTGTTTGAGCTTGTGCTTCTGCTCCACAAGAAACCACAATTAAAACTGAATCACAGTTCCATAAGATCCCCTTGGCAATTTCATTGCAGAAACAGTGCCACAAAAAAATATAAGCCATAATTTTCTTCCTCTGGCAAATTTCATTAAATGCATATTTTCTTTCCTGTGTATCTGAAGAAACTCCTTCAGTTTTCATATGCCCTTAATGATACGTGAATAAAGACAATAAGTTTGCTTTCAAGCAACCCATCTATGTGGGCAGCTAGACTGCAGCAAATTGTCTTTTTAAAAACCCCAACACACACAATGGGTTTTATCATCAGTTAAATAAACTACTTGAGCCATAACCGGATATTTAGCTCAGGAATATTACCTTTGCTGGCATTGTGATAAGAAATAAATGTGTGCCCTCTGTAGAGGATTCAGATTTTTGGAGCAGCTTCCTAAGCTACTTAGTAGAAATCTAGGACAGACAGAAAGATTTTGGGTGCATCTATGCTAGCCTGTTAGTTGAGATTGAGTGCCCTTTTGAATTGAGCCTCCCGATTGTCCCCACTTACCATGTTTTGGTTCACATGGCTGAGAACACAAGCTGGCTGTCTTTCAAATGAAAATCATCTGGAAGAAGCTTTCCACTGGCACTCACAGTCACTGATGGATGTGGACTCCACAGGACCAGACTAGACTAATCCAAAATAAATCCCTCTGAAATGTGTGTTATCTTGGATGTTGGGTCTTCAGTGCCAGGTGTTTTGCTCTACAGATCCACTCCTTACTGGTCTGCTGTACTTACTGGCGCAGGCAGACAACCCAGGTCAACCCAAATGTCAGGCACCTCCTTCTACTGCTTAGTTTCATCTTGGTGAAGTTTCAGAAGTTTCAGTGCTGGGATGCAGCTATGTCTCAAAACACTTGGATATTTCTTCAAACATATCAGTGCCTCTTAAGGAAACAAAACAGGGCTAAAAATATTGTATGTATTTACTCCCTTGCTAGAAATGCGATGTTTCTGCTGGAGGTAACATAATGCAGACTCTTCTGCAGTTGGAGCAATTCTTCCATGCCTAGTTGGAAACCAGAGAGGAAAAGGAATAAACTTAATCAATGAAACAGAAATAACTGATCTAACAGCCCTCAATCAACAAAAACACTTTTCTTTGGCTAGAATGAATCACAGTGAAGTTAGAGGTGCATCTGTTCTGGCCCCAGCTGAAAAACACATGACTCTGAACAGCTGAAGATCCGCCTGAAGTCTTCAAAGGCTGAGAAGACTGCGTCTCTTTAAGTCAGCTAATTCACTTATGGACAACTCTGAGCATCCCTTCAGGTTGTGCTGTGTCACCTTGCGGACCACAAGGCTCAACGAGATGACTGTAGTGGGTGCAACGCCATGGCAGGGACACCTCTATCAGAGATCAACGTGCAGCAGTTTACGGGGGGAAGCAGTACAGCAGCTCAGTAATGGTCAGCAAAAAGCAACAGCTGGGAGCAAGCAGTACAGCCTGATAATCCTTAGAAGAAAGACCCAGAAAGGCAGCATTATAAGGCACTTTTAGTAACACCAATGTGCCAAATTCAAAGCAGAAGGAAGGGCTTATTCATCTTAGCAAGGGAATACAAATATAACCACATATAAGCAGCTCACCACTGTTATTTCATCCTGTCCTGTCACACACACACACAGACTATGGCTACATGCATTTTTCCCCTGCCAAGAATGGTCTCCAAGGAGAGAATATCATGTGCTTATCATCCTGAAATGCATTAATTTGATGAAAGGAAGTTATTAATAGTGGCCAACTCCTTTAGCAAATTTCAAGCTTGTTTCCTGCCAGTATGTTACCCACAAACATCCGTAAATCCCAAACTATTGATGGCTCTGTGGGTGTTGCTAACATTTGAGCTGCTGCCAGGACCTTGAGGGCATGAACGGCCCTTTCTGTCCCTGACTGACCTCTCCTGGGGACACCCCTACCCCTGCCCCTGGCTCAGGACCCCATTTTACCTCGAGCCCCAGTGTGCAGCAGTGCCAGCCTCCAGCTCCCCACAGCCTTACCCTGCCTGGCCACCGGACCTGCTGACCCTGTCCCCAACCCATGGGCTGATGTCCCAGCCCAGCCTCAGCACATCTCCATGTGTCCCATGGGAGGTGGCCAGTTCCCCAGGCTGGAGCCGCCGATGATGTCCCAGCAAGTAGCCACCCCAGCAACACCCTGGGACCCGCATGTGTTCCCCATCGCTGCGTCAAGCACTCGTCACTCATAGTCGGGGACTTGCTCCAGATGGTCCACGCAGATGACTTCTGCTCCCTGGCATAGCTCTCAGGGTCCTCCATGAATACTGCTGCTATAAATGAATTTGCAAGTACATCTTTGCAAGATCACTTGCACAGCAGGGCCATGTGTCCCTTTGTGCAGCATGTGATAAACTTTCTTATAATAGCTGTGTTAAAAAGAAATGCTTGCTTTTATTTACAAAACATTGAAAATGCAAACAAAACCATAACAAATCAAATTCAAGGTGCTGGGTCCAACAAAATGTCATCCGTCTGACAATAAGTATCCAAAAGACTGAAAAAATACAAGTCTTTTTCACATCTCAGGAGCTGCTGTATGAGGACAAGGGCGAGAGGAAAGCTTTCCACAAATGAAATTTGGATGTCAGTATGAGAAGCCTGTAGGAAACCGGATACTTCTGTTTTCCCTGTTCAGCCTGAGCTACCTGGGAAGAGTCTAATTCTCCAAGAAGCCCTGCCAAATGTTGAGAATTAGGTCCTTTCAAAATGTCATCCTAAATGCAACCTATGTCATTCAGAAAGCACTCATCAGTTCTGCAAATCCTCATTTTTATCTGTCAACTCAACTGCAGTAACACACAGGGGACACAGGCAAAGTTACCCTCTGGATGGTAGAACCATTAATTTAGTGATCTTTTTTTTTATGGATGCCTAAGCTTTTTTTCAACTAATAACGTAGGAGCGGCTGTGCAGACTGCCAGGACTCGGTGAGACACAGGTAGGGTCACTGGTGGCTCCGTAAAGATTGTCCATTTGTATTTAGTTTAGATAAAAGGAAGGCTGTCTGTCATAATGCCACACATGGGCTTTGCCAAAAAGCCAAGCTCTCTACAAAGTTGGATGTGCTCCAAGAAAACATACAGCTTGGGGTCAAATTATCAGGTTTGCTAAGTGGTGAAACAGATGAACATATTGAAAGACTTTTTGGGAATTGAAGCCCAGCTAGTCTGTACTTAATTTCCTCTCAGAATTTATATTTGGCCAATGGTCTTCACAATCCTACTGTTGTAATTAGTGCATGTAATCAGGACCAAAAAAAAAATTATAGGTAGGTTTTTAAGAGAAGACATTTCTAAACTGCCGAGCATCAAAGCAACAGTGGCTGGGTGAAAGAAACAAGGGGATGTTTCCCATGCCAAGACTACAACCTCAGCGCAGAGGTAGCTGAATGCCTGCAGACAGCTGGGATTTGTTGGAGACACCACCTTTGACGTGCCACTTGGCTTTCTCTTCCACCCCCCAGCCCACCCGCCTCTACCTCTTGCTTTTCTCAGGAAGTTCCTGGCAGTATCCCCAAAGGAAAAATCCATCAGCCCGTTTTGAAGGCAATAAAATAAGCTGTCCTTTGAACTGCCAGTATCTGGCAGGATTATAGTAGCTGAAAAGGAGCCTTTAAACATAAAGCAGAGAAAAATTTCATGAAAGAGTTGTCTCCAAATTAATACTGTCTGCACTAGAAAGCACACAAGAAACAGAGCAAGTTAGCTTAGACCAGAACTGTATCCTGGGAAAACCGTGCCAGTCTGCTTTAACAACCCCGTGCAGCCCTTCACAACTGGATAAGGACCAAGCACAGACGACTGGAGAAATATTTCATAGAATCATAGAATCGTCTAGGTTGGAAGAGACCTTAAAGATTATCTAGTCCAACCATCAACCTAACCCTGACAAAAAAAAATAAATAAGAAATAAAAATCACTAAACCATATTCCTGAGGACCACGTCAACCCATCTTTTGAACACCTCCAGGGATGGTGCCTCAACCGCTTCCCTGCGCAGCCCATTCCAATGCCCGATAACCCTTTCAGTGAAGAAACATTTCCTAATCTCCAGTCTAAACCTCCCCTGGTGCAACTTGAGGCCATTGCCCCTTGTCCCATCACCTAGGACCTGGGAGAAGAGACCGACCCCCCCTGGCTACACCCTCCTTTCAGGGAGTTGGAGAGAGCGAGAAGGTCTCCCCTCAGCCTCCTCTTCTCCAGATTGAACACCCCCAGCTCCCTCAGCCTCTCTTCATAAGACTTCCTCTCCAGACTCCTCACCAGCTTCGTTGCCCTTCTCTGGACCTGCTCCATCAACTCAAAGTCTTCATGACATATAAATCAGAAGGTTTGATACACAACGTAAAGCCTTGAAAGAAGCTCCGGCATCCAGCTTGGACCCCACACACCTGTCCAGAGCTTTGACTTCTCATCCTAAAAGGAAAAATACAGGTAGCTGTGGCAACAGAAATAGCTGTGCATCCCCACACCCCTTTACAACATTAAACACAGGGGTAACTTACACTCTGAGAAAGAGACTGGCTCAAAGAAAAGAAAAAAAAATCATACTTTGCTATTAAACCAGATAGTGAATTTCACTGAATTTCACTATTATTTATTTTTTTTTTGAGTTGGAAGGGACCACAGAGATCATCTAGTCCAACTCCCCTGCTGAAGCAGGATTGCCCAGAGCTAGAGCATGTTA
>JAOQGH010000012.1:48853456-48863784 GCA_025769975.1 Gallinago jamesoni
GAGAAGCTGTGGCTGCCCCATCCCTGGAGGGGTTCAAGGCCAGGCTGGATGGGGCTTGGAGCAACCTGGTCTGGTGACTGGTGTCCTTGCCCAGGGCAGGGGGGTTGGAACTCGATGATCTTTAAGGTCCCTTCCAACTCTAACCCTTCTGTGATTCTATGAAATGGGTACTGTGCTACACACACTATTAAAAAGAAGAAGAAGAAGAAGAAGAAGAAGAAGAAGAAGAAGAAGAAGAAGAAGAAGAGGAGGAGGAGGAGGAGGAGGAGGAGGAGGAAGAAGAGATCAGAGCAGTGAAGCCTACAGCCTTAGTCTGTGCCACGCAGGACTGACATGGTAGATGTTCACTTGCTGAACATCAGCAGTTTGTTCCCTTTCCTTTGCAGTACACACAAATCCAAACCCAGAACCAGCTATTTTAGGAGGGACTACTTCTTTTGGCTTTCCCCCCACCCCCATCTCACAACAGGAGTGTGACGCAGTGCATTTTTCAAATCTTTTGGTACCTTAAAGGAGTGGTGCTATGCAGACAGAAATCATGAACATCTTCCTCTTTCCCCCAGTAACTCTCAACAGACTTTACAAAAGCAGTTGGAGATAGTGCGTGACCACATCATTTTATGTAGGGGAAGAGACATCAGGAGGTGAAGAGGTTTGTCCTCTGTACCTGGGAGAAGCTGTACCCTTGCAGACTCCAACGCCTGAAGGGTCATCTGCCTACAGAGGAGGAAAAATTTCCAGCCTCACCATCCTGTGAGACAGACTTCTTGGGGTAACTTCTTATCGGGTACTCCAAATCAGAGTTTTAGCTTTGCTTAATTCAGCAGCGGTTACAAAAATAGCCATACTCTACACAACAGCCAGTTTGGATTCCCATAATCACACCAGAGTGCTCACAATTCAGCAGCAACACTCAGGATTTATTATTCCTGGTGCAAAATTAGGCCTCTTTTCTCTTACTTTACAGGAAAAATAAAAGCCAATGGTTTTTGTCACTAGTTATGTTGTTATAAGACAGTTTGGGCTGTTTTTCCTACCAAGTTCCAGTGAGTTGCCACTATTTATGACCCCAGCTAGAGAAGTCATTTCACAAGTTAGGAAGATGAGAAGATGAGCCATATTCTGATGTTTAAAGGAAAGGCTCATGCTGTTGCTACTGCAAGCCCTCTCTTATGTGAACGTTTAATCTTCCTGGAGTATTGAATCACGGTTTGTAGAGCTGGAGACTTTTATGGCCTTGAGGCTTGAGAACAGAGGCTTGAGAACATTCTCTCTTTCTCCAGAATTTACTAACATTAATGCAAAAGCAGCAAATAACTCATGAGGAAGGCAATTTTGGAGGCTGCTGAAAACACAGAAGCCCTTACATTTATTGAGTATTCATTCAAAGCACTTTCCTGGGGAACAGACTGCTTCATGCAGCAAAGACAATAATTTTCAAGGATCATTTCTTCCAAGAAGAGGTAACTACATCTGCACTCTCTCTGTGCTTTTCCCACACATCATAACAATGGCAACGTTACCTTAAATTGGGGATCTGATAAAAGCATCCAGAAAAAAAGTTAAATCATCAATGCCCTGACCCGTTTTTCCAGTAAGTAGGAAAGTGCCCAGAAAAAGTGGCAGCCAGCATGGATGCACTTTGCACTGGAGACTCCCCCGTGGTCCAGGAAACCCCACACTGCTGAACTGGCTCCAAAAAGCCCTAAAAACATGGAAAGGGAACCCGCTCATCTTTGGTGAGCAGTGCACAGCAAATCTACTGCAGGCATATGCTTTCCGTGGAGAAATCTCATTCCTATAAAGAGAGCATTGGCCATAATGCTTGACAATATCCGAGTTATTTTTGGCAGATTGCAGAGGAGTTTGCAGCAGTAGGCATTTGAATCATGCATTCAAACTTCATACTGATCCCTGCTTTTTGTGCAAATTTGAGTCAGGCCTGGACTGTATTACCCCACAGAGCCAAGCAGAAAAAAACGATAAAATACGCAACTCCACCAAAGGACAAGGTTTGCATGTGATCGAAGATTTCTAGGGGACAGCAGTCACGTTACACACACATTGAAGAGCCCTAATTTAACCCTGAGTGCCACTGTTCCTGCTCCAGAGGTAGACTTGGCACTCGGAGATAATTAAACAGAATTGCACGAGATATCCACCTCCATCTCTGCCTTGCCAAGGCACCCTTCCAAAGCAGTTATTTAGAGGAGCTCAGTCAACTTGGAAAAAGGATGCTTTAAGTGCAACTGGTAATTATTGTTGGTAATTTCCAACATAGTAGAGATGGACAGCAATTCAATTTTGATTTCACTGCATATACAACTCCCTTAAATAAAGTCAGAACCCATACTTTCCTCACAAAGGGTAAGCAAAAACGTTATTTTCCAGACACCGAATAAATGAAGGCCCATGCAGACCTCTGAAAAAGCATATTGCACTGCACAATATCACCCAAGCCTATCCTATGTGCTGCTAAAAGTATTATCCACAAGCTTTTGAAAAAGAGTGTTCTATGTGTATTTTTAACCTTTAAATAAAGGGCATGCTGTGCATTTTATTGCTTTAACCAACATTACCCACATGAATATGTTAAAATGAACAATGAAACATTCTGGAACATTTTCTAAAAGTGCATAAAATAAAAGTTCTCAGGACAGCACTACCCTGACATCATATTTATAATAATCCTGAATATGCAGTAGCAGTGGTACAGGCAATTAAAAGGAGGGAAGGAGGAAGAACCAAATAAAGAACGAAACAGCACAGCAACTTTTCCTACTTCTTTCTTCACAATAATTCTCCCACTAACGTGTTGAGTAGGCTTTTTCTATCCTGTGCTCAGACCCTTACAGACATCTGTGGCTTTAAATGTTCTTTCTGGTCCTGAGAATGGAAAGGTTGGCTAAAATCCCTCCGTGGGGAAATAGCTGAACCATGACTGAGGAAGACAATGAAGTCCCACGCTGGGCTCCAAGAAGCATCTGGTATGACTCAGAATATTTCCTAGAGCTGAAGGTTACAGTACAGTTGAGCAGCTGACTTGCCACCTTTAGAGAGAGTGGATTTTTGCTCAAGAAACTCCAACAGAATATGGAATCGCCATCCGCAGCCCTGGAAGAGCTGACCTCTTGCACTCTCACTTACTTTCAGAATGTGGGAGAGAGTTTTCACCTCCTCTTCCTCTCTTTTACTTGTGTTGGGCCATGCAGAGCTCAACCTTTACAGTCCTGGCATTTGAAATAAATATCTATATGCATGAGAACTCGAATGGTTTGAGTTTGAGTTCGTATGTAGCATATAGCTTAAAGTGAAACATTTTAAAAATACTTCTTTGTGCACATTACATGCAACTTCCTATACAGAATTATTGGAACAAAGAGGATATACAGCATAACTTTCTTAACCCGTTTCAAAGTTCCAAATATCACACTGAAATGTGCCTATCAAAAAACGTTCTCTTTTGCTTGCTTACTTGAGCAGTATCCATACAATTTTTTTTCCACTTTCTTTGGTGAGATCACTGCAAAAAGGATTTGGCTGCCTGTACGTATGATCTGTGGTTTGTATATCTGGCTGGAAAATACAAGGACCATAATAACTGTGTTCTAGAACAGACAAGAGTTTCCAAACTCATTATAAAGAGGTCACTTGCAATAAAAAGTTTGGACCTGGAACCTGACACGGAAAGTTCAAAAGCTGGAACCTCACTTCTGAAGGCATGTATCTCTTTGGTTAATTAATATCCACAATCATCCATTTGCAAATATGCATCACATAATTAGTAAAGATTACAGTAGCTGTATGTCTAATGCTACCTGATATGGATTATCATGCATTTGCACAAAGCTTTCTGGCAAAAAATCTCCTGGTGAGATTCAGAACAGAGAGGTTTCAGAAACTAAGTCACCTCCCAAGGGGTTTTCTACCAAAAATCCCATCTTTCACAGGCCCAGTAGCATAAGGTGTGCAGCCTATGTACAACCTACTGGTTCCCTGTGGCAGAGTGTTTTGATCACATTGATCTACTTTGTGCTTTTGAAAGCCTATCGTTTCCCCTATGAAGCCACACATTCCTAAATTTCATCATTTCTTGTTTTGAATTTCTTAAGCCAATAAGATTCCTTATTGTTCATCTTGTTCTGACACAATGCAGCAGTATCCAAGCTACTTCAACTGACCGCATCCTACCGGCATTTCAGATGTATATTCAAGTCTTTCTTGTAAGAGGGAGAGAAATGGAGGATGTCTTAGTGGACCTTCTCTGTATCAACACTAGTACTTCTACGTTTCTGTTCAGCTCACTGTGTGCACACGCTTAGCTTAGCACTTACACAGCCAATGTGAATTTGCCTTATGACAGAGCCACTCTATCGTAATGGAATTTTCAGTGTCCTCTGGCATAGCCACCATGGAAAATCCATTATCATCTTGAGCTTTTGCGTTATGTAATTAATGTAAAAATTTTATCTTTTTCTCCATGTCTAGACTTGATTTTTAAAGAAGAGTCCACCCAGCCTCCAGTTCTTTATGCATAAGTGGAGACTAAACCCTCATATCTTATCTAGACAGAGGAAAAGCCAGTCATTTCAATTTAATTTCAAAAAGACAGACACATTTTAATATCTAACTCTATAGCATTTGAGTGGTACTTTCAATCAACAGTTAAACATTGTTATTAGTACGTTTCCTACAGTGCAAACGAACATGGCAGAGACTACATGAATCTAATATGACTGCATCAACTTTCACTCTGGTAGACAGAGAGCCCATTACTGTATTCTTTGTGACAGTCCTCGTCTGAGAAAAGCCAGAGATTTTTCAGGAGCTTATCAACATCCTAGATAGAACTTCAAAACTTACCGAGAGGTTTTGAAGTCATGGCCCTAGAGAAACATAAACCATGTAGATACACCAATAGCATATTGCCGTAGCCATGAGATAGACATATAAAATAGTACAAGACTTAAATCTTCTAAAATAAAAATTCAAAACAGATCATCTCCCCTCTCCTGACAAAATATACTGTGGCCCTGATATGCTATCTGTCATAAAAATATGTCATATCCAGTAATAAGCACAATCAGAACACGAAGCAGGAAATATTTCTGAAGTGTAAACATAAACAGGAGTTATCTTTGGCTTTTGATGATGATTCACTGTATATATTTCCAAGGAGGTCTTGTGATATAATAATAAACAGGCTGGCTAGTTTAGAAACTCACATTCTTAAACTCTGCAGAGCCCACTGCCTGGCTTAACCCATATATAATTAACTTCAATCAAGCATATTTTTCCTCTAGGTGGCTGCAGAGCATTTAAAAAGTTGCTAGCTCCAGACAGAATATGAAAGAAAAAGAGCAAGGGAAAGAGCAGATAGGAAAGCACTACTTATAAAACAGCCTTCCTCCTCATCTTGCTCCCTTTGCGAACCAGAGTCAAACTCTCGTTCCAGCAAAGTCCAGTTCCCTGAGCCCCTCCAGCCCCTCACACACCCCAGTGCAACTCAGCCCACACCTCTTCCTGATTGCTTTTAATCAAAGACAACTGCTAAAAAACAGGACTTGCAAGAAGTGGCAAGAGCCAGCTTACCTGAATTGAAACATTCGAAAAAATCACTCTTTCCTGGTTTGATGGCTTCCTGTGCGGTCCTGGCCCAGACCCACACAAAGACATAGGCCCATGAAGTATGATTTAGGCAGAATTCAAACACCTGTATGGTCTCGGCTTGGTTGCCCTGACCCCAGCAAGGCTGACCTTTTCTTGCTGGATCCTTAGTTCCTGCCTTGACATTTCTACGGGCACCTCTGCTTTTGCTCTGCATGTTCTCAAGACCGCGTGGGCATTGGCGTGGGCACAAGCCTGACCATTGTCCTGACAGTGAAGTCCTCCTGCCCACCAAGGAGGTCTATCTCAAAACAGCAGCAGCGCTGCTGTGGTCCCTCCCATTCAAGATCCAATAGACCAGAAGGAGAAGGTGAGCGTGACAGTTTGATAACGATACAGGGCTCAGCCAGGAGGCAGAGACCTGGTTTCTGGTCTCTGGTCACTTTGACTTTACCTGCTACTTCACGTGCAGAAAGCTTTGGGTAAGAGATGCTCTGTGTACTACCACAGTTCTTTAACCTTCCCGAATCCAAGTTGTCAATTGCAAAGCACCGTACAGAGTCTGAAATTACAGTGGATGAAATGCTGTCTCCAGTGAAACTGGTGGGGATTTTCCTACTAAGAACACAGGAGCCAAGACTCTGAACTGTCATCAGCCTTTTTTTTTTTTTTGCAGTTCTGTACTTGAAGGCTTTGAAGACCCAGACACTTTCAGGACACTGCTGAACATTAAATCCAAGCTTCCTGAATTAAAATGCTATGAATTAAAATTTCCTGTACTGAACATAAGTAACTCCACAGCCTATCAGCCTGGCCTGGGAGCCACAGGAACTCACATGGATGTTACAGTCAGAATGACCTAATTCTGGGTGAGGTAGGATGAGATGAGATGAGCAGATGGAGCCAAGGTTTGTTCTCCTTCATGACAAACTTACCTTTCAGTATGTTGTTTTGGGCATGGTCATTTACTTGGCTAAATACAAAGACAGCTCCGATGTGAATTAAGTCTTTGAAGAGAAATGCTCATGAGCTAGAGCAAACCCTCCCGATCACAGAACGACCACCATCAAGGGTAATTTCCCTGCTCATCTGTGGGATGAGCCCCATGGGAAGGATGCTAAGATAAATTCTGGGCTTTGTCTTGTCTACAAAGTCCTACACACCTGAATCTGCCTTTGCCTCTTTTTGTTGTCTAGGCAGGGACTCTGTGGAGCAGGTCAGTGCCCGATGTCAGCCACCTTGAGTGCACTGCCTGATGGAGGCACGAAGCCATTCCTTCTCTCTCCATCACTTTCCACTCCATAAAATCCTCTCTGGTCTCCCCACAGAAGCAGCGCGGGGAGATGTCAGGGCTGTACAGCAGTTTGTTATGAAGCTTGCTGTCAAACTTGGCAGTGGTTGCGACCTGCTTTTAAACCTTTCTCACCGGAGAATTCTGTGGGTAGAAATTGTCAGCGCTGAGTGTGCCTTTCAGCCTTCAGGAAGAGGGAGGCGGCACAGCTGTGCAAAGCAGCCCCTATTGCACGTCTCCTGAGGAAGCCCAGCTGACAGGAGAGGGAAATCCCAGGAGGCAATATGGAAGGAAACACTGCTGCTGGAGGTTAGGCAGGATTCCTACTTCGTGTTCTCCATGGGTCCTTGGGAACCACAATGTTTACAGCCCATACCTCTGGGAGGCCACTGATTTCTTCCCTTTGTGGTGAACTGTGTGGCACCCGCTCCGTAGTTTTCCTTCTTCCACGGATCTTTCCACAGGTGGCGAGCCCGAGGGCCCGTATGAAACCACGAGATTAGCTCTGTCAAAACAAAGACCCCATTTTCATGCCAGTAAGGAAAAAAAGGAGAGAGCAGGGAAAGCATGAAATAGAGTGTATGATATATAGAAGGAAAATTGGTTTTTAACAGAATCTTTTCAAAGTTTTCCATTAAACTTTGGTTGCTTGCAGAGCAAGTTTTGGAATGCAATTCCCTCATCCCCTTAGGATGGTCTGCATTTTATTATGTTAGTAAGGAAGCCCAGCTTATTCCTAGCAAAGCTACTGTACGAAACTTTTTAAGCTCAAGCCAAAGTGGCAGAAGTAAAAGCCCCTCCTTGATTGATTTTCAGCCACCATTCTGGGGCCAGTGATTTAATGCAATTTTTATCATGTGCAAAAGAAACTTTGGCTACCAAGCAATAGTAAATCAGAAATGATCACCTCGTAATAAATGAGAGGATATCTATCCAAATGTTACCCATATGACGACTAGATTTCAGCTGAGATACCTAACCAGAATGAGCGAAGGAATATATCGGGAGAGGGAAGGAGGTACTGGTCATGAATTAGAGGAGATGAACTGAGTAATGAGAGAACGTCAGAAACTCTTCCTTCCTTCCCTGCCTGGTCCCTTTCCCATTTCAATGATGCAGGGCATATGAATATTAGAAATAACTGCACTGAAAGAAAAGGAATAACTGCAGTACCAGGAGACCAGGAGAAGAAGAGATAGGGATGTGGACAAGAGGCAGAATTGTTGGTCTGTTCCCTTGGCGCAGGCAATGGCAGGGAAGTAAGGTGGAGTAAAACCTGCAAATCTCTAGCAATTCTTACGGTTCAGACACATTAGGGAGACAGTACGAATGCTATGTGACCAAGGTGAACCCAGAGAAAGGATGAGACACTTCAGTAGGATCTCAGGAGCATAAAGAACCTTGTATGTATCTGCATAAACCGTATCAGTTCCATGTATAAAGAGTAGCTATGGTCTCCAGGGATGCCATTTAGAAGATTTCATATGCTCTGGCAATTGTGACACACTTAAACATCACAGGAAATGACCAAGTCTTTAAGATGCAATTTACCTCACAATGTAGCCAGGGTCTAGTCTTCTTAAGGTGCCTCCATTCAGATCAAACTTTCCTAGGTAAAGACAGAGCTTTCTGCTTTGATTTGTGGTGAATTCTGCAGGAAGTGCTACAGAAAGTGATGTGACTTCTCCTTGGTTTCTGAAGTTATTTGTCTGGAGGCTGTGAGCTTTGAGCCTCTGCTTTCTCACAGTCTGTCCCAGAGATACGTGGCCATATCTGAGTTGCAAGACGGTGCCTCTCAAACATGCTGTCAAGAGAGATCTTGAAAATATCCTGAAATATAATATCTTGAAAATATCTTGAATACCTTGAAAATCCTCCAGAAGAAACACTCCAGTATATTGCACCAAATGCTTTCTGTCTTCCACGTGAATCTTGTAAATAAGATCTATGTTAACCAGATAACTCTGCTTACTGCTCTCCTGTGCTTTACTCTGTATGTGCATACAGGTTGCTCCTTTTCTTCTCCTGGGTCAGCAACGTGACAGGCTATGTGTTGCACTTCACTTAGCTAGGCAAGTCTTGTTCACTCAGTTGCCCTTCTATTCCACCTTGCCGTTTGCTGCTATTACAGAAAAAGAAGAGGAACAAATTTTTTAACACTTTTTTTTTTTCTCCTGCCAAATAGGTTTATGAAATCACATAGTGCATCCATGGGTATCTGCGCGTGTTCATCACGCTCTGCATGGATGTCAGCTGCGGCCAGACCTCGCCTCTCTCCACTAGAACAGCACCATACACCCAGAGGTTACAATTTCATCTTATCTTGAAATCTTCTCGGGGAGATTACATTATTGAGAAGGGCAAGCCCAGTGGTTCTTAGAGATCCCTTTTATGCAACAGTAGCAGCAGCCATGGAAAGAAAGAGTCGAGAGGCAACGAAGTTCTTGATCCCATCTGGGCAAAGAGTACAAAGGGAATCATCACGTCTGCATGAAGAGAGCGATGGTGATGGAGTATTAACAGAAGAGGCAGAATCCCCAGAGTCAAACACTATGGGAACGAGTAAAAGCCACAGAAGGAAATGGAGGCTAAAGAGAAAGGCCCACAGTAAATATCTGCAGATGCTGTCGTTCGCAATGGGGGCTGAACCAAGCAGGAGTAGTCACACACTCACATAGCACCTACTAGCCTTAACAAAAAAAAAAACAAAAAAAAAAGAGGGGAAAAAACCCCAGCCTCACTGGTGAAGGAATATTCTTTTCAAGATCAAAAGTCAAGCAGCAATAAAATCCGTGTCAAAAAACATAGGCAGAGGAGGTTGTGCATGCTCACTCGTGAACATCTGCACTAAGAAGCCACTTAAGTAACCACGCAACAGCATGGAAGAAACATCTGCAGCGCGTAGACCACCAGCTGTGCAGTAATAATACTTGGAATATCCAGAGTGCCTTTCATCTGAGTACTGCAAAGCATTTTCCAAACAAATTAAGCTTCACAACACCACTGTGAGCTTCTTATTTAATGGCAGGATTATTTCATCCTGCACCAAAACGCCGTGGCCGCCAGAATGAAAAGCAACACCTGTTTATCATCTCACAGAAACGTCGTACGATTTTCATGACGGGAAGTGACAAAAAAGGCGGTAGTTAAACTGAAGTGCAGGAAGAACTGAGGTGGCCAGAATTAAATGTTTAGAAATGAAAACTCAGAGAAACAGAGTATTACCCCTCCCTCTGCTTTTTATGCAACCTGTCACATTATTTTCCGTGCCCCCATGCTGTTGGTCTTTATTTCACACCGGGAAGAGAGAGACTCCTCGGGCGTACGCTTGTAGGGGTGTCTGCAGATGTGCACAGATGTAGGGGTGTCTGCAGATGTGCGCAGAAGTACAGAAAAATACCTTCCTTGGTTGTGTACACTCAATAGAACG
>JAOQGH010000012.1:48863884-48880732 GCA_025769975.1 Gallinago jamesoni
CAGATGTAGGGGTGTCTGCAGATGTGCGCAGAAGTACAGAAAAATACCTTCCTTGGTTGTGTACACTCAATAGAACGGGTTGCCTCTGTACTCCTCCAGCTCTGTTTCCATAAGGCACCCCGAGGATTACAGGACAGCCCTGCCTTCCAAGGCAGCCTGCCACCTAGTAAGGCCTGGGACAAACCGCTCGCTGTGCGTTCCAGCCCCCTGGGGTACCCCGGGTCAGCAGCGCTCTGACCTGGCTCTGCTGAGCCAGCGAGACCTGACCGCACGCTTCTCGAGAGCGAGGAGAAAGGCTGGAGAACACGACACTTGAAGACAGGAGACACTGCAGGAACTCCATTATGGTTTCCTCTCTCCGCTCCTCCGTACGTCCACTTTTCAGTCCCATCGAAACGTCAGTGGAGGAAAGCGGTTTGATGAGGAAGGTGTAGCAGCGAACCAGGGCTGGTTCTTTAATCAAATGAAGCTCAGGGTTGGCAGAGCGATGCGTAATACTGCATGGGACAGACTGTCCTGAACTCTGCACAGCTAGACAAACACATCTTTAAAACTTGAGACTTTTTTAGGGCAGCAGTCAGGTTCTGATCTGTGCTTGACACGAGCACCCTAGGATCTTAAGCCTATGAATAAGGCTTTTTGATGTTATGGTTAAATAAAAACAGTAGGTAGGATTTGGAAATGACTAATTGTATTTCTAAGAAATTGTTAAGCATGTTTGGATATGAAGCAAATAGCTCTAGCGTTGGCCAAGGAGTATATTTTAAGCATTTTTACATTCAGGATCTCTGAGTTGGTCCCAGCTGGGCATGCAGTGGTTAACCTCAGGCCAACTTCTCCCTTCTCCCGAAAAGGAGGACACGGCCTGGCTTGAGAAAAGAAGGCTCTTTCATAGTGAAGATTTTCCAGAAACTCTTGGTGTTGGTATAACTCCGTCCCTGTTGAAGCCCAGGGTAAAAATTCTGTTTGTCTGTAATGCCAGGTTTGGTTGGCCAGCACCAGCTGCTTTTGACGTCCCATCCTACACGACCAGCTCTGAAAAAGTTCTCTCATATTCACATACTGACTTTTCCCCAGAAAGAGCTGTTTCTTTTCTCCATGGATGCAACTAAATGCATGTGCCAAGTTACTCACTATCCCGCCAGGACTGACTACTTCATTTCAAATAAACCATAAAATGGCATGAAATACTAGAG
This sequence comes from Gallinago jamesoni, assembly GCA_025769975.1. Taxonomy (NCBI): domain Eukaryota; kingdom Metazoa; phylum Chordata; class Aves; order Charadriiformes; family Scolopacidae; genus Gallinago; species Gallinago jamesoni. The sequence goes on from JAOQGH010000012.1 coordinate 48,865,081, forward strand.
GAAGATAAAATGTTCCCTTTCAGTATGTAAATTCATTATTTTTTTCTCTCGTACACTGGTTTTGTCCATTTGTTTCATATAGGATTGTCCTTGGCCATATTTCAAAAGAGTGAATAGGAGGATTAAGTCTCATAAACAAAAAGATAAAATTTTCAGTTCTATCACACATAGGATAAGCAGTTTATCTGCTTTTTGATATATGATCTTGAGCTGCCCACACAGTCTGACCCATTTAGAACAACAGGAGTCAAGCGTGAGGGACTTTGAAAGGTTTCTGTCCGTAGGAGTATCAACTTTTGTCACCAACATCTACTTCCATTTTGGTTTTCCAGTACCATAACATTTGAATTGTATTTTGTGATTCAGTTCGGATAAACCTCAGAGCTTGGGGGGTAACAAAGCCGAGATCTAAGCCCCACACCAGCCCCAACTTGCCACTTGAAATGATAGCATTGCATTGTTTCCACAGGACAAGGACAAGAACCGAAATCACCAATTCCAGATCCGACATCTGTTCCAATTTAGTAACAAACCAAACTCATTCTCCATTCCCCATACGCATATCCGCACATACACACAATGGAACGCTCCTTTTTAAGGACATTCGCCTCTGGATCTGGATCCACATTGGGCCACTTCTAGTTTCCAGACACAAGCATAAATCAGTCCAGTTTTGCTAGAGAGAGCAGAGATTCACGGAGAGCCCCAGGCAAGGATCTCTACCCAACTTTCCTAGCCCCAAATCTGGCTCTGCAGTAATACATTATATTTGTTTTCAGCAGTGGAATAATATCACATATGATCATAATCTCACCAGTGACAATTTATGAGATTGTTCCCCCTAATCCTCCTACATCTGGCCCTTCACAGAGGTTATATCCATCTTCAGAAATCACATGAAAACCATGTCTTCTCCCAAGTCTGCTTAGAACCCCTGACATTTAAAGTAGAAAATGAAACAGGGTAGCTAGAAGGACAAGAAGAAGCCATGAAGGACAGCAGGGTGGAACCTTTGTTCTGGAGACACTGGAGCCCATAAGCCTGCCTGATTGCGTGGCCAGACTCAGTCCCTTGCTGCCCAGCTGTGGAGCACCTTGGAGATGCGACCAAAGCATCTTGCAGCTGGACAGCCTGTCAGTTGGTTTGGGAGGCTCGGCAGGGAGCCGTGGTGGTCTCACAGTTAACTAACCACACACCTTGACTCAACTGTTTTTGTGGTGGTGCCAGACAAAGGAGTCACCCTGCCCCCTTCTTGCCTCAGCTGCCCATTTCTACCTCACAAAGTGCTCTTGTCCCTTCTCTTGACATTCAAATGGAGTCCAAAAGTTGAGGAAATCGACGAGAAATTTTTGTATTTACAAAACGCTGGCAGGGTGAGAGCCCTGGCAGTAAGATCTCCTACTTAACAATAAATGAAGTGAAGCGATGTATTTCCACAGAGTATTGACAACGTCGGGGAAAGGCTCCAGCATCTTTACCTAGCTTGTGCTGAGGATACTGCTTTGCTGCTAATTATGTATGTAAATGTCTAATAGGAGAGGGGAGTCACCGTCTCATTTAATGCAAACAGCTTTCAGCCCCAGGGTCGATTCAAACCAGAGGGAGTTGCAAAATTATTTGCATCGATGGCCAGATGTCCCATCTGTGGGGACGGCAGAGAGAAAGGATACCAAGCCTTAAGCTTGTTCTTTGCAAGTTCAAGGCAACGAGCAGATCCAATGAAGGAACACCTGCCTTCCCCTTAGGGATCCAGTTGTGGGGAGGCATGGGAATGGCAACAATTTGGAAAGTGATTTGTCCCACATAGCACACAAGTCAGAGGGAGAATGGCCGAGCTGGCTCCGATCCCACCTGCCATCCCGCCCATCGCTCTGCCTCTCCAGGCACTTCATCACTATCGAGCCTCCACCTCAGACCATCTCTGTGTGGCTGGCAGAGCCTCCCTCTCATTTTTTATTTTTACATCCAGCACATTGCTGAGGATGAACAAAATGTACAGATCACACCCTGTGACCACAGAGTGATAAATGGATGGTGTTTCTGGGATACACATGCTTCCTGGGGCTTCCTCTGCTGCTGCCTGGAGCACCACACACGTGTGCTATCTGGCCTTTCCAAATCCCAACCCTCTGCTGCATCTGACTTCCAGAAGCTGTGGGGAATATGTGCCGAGGTGGAAGATGCCCCCACCTCACTGCTGTTATCATATTACTTGTCCCAGTATTTACCAGATTTTCTAGACGTACGCTCTCCTGGCCCAAGATCTCGGCTGCATCATCTTAGATGAATTAGGCCTAAGCTATCCATGTCAAAAACGGGGTCACAGGGGGTGACATTCAAAATGGAGAGTTTGTCTTGCCAACAGAAGAAACAAGTGCTGTCCCATATTCTAATCTGAAATAAAACAACAGCAGTTTTCCAGCAACTTTGTGAAAAATCTGTTAAACTGACTAGACTCCATCAGTCATGATGACAATCCCAGCACATATTTTCTTTTTTCCCCTGTTTTCTATGCAGTAAAGTGTCCCAGAGATGTTTTTCCATTCATGAAACAAATAGGGAACTGTTAGGTTAAAGGTTGAAAAGAAGAACTCGGCCAAGAGCGACGCTTCTTTACTGTTATAATTATTTATAATTGTTGTTAATACTATTGCACTACCAAACAAAATAGCTCTGTTGTTTCACAAAACAGAAGTCGCAGGCCCTGTGATTCTCTGCACACAGTGGCACAGCACTCCAGGGCAGGCTTAAAACACACTTCTCTATTAATCCTGAACAGACCTGGGAACCTGCACATGCAATTTCCTTGGGTGGCCTCACACAAATCATCTCACCTGCAGTGAGACAGATGAAAACTCTGCCATTTGGTCTGACCCTGAGCTGATGTGGAGGAGAGCTATAGAAATTGCCGTGCCACAGGCTGCTACCAAGAGCATCCCCCAGAGCCATTAAGTACCAGCAATCTGTGGTCCTAGTTCTCTGCACGTACTGCACCGCAAAGGGACAATCCCCGTGAAGACATCCATTTGCACAGCAACAGTCAAAATAAAGTTCTCCATTTAGATATCTCATTAGCACTGTCAGTCATACTCATGGTCTTATCTCCAAGAAACTTCCAACTGCTCTATATTCTGGTTGGAGTGCAAATTCCTACAACATGAAGCAAACACCTCCAGCCCCTGGAATAGCCCTTTTCCCAGAAACCTACATAGGAAAACCCATGGCACTCTGAAAGACCACATGGCAGAACTGAAACTTTCCATTCAAAATCGACTTTTATTACTGTTTCCAACCATCATGGGAATCACACAGCATGCGAGTCAAAAAAGGGAGCAACCAGAGATCAGCTAAGTGAGAAATACCTTTCACTTGTGAGTTGCAGATCAAGCATCCAGCTGCCCCCCGCAGCACTGGACTCTCCGGGCTCTGAACTTCACCAGACTCTGAAATCCAGTGCTAACCTCACCGCTCCAGTCATCAAACTGAAAAAGGTGCCAAATCTAACCTCTACATCCCACCTCTCCAACCTGTCTTCCATAAAACGCAGTTCCCAGCAATGCTGCCATAAGCTCAACAGAGAACATCGATGTTGGCAAAGCTGTTGGGTTCATTGGAGACCTCAACCCAGTAGAGCCAGCCTCTCCACAAGCACACTTCTGCTCTCTGCCCACTAATTGGGCAATGAGGACAAAGTGAAAAGCCCAATGCTGAGCCAATGGATAAGCCGCCAGGAAATTTCAAACTACTCCAAGCGTGACGGCCAATGGAAACCATGATGTAAAGTTCAGAAGAAGGTCACTGCTTCAAAATCTCTTTCTAAAGAGAGATTCTGTTATGGTTTTTCTTTGGGAAGCACGCATCAATAGAGCTAGAGTACCAGAGAGACACAGAGAAGAAGGGTGGATGCATAAAAGAGATCCAAAGTAAATTTTAAAGTACTTTTTGTCTGGGTGGTTCAGATGCATGATTTTCAGCCATTGGTACAACATCTGCATCTGCAAAACTCTGCACTGGTGGGCATGGCTGTGGTTTAAATGGCTACCCATGTTCTGCACAGGTGATAGCCCACCTGCACCACATGGTTGGTGGCCCCGGACAGATGCTATAGTAGCACCTGACAACTATTTAGAGAGTTCACTCTGAATTTGGAGGCTTTATCTTGCACACTCACATAGTAAGACTTTAACTGAGTTATCTCTGGGTAGTTTATATCTGACACAGGGCAGAGCTGGGACCAAGCCATACACCTCCCGTTCACCAAGCAGCTCCTGAAGGTGTCAAAAAAAATTTGAATTTTCTAAAAAACTTTGGAGATTCAAAAGGAAAGTCCTTGGCAACCTGAAGAAAAGGGATTACTTCCTTGCAATGTGTCTCTAGTCTTCTCCCACATCTAACTGGGATACAGCTGAGTATATCACTGCACTGCTTGCAGGTTTTCTATTTAGTGTCATAATAACTCAGAGAAATATTACGTTACAGAGGGTACTGTTCTTCTTCATTAAGACTGGATCACCTTTGTATTAACCAAGGGGAAAAAAAACCTCTGGGTTTCCTGCTGAAAGCTGTGTGCTCCACTTTGACTAAGGTCTTCTAGGAGCTCTGCACAAGCTAAGACAACAAACTGAAGGTATTTTGCCTTGTGCAATTTAGATATAGACTTAGGTTTTTTCAGAGGTAAGACAGAAACATGACACAGTTCAGCCCCAGGTGTTTTCCTCACTCCTCATGTTGTGTTCCACGGCAGCTTTCCCCATTTGAAGGCTATGGAAACCCACCTCTTATAACTATCCACAATCATTTATGCGACTCTCCGGATCAAGCCCACATAAGAACCATGTGGAATCATGACAACAGAAGGCAGGTTCAGAGATGATCCAAACAACGAGCATGGCTACACCGCTGAGAGAGCTGTCAGTCTGAAGGTCACATCTGATCCCACAACTGTAAATACATAATCTGCTAACTGGCTGCTAAAGAGCTCTTGCTGGGCTGTCAAAATATTTGCCTATAATCTGTTGTGAAGTCCCTGGTAGGGATCACTTCTCATGAGGTGATTACTTGAAGCTTCTCTAAAACACAAAGCAAAACCATGCCACTGAGTTTCTCAGAAAAATCAACTCACAATGGAAAACCAGGAGGACAGACCAGCAGATCGTCTCTCCCTCACACCCATCACATGTGCACCTCCAATGTGGAGTCCTCCGATAAAGAATTAAATGACTTGTGCGCAGGAAATGACAAAGGACAATTAAAATCATATTAAACTTTCTCGTGGCTTTTCTCTGGTGTTTTCTGCAACACAAATGTCAGAAGATTTATTTGTTTACAGTCCACGGACGCAACAACAACCACAATTGCTTCCCGAGGAACACTCAGTACAGCAACACTGCAGGTCCCTCTCCGCAACCACAGCATTTTTCCACGGCATCTACTGGGGACTGCCAACGCCGAGACCACCACGAGGCAACCTGCCTGAGCTCAGAGGGCCATGCCTGCACGATGCTCTTCCTGACTTAAAAATATCATCAGTGGGAGGAGATGCAGATTAACAAGATTAGCCGCAGAGATGTTTCCATACGCTGAACTACGTGGCTATGTCCTTACACGCATGCGTAAAAACCTACACGAGGGTTTTCACTGAAGCCCATCGGCAACTACTCACCAAAGCAGCTGCCTGTTGCTGCAGATAAAATGCTTCTCACATCATAGTCTGGCCCACCACATGTTAAACACATTCAAGTAAGAAGGTGAGCAGCTCATTCAGGCTACTTCCATTTTGGGGACTTGACTTCGACCTCAGTCGTTTGCTTGGGTTGTTCCCATCACACTTCCCTTTTCTGAGCGACGATCAAAGTTCTCAGAATAGAGGGAGGAAGATTTCCTCCTGGGCATCGCAGCAGCTTAGGATGTGTCAGATAAATGCATCAAAGAGGAGATTATTCTTGAACACTAAAAACTCACTGGAAATCCATATGACAGCCCCAAGGCAGCCTGACACCAGCATCCCTCAGCTGGGGCTGTTAGACAAACAGCTCATATTTTACCCAGAGTGAAAAAATCACACAGACTGGTTCCCTGACATTCTTTAATCTTAACACAGCTGCAAGCTTCTTTCAGCAGAGAAACCTTCTGGGTGAATGTGACCTTTGGATAAATCTTTGCATGTTCTCTGTGGTGGTATTTATTGTTACAGCCAGGCTAATGATTCACTTTGTGAACAGCCCTGGGAGGGATCAGGTTTTTTTTTTTTTCCAGCAGCCCCACAGCCCTGTAAACGTGTTCCTCCATCACTGTCACACCTGCACTGCAAAAGGGGAAAACAAAGGGTCAACCAACCAACCAAAAAAAAAAAAAAAAAAATATTCTTTCACACTTTCATTTGGATTACTGCACAGAAAGACATGTTTACAAGATATATAAGGGAACACTAAAAATTTTTAATGTTGAGGCAAGTGGCTTCTGGTAGACTCTGCACAGAGTTATTGCTGTTTTCTGGAAACAGTAGCACAGCCAGGGCGTGATGCATTTTCCTGAGCCAAAAGGACAAGTGAGGTGTCACTGTGCTTGCTAAAGAAGGCAGTGGATGCTGCAAGACAGGAAGACAAAACTAATGCAAGCCTTGAAAACTAAACCACGTGTCTCTTTGCCAGCTTTCAGAAATACCATTAATCTTAAAATAAAACTAGTTTTCTTGGAGTTGACACTCAATATCACAAAAAGTGTTTCTGTTGCTATTGCACATAAGCATAGTAATGCTCTGTCCTGGTTCTGGCAGGGATAGGGTTAATTGTCCCCAGGATCGAGCAGGGGTACAGGTATTCCATCCCATGGGAGCCATGCCCAAGGGGCCGCCTGAGGCCAACCCATGACATCCTCACTTGGTCATTCCATATTCATCTCACAACCGAACCACCAAGAAGCCTAAATTCGGTCTGGCCGTGTAATTTGACAGGCTCCAAGCTGCCAAGGGAGGCATCAAAAACTCCCGGCTGAACTTCTTCTCTGGGTCTAACTGTTGACTGGGTTATTGGGCCACTTTGTGCAATACAATCCTGCCTGGAGCCCTGAGCGCTGAACTAGCCCCGCTCCCACCACTCGACAAAAGGTGAATCAAAGAGTTCCTTCCTATCAAACTGTAAGGCTTTCTCACATCTGAATGGAAAGCAGACTTAGGAATTTTATTAGTACCTCAAGCTTGAAAATGAAGGATGCTGCCAGCCTTGAGCTAGCATCTGCAAGAGATTAATTTCATAGAGACTGTTAAAAAACAGCAGTGCTCAGATCTTTAGCAACGTGTATAATTCAGGCAACAGTCAGAAGCAGGCAAAAATACATATGTTGTCTATGTAGGAGTGATAGTCATGTAATACGTTGGTTTATGAGATCAGGCTCTGATCTCTGACTTTCCTGGCTCAAACTCTCTTCTCTTCAGGCACCTGATGGTTAGAAATGATAAAACTTCTAACACAAAAGCAACAGCAATGGAGACCTGCAATGAGATCAGCTGTGTTTTCTTGCTCCCCAGCAAAGAGTCGTCCATGTCACAGAAGTCACCGCTTTACTTGCAGTAATTCTGAGCCGTAGCTAACAACTGGATAGATGCAGGGGTAACACCAACCAGGGGACTTCAGCAAACTGCTGTCACAGCCCAAGGTTGAAACGTAACAGTGGGACGCCACAAGAAGCTCCTACTACTGCTCAACCCACAACACCCCCTCCCTTGGGCTACCCACCCACCATTTTCATGCACTTGACAGAACCCAAACGACTGTTTCCTTCTCTGGAGACATTCCAAACCTGCCTGGCCACGTTCCTGTGGGACCTGCTCTGGGTGGACCTGCTCTGGCAGGGGGTTGGACTAGATGATCTCCAGAGGTCCCTTCCAACCCCATAGCATTCTGTGATTCTGTGAACTGTATGCCAAAGGGGCATACACACAATTAAAAGGCTCAGTGCTATTTTCTGTAACGCATTGTAACACACTTGAGAGTCATTCTGAAAGACGAAGAAACAAGTTCCTATCCTTGTAAAAGGTTTGATGTCTATACCATGCAACCTGCTGTTTCCAGTCAATATCCAGACTTGGTAGGCCTTAAGGGAAGAAAAATCAATCTTAGTTTCCTCTCAGTCAATATTGGTTCTCAACTCAATAAATCTTAATATTGACCACAACATAGAAACCAGTAACTTTTTAGTATCTTCATCTGGGTTTTAATTATAAACACTGAGGAAATTTGTCAATTCCTGACTTGCCAGGCATATGGAAAAGCTTTTAAACATTCTGCATAGACCACTGTGGATCAGGCCCATCACTATCACATACACTAAAATGTATTCCTTCACCACCACTATACACAGGATCTTTAACCTTGGCACGACTTTGAACCCAGTGCCTGCATCTGCTGCAAGGACGGTGAAGATAATAAATAGTGTCCTTTGATGTCACAAGAGTTATTCTTTCAAGTGGCACCATTAAATTTCCTCTGCCCATATAAAAATGTTAACTTCCATACATGGGGAATGTTGACAAAAATCCCTGTGGAATTCCATAGAGCGAAAGCATTCCTGGCCAAGTACTTTATCATTTGGAAAGAAATATGAACAGCACCAAGACAAAGAGAAATAAAAGAGACAGGTGAAGGAAACTCTGGGACTACCAGACAGCACACAGTTTGCACGCAGCTGATAAAAAGAACCCCGCGGTGTGAGTTCCTCACCTCAAAAACCAGATGGGAGTCCTGGCTGTGGGTATCACTCGGGTACCCCATAACACAGGCGATGGCTATGGAATACATGAGGTCCAGGTGGGCAGCTGTCTAGACATCTTGGGAGACAGCATGGGCTCAGGAGAGAATACTCTCCCGGAGAAGTTTGTTCTGTCATTGCCTCTCTGCCACTCTGTTTTATAGGATCTCGCCCTGGTCCATCACTGGATGGACACCAGTTTGAAACGACTGCCTAGAGATCGGAGGAACCAGAGAGACAAACTGTCTGGAGCTCAGCAGAGGTGGGTTAAAGGAGAGCTGGAAGGTGGACCAAATATTCCCTTACTGATAAGCTGAAACGTCTGTGTACTGTATGTTAATTTTGTGCTTGGGGATATTTTTGAAATCAGATTTTCACCGCTTATGGTTGCAGTGAAGATCTGGGCCTTTTGTAGACCAAGGAATCTTGATGCCAATAGTGGGAACTACATATTTCAGACACTAACAAGACGTAGCCTAATTCAGGTATAGGATCTTAGGGCATGTTCACAACCTCAGTGGCCACTTGTTTGTGGGATCTATGCAGTTCTTCTCTGACTACAGAACAACCTTCAACCCCTTCAAGCGATATCTTGGTGATCATTCTCTATATTGCCAACATACCATCTTTGTCTCTGGAAACAAGGCCAAGAAGTGTATCCCTCATGCCACATAGTCTATAAGTCATTTTTGAAAAAGTCTTGAAATCATTGAAATTTTATGTCACCCTTTGAGGATATCTAGGACATTTATGATCTATGTCACCACCTTGCCATGATGCGAAATATCCCTCCAGAGAGTATGGAAATTTTTTTTCGTTAACATTGGGCTGAGAAATCAGTGTAATGGAGAAGAACCACGTGGGCAGACAGATGAGCAGAATGACAAAAATGGGCTTTCAAACATCAGCCAGATCCTTGATAGCTGAAGAGAGAGTAGGGTTTTTTCTTCAACTTTTTCTATTGACTCCTCCCGTTCCAAAAGTAAGTCTTTTATAGTCCATGCTTCAATCCATTGCTGGGGTTTGACTTGTTTTAAGGTACTTACTTGCATCCAGCAGACACATCGCTGCATGGAGCATTATGAGGTTGTCATCTAACTGGACCTTACAGGAGCAGAGAAGATTTAGTACCTTCCTAAAAAGATTAGCAATGCTTTCTTCTGGAAGTTTGAGAAAAATTTGTGCTTTGGCAAAAATAAGACAACACACTTCTTGTGCATGTGAAACCTCTTAAATCACATCAGAAGGATTTGAGCTTGAGGCCAGGAACCAGGCACTTTCACATTTTAATCTCAAATCTGCTTCCTGCACAGCAAAGAACTCTTTCTTCATTTCAACAACTTCAAACCAGGGTGCAGTGAGAATTAAATGTTTACACTGCAATTTGAAAATGTAAAGTGCTAAGAAGGAGCACTTAGGAAATGAACTTTGTAAACTTTTTCATTGCTGCCATGGTATCGACCATCTTCAACAGCCTCTTACTTCATGCACTCATAGACTACATAACCTTAAGCACTCACTCACTGTAAACTACATACCCCACTTGAGAGCTGATGTACAAAAATCAGCTGTCTGAATACCTTAACACTTACGACAGCTTCCTCTGGACTGATCATAAGAGAAATGACTTGTTATTAATTTTCACATGCTGGATTTATTTTAGCTTTTCTGTTTCAGGAATATTATATAAACAGAATGTTAGTTGTAGGAGTACCCAGGAATGCAAGAAAACATATGGCTTCAACTCCCTTCAGTATCCCCAGCACATTCCCCACCAATTTTAATTTCAACGGGCTTAGGTGGGGGAGTCAGGGAAAGACAGAAAGGCTCTCATCCCCTGCATATCATGATGAAGAGGTGAAATCACAGCACCTGCTTTCACATGTGCAGAGCCCTCTAGATGGGTGAAAATATAACCCTACTGCTCCCTTCGGGTGAGGGAAGCACCATTTATGTTGTATTTTGGATCCATTTTAGTTCTACCCCTGTTCCAGGATGGCACTGGCAATCTCATCTTGAGACCTCACTGATTAGTTACAAGAGCAGAGCCGTACACTTGGGTTTCTGAGTCGCGTCTCAAAGGTTTAAAGGGTGGGAGAATGTGACACAGATACTCATGCACCCAAGATTAGGTATTGTGATGGTAAATATTTGAGATGGATAAATACATATTCCTGTATTAGCACAAGTACCTCCACCCAGTCTTGCCTGCCTTCCCACAAGCCTGCTCTTTGCCCTGCTGTTGCAAAACCCTGGGGCACAATAATCCTTGGGTACCAAGATTCACTGGGGCACACGAGCTTTTGCTGTCATGCCTCAAGCCCTCCCCACCACTGGCCCTGCCGCATATGGCCGTGTAGGAGCTGTGTGCTCGCCCTTAAAGGAGGGCTGTGCCTGTCCCTCATCACACTGCCGGTGCCTGGTGCTGGGTCTGCTCTTGCTCCCCGTGCTCTGCTGCCCAGGGAGCCAACGGCAGCCGTAGATGCCTCCCGAAATGGCTCGTGCTGTGCCCAGCTGCAAGGCTGCGTCAATCACCGGTAAGGTGAGGTGTCCATTCCTTCATCTGCTGCGGAGACTGAAGGAAAAAAGTGGCTTGATGAATTAACGGGAGTTAATTGCTTTACACGCTGGCGCTTTGCACACTCGAGAGGGCAGGGGTGGGGTATGGGACCTTCCCATGGCTGTGGGTACGGTGAGCCCTTGTGGGGATGGGCAGGAGAGGAGCAGATTTGCCTTCAGCCCAGACTGCTCCGTTACGCCACAGACGGCTACTAAAATGCTGACATAATGCAAAGGTCCCCAGAGATCTCCAAGACTGGAAACAACCCAGATTTTTTGGATGCCCTGCGAGATTTCGGAAACAACAGCAAAACTGAAGGGGGAAAAAAAAAACTTCAGCTATTAAAAACACCCACAAGAAAGCTTTTGGTTCAATCTAGCCCATATAAAGTCTCCAGAACGGACCCCTCGCACGCAGCAAGTCTCCACACGACAGCGAGAGCAAGCCCGATAAACTCCTCAGAGCCGTCAAAACCTTCCCAAGGCAAACTTTCTACAGAAAAGGTTTTTGTGCTGGTCACAGCTCATGTCCTATTTTGTCTGGTTATCCTGCCAGAAGCATAAATGAACTCATAAGAATAACAGGAGGATTAGGTTAAGCTTATTTTTAAAACGTTTCCCACAAATTAGTCTCATTTGCCTACTTATAAACACCCTCGTTCATCTCTGTTGTGTGTCTAATTAGGCAGGATATACTGCAGGTGGCTTAAAATGGGAGCTGAAATATAGTAGCTTTGCAGCTATGCATGTTAAAGGAAAGGTAATTAAAATTTCATGCTATGAGATGTAAACTGATCATCTCAGGGGCCTGAAAGGGATTTCTCCACCATACATGACACGGCACAGTTGGCCAGCTACAGTATGGGTAGGTTTCCTCTTCCTTGCAACACTTATTAGCCTCTGCCCAAGGCAGAATATGAGATCTGATGGTTTGGTTTCTTGAATTATTTATTCACGGAAATAGACATATTACCATCACCTAAGCATCTCTGGATTTTATTTAAAATCAATTACTTCAATAAAGTTAAAAACATAAAAAGCTAAAACTAAATTTAAACAAACTAGCAGAGAAAGCCCTGCTGTGAACATGTCTTAGAGGTTGATTAAAATGAGACCAAACAGAGGTCTTGGATTTTGTAGCAGCTGTAGTTAAAATTTTGCGGCACCTGAGAGGGACATAGGGTGGCTTCCTCTGACGATGCTGATGACTTTTCTGAATAGCATCTCTCCAAAAAATGGGATTTATTTTCACATCTAAAAAGAATACTTCAGTGTAGCAAGTGTTTTTGCTTTGGGAATGGATCAAGTTGCGCCAAATGGCAGGTTTTCTTTCAAAACATTTCCCCAAGGGAGGATATCACTCTGCTTTTCCATCAGTTCCTCCCCACACCTGCTCTCCTCTTCTTTTCGAAAATCATGCATTGTATTATGTTACTGAAACATCAGGGGTGTTTTCCAGAATGTGAAAGGGCCTGTTCCAAAAATACCTATTAGTGTATGCAACAGGGATGTGCCTGTCCTAGGGCACGTTAATTCTTACTGTGCAATAGCAGCATTTTAAGATTGCAGCTTTAATAAGGATATTTGAGATGGGAAACTCTGTTATTCCTAGGGCATGTCTAAAAGCCTATCAGATAAGCTTTAAGAAATGTGAGGGCCAGCAGACTTATCATCACAGGCTTTTCTACCAACTTAAAAGCCAAGAAGAACTATGAGAGAACTCCAAGTTATCAAAACATGGAAAAGATCTCTTGGTTTCCTGTGACCAGACAAAGCAGGTCTTCTGCCTCGGAAAGCCACGTCTTGGATTGCCCCTAGGAAAAAAGCAGAAAGCAGACGGATCTGGGAGCCCTGATCTGAGAGTGTTTCATTTTGTCTGCCCCAGTAAGGAATGGACCCCCTGTGTCTGAACCAGCTGAACCTGTCTGTGGTACAGCAAATGCTGGGAAGGTTAACCAAGGATTACAAATTGATGCAAGAGATTACTGTAATAAAAACCTGCAGGGTAGAGGAACAGTCCCAATGATAAAAACCCATATATAAAAGCCCACATATAGCAAAATTCCCATTGACTTCAACAAGTCAGGATTTTACCCCATGATTCCAAGGCACTGTAGAAAACCAAACAAAACCACCCTCTCAAGCCTCAGAACAACGAGTTCTGAGAACGCAGTCCCTATTGATAAATGAGAAGGGTGTTTATGGTGCCGTGCTTTTCCGTTAGATGTCTCCCCTGATCTTCCTTCCCCATAGTTCCTACCATCCTTCGGGATTGTTTTTATCTCAGTTGAACTGATCTTACATTTTCACATAGAGTCTCACATCTGTGGGACTCTGGGCAATGAGGAAGACAGTATTTGGTTATGAAACACCTGACTTGGATTTCATTGGGCCAGGTAATAAACCAGAAAGAGATGAAGTTTTACTGTGCAGAAGCGGGTTTTTGTAATAAGTCTGTATGTACCTGCACGCATGATAATCATAAATCCAGTTCTTTCCTGGAAACGAGGGAAAAGAAGCCTCATATTGCACTTGCAACTAGTAGGAAATAACATCTCATTCAGCGTAAAAGGACAGCGTCAGGTAGGGTTGTGATCGTGTAATTAGGTGAGCAAAATATTCACACTCCAGACATGCCACCCTTTGAAGGAAAGGAATCTTCCCTGAGTTTTAATCACAGAGTAGTATGCTGCTTCATCTGGTTTTCCTCATAAAAAAATCTTTCTTTGTTAAAAAAAAAAAATAATCAAAAAAATCATTAACTTTCCAAATAGGGAAGCACAAAGTGGGTCATCAGGGAAGCACGAGCTCCTCGGCTGGAAGCAAGCCATGGACGATCCCAGGTGAATGGTGTCTGTCCAACACCATGGTCTTGTCAAATTTTGGAGGCCTCTCCACCCTCAACCCCCCCGTACACAATACCTCAACAGGAAAGGAGACATCTGTGAATCCTCTGGCACTGCCTCAATGTTTTACAGCTGTAATAACCACTGATATGAAGAGAAGAATGTTTCCTAGCCCCAAATTCCTGAGGTACTTTTCTAAACAGATACAAGTGGATGGGGCTTGGTCACATGAAAAATACCCCGGCAGGGGCAGGGGCGTGGGGGAAAGATGAAGAGGAATTATGATCTGCAGATAATTGAGCTCAGCTTGGGTTCAGATTTATCTTTTCTGACTGATCAACCTAGTTGTCCAACTCCAAATTTCTAATCCCTAAATCTAAACAGTATTTTTCTGGCAGCTCACACTCACTCCTGGCTACATCCGATGAAGAATCCTACTGGGAGGAGGCTTAAAGCAGTGGTGCTCTATAGACTTAAGCATATGTGGTGTTTTTGCAGGGCTCCTCATCGTCAGCGTCAAGGTAGCGAAGGCTGATGCTTGCTGCTAGAAATCCCAAAGTGCCTCGGACACCAGAAAGTCCATTTTCTCCCGTTTGTTAGAACCATTGGTCACCAGCAGCGTCCAGTCACAGTGTCTCCTACCTGTGCCTCAGTGAGTTCATCACACAGGACACACAGGCTGACATTTAAGAGCCATTTAGGGAAAAATATCTATTTGTATAGGGGCACAAAGTAAAGGCAGCAGGCAGCCCGCCCACATACGTGTGGAGAACCTGTTCCCAAGCACCAGTGCTCTTGTAAGGACTGGGAACACCAGCTCTCCCAGAGGCCAGACATTTAGGCTTAGTCCGCTGTGCCCTTCTCCAATGCAGATCTGCAAAGGATCACCTTGTATAAGTAGAATCATATAAAGCAGTACAGAAACCCTGAATTATTAGGCACTTCACAATGCAAGCAACTGAAGCTCCACTGGGAACTTCAAATGGATGGAAGACTCAAAGATACTGAAGAGAGCAGTATGGAAAGCGGTGCGTCAAGCTTGAAGGAAACTCCTGGTGCAGATTTGCTTTAAAAAAAATAAAAATGATTTCAAATATTTTAAAATTCCTTTCTAACCAGAAGCTCCCTGGGTCGTACAGCTGCTCAGTGACAATTTGCCCAAGACACGGAGTAAATTGTTTCATCCTGAGCTCCTCTCTGTTGTGGTTACATCGCTGCTGGTACCCGGACTTGGGGCAGTCTGGCAGGCGCAGGAACGTCCCTGCCTTAGCACAGGGGCCAGTGGGAGCAACAGCCTCCCTCTGTGCCAGGTCTGCAAGGTGACCTGTTGGAGAGCACCTCTGAGGAGAAAGACTTAAAAGTCCTGGTGGACAACAGGATGCCCATGAGCCAGCAATGTGCCCTTGTGGCCAAGAAGGCCAATGCCATCCTGGGAGGCATCAGGAAGAGTGTGGCCAGCAGGTGGAGGGAGGTCATCCTGCCCCTCTGCTCTGCCCTGGGGA
>JAOQGH010000012.1:48880832-48894615 GCA_025769975.1 Gallinago jamesoni
GGGGCTCTAAGGTCTCCCCGGAGCCTTCTCTTCTCCAGGCTGAACCTCCCCAACTCTCTCAGCCTGTCCTCCCAGCATCTCCATGGTGTCCTGTGGCCCCTCTCCAACAGGTCCATGTCTCTCCTGTGCTGAGGACTCCAGAACTGGACACCGTGCTCACATGTTTACTCTAAAGCATCAAGGCGCTCTTCAAGTCTTGGAATTTTTTGGTTTGTGCCCTGTATAGCATCCTGTAAATTTCAGTAAGTGCTATTAAGCACATTAGAGTAAAAATAGTTAGGGTTTGGGATAAGATTCCGTGATCTTTCCCAGATGGTCTTCCCTGGTTTAGGACCATTCCTTGGCCTTTTGGCTTTCTTTTCTGTAGGATCCCTGATGCTCTTTCAACCAGTGAATAAGAAATTCTTGGGGGTTTGTTTTATTTGTTTTAATCTCTTTTATGGATTGAATGTAGAAAATAATGCTAAAGTCCTGGAGCAAGATGTTTTGGAAAGAATTAAGAGGCTTCCCGTGAAATAATGGCTTTAACTCTTGACTTTTCACTTAACGAAAGAACAAAACCCATGAAGGATGAGAGATTTGACGTTTCCTTTGCTAAGCCTGACTGCTGTAAATTAAATTTTCAGCTTTCCCCTTTTGTTTTCCTTTGCTTCCTTGTCATCCTTTGAATATAAACAGAAAAAAGAAAAAAAAAAAAAAAGAGAAACGGAGCAGCTTGGAAAGAGATTGGGAATGAGAGAACGAAACTCCCTTATTTTCTGGAACGGGAATCATCGGATGGTAGGAAGGAGAAGCAGCGTGATTAGAGATGCAGCTTTATATGAGATAACCAGCCTTTCCTAATGTTTCTGGGGAGGTTTAGGATTAATGCTGCAGGCACACGGAAACCTCTTTTATTGAGCATTTAACCGTATTAAAGGCAATTTAGATAAACGGTCCCGGCATAGTTTTGATCTCCGCCTTTTGGAAAGCATCAGGATGTGCCGGAGAAGCCCCATGTGCTGCCTGTTATGTGGTTTGTTTTCATTTTGGTTTGTGCTGCAGCAGCGCTTTAGTCACGGTCTCGTTGCCTCCGGGCCCCGTGGAAGCTCCGAGCAAAATAATTGTGTCTGACAGTGGTTTTGTCCTCAGCTTATAATGGGAATTGGACCCAGTCGTATCCTGCGTCGGAATCCCTCAACTGAGCCCGCGCCGAACGGAGTTCCTTCTCATTAAATCATTAAAGGTTTTATTGAATCTCGCTCTAGTAAATAAAATACCACTTTAAATCAGCGCTGCGAGCGCTTAATAACTATCTGGGAATTTAATATTGAGACTAAATTGTTCTTCTGTCTTCAAAAGCTGGAATCCTCTCCTCACCACGCAGCCTTGAAGCGCGTTTTCCACTCCCACACGTTCCCTTCTCCCTGTCCAAATGTTTTGAAGAGATTGGCGACAGCGTGAAATATGTTTCACGTTATTCCTCAAGCTTGTGAAATAAAAAAAAAACAAACCAACCACCCCACATCTGTATGATTGATAAAGCTGACTGCTAAATTTTTGGCCCTGAGTATCTCGCTGATTCGGTGAGTCAGACTCATTCAGCTAAAAGCATGGAAAAGCTGATTTAAGAAAAGAATCAGAGCATCGGGGAAGCACGAACACCTGAAATGCCCTTTTTGGGATGCATCTAATATTTTTTTTCTCTTTTTGTAGCAGAGGCATTCTTCAAAATGTAGAAATTTCCTGTAGCTCGATTTTGTGTTGTGTTTTTTTTTTGTCTTCTTTTCGGAAGATTTTCTGTACAAAGCGGTTTCTCTTCATTCCCAGCCAATCTTGCTCTCCTACAATGCAAAATGTGATTTTAAAAATAGCTGAAATCAGTCAAACTGCTCATTTTACAATGGCAAGAAAGTCTTAAAAGTAACTCTCCCATCTATTTTTGAAGAACCAGCAGTACTGAAAAAAAATAGAATTTTCCATCTGCCGTGCAACTCAGTAATAATAATGGTCCAACGTTACTGAACTGGTGGATTTTTTCATTTAAAAATAAAACAAAAAACAACTATCTTGTGTGTAAGCAATGGATAGGTCTGATAATAAGAATTTATACATAATAAAAATATTAATTTTTCTTTGTGCTGTCAGAGAGCCTGAAGTTGCAGGTGTTGAACTTCTGTGAAGTCAGTTACATTGGGAGCCAGCAATGTGCCCTTGTGGCCAAGAAGACCAATGGCATCTTGGGGGGCATGAGGACGAGTGGGACCAGCAGGTGGAGGAAGTTTATCCTGCCCCTCTGCTCTGCTCTGGTGAGGCCCCATCTGGAGCACTGGGTCCAGTTGTGGGCTCCCCAGTTCCAGAAGGACAGGGAACTGCTGGAGAGGGGACAGCAGAGGGCTACAAAGATGATGAGGGGCCTGGAGCATCTCTCTGATGAGGAAAGGCTGAGGGACTTGGGTCTTTTTAGTCTGGAGAAGAGAAGACTGAGGGGGGATCTGATCAATGCTTATAAGTACTGAAAGAGTGGGTGTCAGGAGGATGGGGCTGGTCTTTTTTCAGTGGTGCCCAGGGACAGGACAAGAGGAAATGGGCACAAACTTTAATACAAGAAGTTCCACCTAAACATGAGAAAGAACTTCTTCACTTTTAGGATGGCAGAGCCCTGGCAGAGGCTGCCCAGAGAGGTGATGGATTCTCCTTCTCTGGAGACATTCCAAACCCTCCTGGACACGTTCCTGTGGAACCTGCTCTGAGTGGACCTGCTCTGGCAGGGGGTTGGACTAGATGATCTCCAGAGGTCCCTGCCAACCCCATGTGATTCTGTGTGATCCTGTGTGTGTGTGAGACCAGCCATGGCTGCCTGCCGTTGGTCCTTTTTCTGAGCCAACATCACTTCAAGTCCCATCTTGAAGGTGGGGACGGGACAGCTCTGGCATGGGACAGCTGGAGAGACAGATGTGGAGGGTGGTGCAGGAGCCACGGCAGGGGCAGAAGCCACCCTGGTGACCAGTCAGAACTCCAGCCGCCCTTTGGTTACACCACAGGCGAGTCCTGGCGCGTCCCGGCCTCAGCTGGAGCAGCACAGGCGACTGCTGTGCCCGTCTGCACGGCCAGGAGCAGAAAACCTCGCGGGGAGAATTTTGCAACACGCACCCTTGGCAGCACACAGAGGGCTCCAGAGGTCGCCGTTCCACCCACCCCTTTAAAACAAGCTTTTCTGAAGTCGTTCTTCAGCCTACATTTCTTTTGCACCATCCCTGCCGAGTTAACATAGGGGCATAACCACATGAATTTTACAGCTGTAGGACATCACTGTTAACAAGGGGAAAAAACCTTCAAACCTTCTGCTTCAAAGCCACAAACCCTTGATGCCTGTCCTTTAAATAGAGCTCATAATGAACTTAGCAACACTCCAGCTCACATGCTCTCTGCAGCCATTCACGGCCTATCTGTCAGACTTCATAACGGGGAGCTGATGGACTGCACAGCACTGCAGTTTATACTCTAAATAACGGTATTTTCTCTGGTTAAGTGGAATTCTTTTAGAAAAACTGCAAGACTGCAATAGTTAACGCAAAGTTAATTGGTTAACCGAAAGAGAAACTTGTTAACTGAAAGCTAAGATGGAGTAATGTCAGCACAGTCACAAGGAATAGCTAAGACAAGAATGGCAATAAAGTAGATTTGTGATTCCTGAGTGGATTTGACTGACAGGTTCAAACAAACGAGGCTGTTACTACGTTAATTACCGCTTGCCATGAAGTACCAAGTATGATTAAATTCAAGTCTTTGAGAGAAAAACACACCTCTTAGGACAATTACAAAAGAGAAAATAGTAACTAATTATTTGATATGTTGTTGTCTGTTAAAAATGTAGCAATAATAAGAGAAACAATTAAAAAAATATATTATAGTAATAGGAAGAGAAATAGCAATACAAAGACTTGTCCCAAGAGTTAGAATCACAAATTTCCGAATCTCAAATGGGGAAATTTACCATGTGACAAAAGCAAGACATTGAATATTTTACCAAAGTTCTGGCGGTAGTGAGAGTCTTGAGGAATGTCTAACTCATCATTTATGGACTCAGCTGCTGTGTAGGTGTATTGGAGAGAGGTGATATACCGATATCATGTTGATGTCACATTCATCATGTCCAAATATGTTGGTGATAACAAACTAATATAAAAAAAAACTACTAGAAAGCCATGCTAATGAGGGCAGGTGTTACTAGGAGTATTAATCCTGAGCCTTTCATTATGGTGTCTTCTGCAGCCCAACATGTCCCTGTATCAAGCAGCATTGCTGTGCCTCTCTCACTGTGGTCCCTGCACCCCTCTTTGGGGCTGCCTGCTCCTGTGCCCCCCAAGGACGCTCCCAAGAGGCGTCAGCAAAGCAGGCATAGGGGCACACTGGGGACCTGCTCCCCAAGCCACATTGCTCCCTGGCCTCACCTGGGCTGCAGTCACCTCCAGGCCTCTATTCCAACATGGCTCGAAGGTAAATCACGAGATCAGCCGCAGGATAGGGCTTGGTGAGCACCAAAAGTCCTCTTCTTCCTCAAGTTCCCTAAGCTTCCCAAAGCCTCACCCAAAAGCTTAAATAGTACCGTAATATTTCTTGACAAGGTGATAGAGCTTCTTCTGGTAACAGCAGCATGAGAAATTCAGATGGTATCACCTAATTTTAGTGCTGCTTATACTCAAGAGCAGCTTCAGGAGCCTGAGTACAAGCTTTACTTTATACATGATCAAAGTATCGCCTCTAAAAACCTGCTACTGAATAACCTTCATAACAACTTTTTTTTGGCAAGGACTAATCCACGATGCTTAACCATATTAAAACAGCAAAATAAACAAGTGGCAATGGCAATGACTGTCACTGCTAATCTCTTCTTCACCCAGGCTTCACCAAAGTCTCCTGCAAATTCGAAATTGTTTCCCCACTTAATAAGCTTGTCTCCATAAAATTCAACCCTAAGGGTTATTTTTAGAGTATTGCTCATGAATACTGAACAACTAGCAATGCATTAAAGACAAACAAAAAATACCAACTCAAAACTAAACAAAACAAGCTGCAATTAAAAGCCCATAAAATGTGTCCAGTTACAAAACAAAGAATTAAATGAGTGGTGTAAAATTAGATGGTAAAATTGTTAGTTCGCAGTCTGAACAATTTCAAAATCCTTTCTTGTGCACTTATATTGTTCTTTTTTTTCTACTATGCACTTTGCACAGAAACATGAGTAACCAAAGTCACAACATCCAAAACCAAAAGGGTTAAGTGCAAGGTGCATGACCACTTCTCCTATGGTGTCACAGATCTATCAAGGTCAAGCTCAGGAGTTCTTCACCCCACAACCACGCAGCTAGATCCCTACTCTTAAAATCATTTAACCGTATCCGTTTCACCAGACAATCACGACAATCTTGCTGTATATGTTTTTTGGATCGCCAACAAAAGGAGAAACTACAGCTGTGAAAAGAATGAGACTTGAAATGAATTTGAGACATCTTCACAGAAATCTCCTCAGTAACACAATGTCAGACAAATGTTTGCAAAGCATTGTTCACTGCCTTTTTTGGTATTTGGAGAAAACACACCCTAATTCGTAATGTTCCTGCTGAGTTTATTTCTATTTCTGAGAATTCTTATTAACAGCAGGTCACTACCAGAGCAGCATATTGAAAATGAGGCAATGTTGATAATAAAGGCAAGAATGACCAAGAAAGGTCAATTCCTCAGAATGCAGTATTTCAAATGGAAAAATATCATCATATGTGATATATTGGAGGGTAAAAACTGAGAAACTATTCAATTCAAAGAGGACATGAACAGAAAAATGAAAGAACCTGACCCTACCATTCTGACTCTTAACTTCTCTTACTGCTAGGAGCTTGTTCATCATCAGAAAAAGCAGAACTGGAAAAATTTTAGGTTTACCTAGCTTGAAATTAGAAAACATTGCCAAAATATGCTTTTCTAAAAGATCTTGGTAAAGGAGTTGTAAATGGTAATTAAAATTTCTATTAATGGTATTTTAAATCTTCTGCAAAAGTACAATGGGTTCTTTGAAAAAAAAAAAGCAAATCTCTTAGGTACTCATATTTACACTTATATACACAAAGAGACATATTTATATATGCAAAGATTAATGTTACAAAGGTTCCCAGAACTTTCTTGAAGGTGTGTCCCCTAATCATTACCTCCTTGCAGGTAGTACTATTTCCTAGTATGAAAAATGGCCATGGTCACTGAATTAATTGCTTGCTACAACTTCGTCATTTTCTCACGAGAAGTAGCATTCTACTAAATATCATTATTTAACTTAAATTTATGTATTATCCTCGACTTCTGTATTGGGAGCTGAGCATTCTAACAGCTGGCAACATCTAAAAGGAAGCAAATGAACAGCTACTTCTGACAGAACATGATAGTCATTTCAACATAAAGTTTCCTTTTCTATAGAAGCACATAATCAAATTAAATACTTGCTTGATTTCATTGTCTTTCCTGGATAAATAGAAGACATCATCTTAAAGGAACAGATACACTCTATGGTAATTCTTGTGGGCAAGCATGTAAAGATTTCTTTTCTGGCTGCTGTAGACAAAATAGAAATCATTCTCTGCTGCGGTGTCAGAAAGCGTATTGCACTAAATTAATCACGAGCTACTATAAAAAAGGGAACAAAAAATCCACTGCAAAATGAAACAAATCTCTCTGTGTCTGTTTTCCATTTGTATTGTCATCACTTACCTTTAGAGGACGGTGGAAGTGAGACAGGAATGTTGCTGAAATGCATTCAACAGAGACAGAGCGAGAGAGAGATAGAGTGTCTGTGTGTGTTGCATCCCTAGTACTCTCTGCTGTGCCTCCAGCCACTGGAGAAGACAAAGGACTATAACCTGAACACAACATAATCTTCACTCTTTGCCAGGCTCCTGGCATGGGGATACACTATTGCAAAGCAAATGCAGAACCACATAGACCACAAGCCAAACTGTGTCGTCTTCTAGCACTTCCCAGTCCCAGACATGTTCTGCTGGGCTAGATAAAAGTCTTTCTGTCTCATTATAAAAGAAGAGGAAAGGCAATTCACAAGGGAAATGGAGTCATTTTAGAAAGCTTTTCCTAATAAGCCCGATAGTTC
Source organism: Gallinago jamesoni (assembly GCA_025769975.1). NCBI lineage: Eukaryota > Metazoa > Chordata > Aves > Charadriiformes > Scolopacidae > Gallinago > Gallinago jamesoni. The sequence goes on from JAOQGH010000012.1 coordinate 48,887,965, forward strand.
AGCAGATGTGCCCAAGTGGGGAAAGCTGGGAGCAAAAAGATCAGGCAGCTCCATCCACCATCACACAACTGTGACTCGGGCTGCTTTTATCTTTTATGTCAGGCAATCAAAAGAAAAGCTGATTTTATTTACTGAGTAAGGGGCAAATAAACTCATGCCAATTAAAAAACCAGAAATTATGTCGCTGCGGTTTAGACTGGAAGCATTTTAAAGATAAAAATGCTGGAATAATTCACTCAGACAAGGCTTCTAGATCCTCATCTGTCTTCCTTTGCTCTCAGGGCAGGATGCGCTGAACTTTTTGTTAACTCTCCATTCAACTCTCAACCCGCAAACGACACCATCCAAAAGGCACTAGTAATATTTAATATCCCTGTTTTAATGAAGTCATTCTCAAAATGCTCCTGGGAAGACACACTTCTCTGGGTGACAAGTAATAGCAATTAAAGTCAGCCTCAACTTTACAGCTGACTTTGAAAACAAAAAGAGTTTACCAAAATGTTTCCAAGTCCCTTCCCCCTCTCTCCCCAGTCTCCAAAGGTACCTTTCCTCTAGGTGATCACAAGCCCGCCTGCCTTTCTCATTGTTGGATGCTTGAGTCCTTATTAGCTCAGGACCATGTCCTTCTGATTCCTGAGTCAGGAAGACTCATCCTAATGTAACCCCAAGCCTGTATATTAATTCTTAGCAAAAGCAACTCAAAACATGTGCAAAAAAGCTACTGAAATTGGGCCAACTGGATGGTTTTTCTCCTCACACAGTAACTTACTATCTCCCTCTGCAGCAAGCCACACTCACCGGTAAAATGTGGTATAATCCACCGTCGAATGACAGCTCTGAAACTCCCACGCTTTGAGTTTCTGGCATTCCCGGTGAGCTCGGAGTTTTACCCGGACTGTCCCATGGCAGAGCTCGGGCACAGGTTTTCGCTGTGGGCGGCTGCAGAACTCGTTGGACTCCACACGCCAGGATTCAGCAAAGTCATCCACATCAAATTTAAAATTCCCGTCCCCCCCAATCAGGTCGTCTCGCTTGTGCCCGTTGTAATTGCCACACAGGCCACAGAGTTTGCCCTTCAGATGCGGTGCAGCCATGACTTCCACAAAACTGTCTCCATCCCATGAGATTTCCAAGCCTAATAAAGAGATGAGACAAAAACACGCATACAGGGAAAAAAAAAAAAAAAAGAGAAGAAGAAGAAATTGAGGAAAAAAAACTGTGTCTTATGTTTGTGAAACAGTGTTCATGTGAACCTAAACAAAGCCACTGGCTTCTTCCTCATAATGCTGGATTTCTATATACCTCCTAGTAGTAAGTGCCCTTGGCAAGTGTAGTGTTCCACAGTCGATTACAATGTGCTCATGCCTGTCTGTGTTTATTTTTATTTCTCCTTGCTAATGAATGGGGTTATCCTAAAAAATGTGGAGCCAAGGTAGATCCACTCTCAACACCGGAAGAGAGCTCTTGCAAAATTCTGCAAAATGAAAATTGCCACGGTAACTTTCTAGCTGATTTTGCAGGGGGCCCAAAAAGTCAGCTATTGTCACCCGTTGCACAGGTCATGGGCACATGAAGGTGTCCATGCCCCACGAGATCCCACCAGTGACCACCTTATGGAAAACATCCTTTTCTTGCCTGCAAAGTTGAGGCTGATCACCCATTTTGGTGAATACAACTGTTCTGATACAAGTGCCTTATTTCGCGTGGGTAAAGAGTGTTGAAAAGATGACCACAAAGAGATGTCAGACAGGTAAAACTGTCGTAAGGAGCCATTCTGAACTGGATTCAAACCATTCATTCAAAAGGTGTTAATTACCAACCACCTGAAGTTGTCTCTGTGAGTCAGCAACACTGAAGAACGCTGGTGAATGTCTGGCCTTCATCTAGTGCCTGGGATGCAAGTGCTCTGCTACGATCTGTTTTACAGTGAGGTTTTGCACTTCTAGTACATCAAAATCAAAATTGTTTTCTGTGGGTGAAATCCATTTTACACGGAAAGTGTTCTTGAGCCTTGGAATGGGCTGCCCAGGGCAGTGGTTGAGGCCCCATCTCTGGAGGGATTTCAAAGCCGGGTTGAGCTAGTGCTTAGAGACACAGATTAGTGATGGTTTTGATCAGAGTGAGGTTGATGGTTGGACGAGATGATCTGAAAGGTCCCTTCCAACCTAGAAAACTATGATTCTGTGATTCCCGTAAAGTACCTGTGTGCAGCAGTTAGTTAAGGACAAATACAGGAACCTGCTTTTAAATGCAATAATCCAGATTTTACCCCCTTCTCCGTGCCTGGTCAAGAATAGCAAACAGCATCAGTCCACAGTGCAGTAGGACTTCACACCAACTTTCTACATTTGCTGTGAGGGATACCTTAGCACTACCCTTTCTTCTTGGAAATCAGTGCTTGTGACTACGTGATCCAAATCCTGCCCTATCCTCATGTAAGTAATTAACATACCAGTGACTCAGTTCAAAGCTGGAACCCCTTCCTTTAGCAACGCATCCCATTGTCTCCTGTGACAATTCCTACGCGCGCCACGGAGGAACAGGGTGAGGCTGAAACAGCAGCAATGCCCGCAGAAGGGGTCTTTTGCCATCGGTACATACCGTCCTGGTCCTTGTGAGGTTTCCATCCTCTCACCAAGAGTTTGGGGAACGATTTACCCAGCAAGGTTGTGCAGACAATTGTGCATCCCTGATCACTACAATCTATCGCATCATCTTTCCTTATCACTAGAGGTTAGCACCGATAGCACAGATATGACCTGAGCTGACTATGCCTGAAAGCAGTTTCAAATTATCTAATAAATCCCACATGGATAGGGCCACTGTGTCCTCCTCCAAAGGCACTTTACACCCAGCCAACCGAGACATTGTGCAAGACTACAACTGCTAACAAGGCCAGCACAGTGGCAAGGAGGAAAGCTGCCTTTTAAGCTGCTTCATACATTATCACTGCTGGACAAATTCAAATTCCAGCTGTCTTTGCTTCTGACAACGCTGAACAAAACAAAACGTAGCTTGATCTGCAGACACCAGATTTATACTGCTGTGCTGGCATTTAGAAAAACCTTGTCATTAACTTATAAACTAAGATTTCTTCAGACTTGAGAAGCATATAAACTTTCTCAAAGCTTGAGGCATCAAGATCCATATTCTCAGACAGTTTTCTTCAGAAAATAACTCCAGTTTTTAATGGAGTTCAACTTCTTCCCCAAATGAGCTCCCTCAGAAGCTGCTGACTTCAAGCACAAGAGACCGGCTAATGATTCTACCTAAATTTTCCTTTTACAACATTTTTTCATAAGCTAAGACTTAGTGACTTTCAGTGAAACCACCCACATTCATTACGAAAGGTTAACTCTAAAATTACCCTCAATATTCCATGTCCTTTGTGAGTTAATCAACTTGTTACATGTTGCTCCGTGAACTCTACATACAAGAATAACAGTATTAGGACTTTTCATCTCAGCATATAAAAATGCACATTTTTAAAACTAGATATTCCTGCTTTGATTACTGGATTTGAATCAAGAAACTCACAGTTTAACTACCACAAAAGGATGTACTTTCCTTTAGCTGGGTATTGTTTAATTACACTATATTCTGCTATAGTAGCTCAAATGGAAGTGTAATTTCTAGCTTTGATGAACGGCGTAAAGGTTTCTGTCCATAATGGAGTTTATTCCCTTTTTTGGGGAAATGAGGAAGGGTATTTACTCCTACACATGGTAATTTTGTTGGAGTCTGATGGCACTGTGCAGTGTGTGCCTTTTTGTTTGTTCACAAGCAAAAAAGTCAGTTGGTTTCTGTAAACCAACAAGAGCTGTGACAGGCAGGATTATGCTATGGAGCTGTGTTTGAAATGGTCTCCTTGGCAGACAGAAATTGTTTGGAAGAGTTTCTTACTGCCTATAACCTCCTCTCCTCCCCTCCCCCCAAAATGAATGAGTTTCCCATTCACTTGGACAAGGATCAGAATCCAAGAGATGTGAAGCCAAAGGATGGAGTATCTGTCCCATCTGGGGATGTGCAGAAAAGGAATATTCTCTGAGTTACTTTTTAAGGGTTTCCAATTTTCCCCTTTCTTTGAAGGACGCTTAACCCACCTGTTACTTGATTTCTTAACTTAGCACACTATGTGTTCTACTGAATTTGAAAAAAGTCCTTCTGGATTTATGCACATCACACACTGAGTTCCCCGTGCTGAGAACTCCCATCAATTGTTCTGCATGATTTTTCACGGTAAAGGCATCCTCGAGAACTGCAGACCACTCTTCCCTAAAGATTTCGTGCCAAAGTGGCACAGAAAGCCTTAGCCAAGCAGCTTCATGCAAAAGATCAGCACAGAAATAACAACAACAAATGCTCCTGCTCTAGAGGGACAGATGAGTAACACCAGCCCTGTGACTCTCTGCTCTCTCAACTTTTTAACACCCAAATTTTAGACCAGGACTCAACACCATCCCAACTACACCCACGATCCTGAGAGTGCAGGGTATTGCTGCTGCATGGCATCCACGGTTACAACCGGTGAGGAATTTAGCAACAAAACAGGTTTTCACTGGAAAATGCCAATTCATCAGAACTGAAATTCTTCAGGGAGACATATCGGATTCAATGAACTTCCAACCCAGCCCAGGCAAGGCTCCAAGCTGTTTTCCTGCCAGCTCGCCTGGTGGGCTGCCTGGAAGGGTGGACTATCAGGGTATGCAGCTCCAGGACAGCCCTGCCATGCAGACTGCCCTGTAACCACAGACCACAAGGCTTCCTCAAGCTTTTTGCTCCCCTGCTTTATCCAGGGCTCAGGTCCCAGCTCTGCAAAAGGAAAACCAAAAGCCATGGGAATGCTGGCTGGGCTGTAAGCACCAGACCCCGCGCTTCCCAGCCCAATTTTACTTTGAATTTTGCTTTTAGTGCAGGGGATTTGCTTATTTTTCATTACTTCCTCCCTCCCCCTCTTTTTTTCATCCTACACTGGGAAAGCATGTATTTAAAAAAAAACAACAAACCATGTTTCATTATGAAACAGAGAAAATTGTTCAATTTTTTGATTTGGTGCTCAGAATTTCCTGTGGAACAAAAAATTTATCTTTAAACCAGTTCTACTCAGCACATTCCTCCTCTCTACAGCCTCTCTGCTGCTTGTCCTCTCCCAGCAAAATGGAGCCATGCCGTTCTGCTGCTTTCCAGGCCCTACGTGCTAAGGAAAGCAGGACTTGGCCCATCGTGCTGCATTCAGCAAGAGAAATCTGATCCTGCTCCGTTAAGAGGAGGAATTATTTAGGCTATAATTTGCAGTGATTACACACTGCTTGGTATGTTGTCATATGCCATGTTTGCACTCCCTCTGCCAACACATGGACAAGGATGTGTGTAGTCATTTATTAGGCTTGCACCAGAGACAAATGGAATAGCAGCGGGATTAGCTGTCATTCATCTTCAATTGAAAACCTTTCCTTGGCCTGTGGTTGGCTAATGAAATCCACATCGCCAGAATTCATAGCATTCAGCTGGCTGCAAAGAGAAACTCTCAAGATGCTTTTAATTAGAAGCTGTGAATAATGGTCAACTTGTGTGCATTTTACAGACAGCCACAAAAATCTGCATTGCCACTTTGAGGAATGAGCCCAGAGCTGGGATCCACATCATGCAGACTTACATTTCCAGGGGCTATATGAACAGGTGTCTAAATTCTCAGCTCAACAGTGGCTGCTAGTGTCCCCCTTGAAAAAAAATGGTGCTAGATAATGGTGCTAGTATGACTACGCGTCACGCCTGTGACCGTATCACTCCATAAGAAAGATTGGTTTCACTGCTTTCACATGGCATTTAATTGAATTAACAGTAAACAGTATTCTCACTGAAACAGTACTTCACTGTCTAAGTCAAATCTCCCAGGACATCAGTAGTACCTAACACATGCTAATGAGAAAGTTTTAAACTTCCCTTCAATGTTTACCTATGCAAGGATACTATAGTTTCAGAACAGGTTATCAAAACAATTGTAAGTCCTCTCATTTAGCATTTTGACAATCAAGGTATTTTCTAGAACTCGAGAGACCTGAGAGTCTGCTGTCTCCCCTCCCTCTTTCTACAAATGAGGTACCAGGTTCTTTGAAGTTTCTGGTTTCCTTTTGCTTCTGGTCCTGTGTGTGGACTCTGTTCCTCGCAGACAAACTCTCACTCGAGCACAAAGCAAACCCAACGAGATGGCACTGAACAAATTTGACCTTGATTTTAAAAACAGGACCTCCATGTCACCGGGTAGCCCTAGTGAAATGTTTCCATAATTTGACAACATACACTCATTCCAGCCATTAGTAACTATGATTTTAGATAAATGCTGACTTAGGCTGTAAGATTTTTGCTGCAACCGGGAAAAAACCTGCATGTTATGTTTAAGACCTGATCTGCTCTCTGTTCTTAATTGTAGATATCAAACAATGACCCTGCATAAGCCACTTAATTTACTGGAAGTGAAAATCATGGCACATTTGTCTATGCAGGCAGTAGATTGTCAGCTGCAGAATAAAACAGAGCTTAGCAAATCATGGAATCAAGAATCACAGAATTGTCAGAGTTGGCAGGGACCTCTAGAGACCATCCAGTCCAACTCCCCGGCCAAAGCAGGGCTGCCCAGAGCACATCACTCAG
>JAOQGH010000012.1:48894715-48905332 GCA_025769975.1 Gallinago jamesoni
AGGCTAAAGAGTCCCAGCTCCCTCAGCCTTTCCTCAGCAGGGAGATGCTCCAACCCCTCCATCATCTCTGTTGCCCTGCGCTGGACTCTCTCCAGCAGTTCCCTGTCTCTCTTGAACTGGGGAGCCCAGAACTGGACGCAGTATATTCCAGCTGTGGCCTCCCCAGTGCAGAGCAGAGGGGGAGAATGACCTCCCTCCACCTACTGACCACACTCTTCCCTACGCAGGCCAGGATCCCATTGGCCCTCTTGGCCACAAGGACACATTGCTGGCTCATGGATAATTTACTCTCTACTAGGACCCCCAGGTCTTTCTCCTCAGAAGTGCTTTCCAGCAAGTTCACCCCTAACCTATACTGGTGCCTGGGGTTCTTCCTCCCCAGGTGCAGGACCCTACACTTGACCTTGTTGATCATCATGAGGTTCTTCTCTGCCCAGCTCTCCAGCCTATCCAGGTAAATATTCTGCAAAATCTTCAAACTCATAGCTGAGATCTCTGTCTGCTTGTGGGAAGCAGGGATTTTGAAAGCACTTTGTGTTCCTCAGATCTCTAAAGAGTTATAACTACATTTATTACTGCTATCATGATTTTTTACTAACTGCCATTCACCTTGCATTCAGGGAGATCACACACACACACACACACACACACACACGCACACACGCACACTAGCCCTACCTGCTTTGGTTGTCACTTTCAGTAAATAGCCATCCAAATCGATCTGAAATTGTGGTGTCTCGCAAGGTAGTGAGATGCGGGTCCCATTCCACTTCACCGTGAGGTGCTGCTGGAGGCTGATAGTGCTTCTGCCCAACACAAGGTCCACTGACTTTGTCCAGGAGAAAGAACGGGTCCGACGGGCATCGTTTTTTACCAGCACCTGGAAGGGCGAGGCAGAGGAGGAGCAGTCTTTCGTCAAAACGTACTGACATGTTCCCTGAAAGTTAAATGTCCGTCCATCAAAAGTGTTGTAGTGAGGGTCTCCAAATACAGTGCAAACTCCAGGCTCTGCAGGTGAGTGAGAAACAAAAGTGCCATATCAGGATCAGTCAAAGTTTGAAAAAAGCAATAGATAAGAACTTAGAGGTTGCCACTCTCACCTAATCTGTCTGCCCTACAGGGCAGATTTGGCTGACATGCACTAGGAGTATGTATTTTTCAGAAACAGAAGCTTTAGGGCTTTTGTAGAAGTCTTTCCCAAAGCGGGTGGGAACTAAGTGCCAAATTAATTGATCCTTGGGGCAGCATAGGAAGGCTAACCTGTAGCTGGGAACCAAAGACACGTCTCCCATTGTATGTGTTTGTCTCTTAAACATAATGTACCACCTGAACAGTTTAGGTTATTCCAATGCCTGTGAAATTGTTCACAATATTTTGTTTCCAGAAAATACGAGGCCCACTCATGGTATGAGAGCAGGCCGAGCCCTGGGCTTGCAGAGCACACAGGTCTCTGGAGATCTGCAATGGGCGCCTTCCCACCTAGCTTCAGCTTTCCAAACATGAAATGTCTAGTCTAAGCAATTCATCCGGCCTCCCTCTCACAGCCAGAGAGACACAGACATGATTAGAAAGTCTTTCATCCCATCAGTTTTAGACATCTCTTTTAATACGCGGGGAATTACCCTGTCTCTCTGCTGCCAGCTCTGGGCCTGCAAACAAACAGCTAAGGCTACAGATATTCCTCTCAGACGGTTAAATTCCCCTGGGATGAGCTCCCGCCCTTAAGTTGTGGGAGCAAAGCCCAATCCACTAACAGAAGCAGAATTCAAAGCATCGCGTGTATATTTTGGAGGCTAATTTTCATGTCCCCACTTAGGCAGGGGTGATCCCGTGAAATGAAAAGCCAGCAGACCACTTCAGCTGGACCTGATCTGTCCATATTTTACATAGATAGACTTATAAATATTGTACATTTACATCTGTAGGGTTTTTTTCCCCAAATTATTTGTAGGACCAGCATCTTTATTTAGTGCTACAAGCTATCATATATGTTGTCTATACACAACTGACTCGTTGTAGTTATTAGTATCAAGCTACCAACTAAAACTTGAATAGCACGATGCCATGACTGTCTAAGGGCACTGTATCTCTACCAAAACGGAGGGAGAGTTCTCCTTGATGTTTGCAGCCAGTTAGAGAAGAGGCAGCTCAGGGGCAGAACGTTTCCACGTTCACATCCATGATGCTGAGTTCCCCTGCGAGGGACTGAATCGCCTTGCAATCAAAGACAGCAGCAAATCTCTTTGCATTGCAGCCTTCTGCTACAACAATAGGTCCTAACCACAGCTCATTGCTGCTGTTCCTGGAAGAAGGAGTCTCAAGGCAGGGAAATGCACGCTGCCAGCTGGATACCCATCTTTTGAAAGATGATGCCTGGTTTAGATGGAGGGCTTGGTGCAGTAACAAAATTTGACCCAGGAATCGGGGAGCTGTGAACAGGGTTAATAAAAAAAAACCCACAATCCTATAAAAACCCACCAACAAAGGAGTGGAGAACAACAGAATACAATTTATGCACTAAAAAAAAAATAATAATTGTCCAACTAACAATGACTTGCCTGAAAAAGCAGCTAAAAAAAGGCAAATTCAAACCTACAGAAAAGAAAGAGGTACGGGTGTCATGGAGAAGAGGCGGGGAATTATTCCGTGCAGCTCTGAGTATGCAACACACCTTTCCCAGCAGGGTTTTTCAGCCTAGGCGGAGTGTTATCCTAAAAAGCTATAACCTTTCTGGCATTTTTTTAGCTGTAGTTAAAAAGCCCAGGAAATGGAACCCCCATCAACTTTTCCTTCTGCAGCTGTAATGCAGAATCACCTGTGCCTGTTCTTCCTGACAGACATTTATCTATTCTCTTAAAGAGCAGTGGTAACAGCAACTCCATGGCTGCCTCCGGCAACCTTTGGCAGTGCTTGGCTGCCCCTGTTGCAAGGAAGGCCTTCCAAAAGTCTAACCTCAGTCTCCCTCACAGTGCCATCACAGAACTGGTACCTGGGACACTTGTACCTTGCCCCTAACTTGCCACACGCACGCTGCTTTCGCGAAGCCAGGGACTAGACTTGGCATCATTATTACGCCTCCTTACTATATCTGGCAACTAGAGACCAAAAGTTTCAGTTTCTCAAGGACATCAGGTTGACCGCTCCATGACAAGTCAAAATGAATCACTTTTGATCAACAGTTCTGGAAATCAGGCCCAAAGGGCTTTAAGCAGAGCCTGAAAGCCAAGACACTTAGATAAAAGCGCTTTCAAAGATGTGCGCTTCTGTGAGTCTTGTTTTCCTCATTGATCCCAATGAGGATATCAAGAACTGGTTTCCAAAGTCCATAAAAAGATTAATTGATTCTCAATAAATTGGCAGGAACTGTACAGTTTTTAACCACCAACATCATTTTTACCTATGGGAAAAAGAATCCATAGACTTTCTATGGAGACCAGCTGACTTTACCTTTACTAAATCATACCGATTTTGTTTCTGAATTCTTTATGCACTCATGTTATTATCTGCACAATGAATATTATGATACATTTTATTACCTCCGATTCTCCGGTTCTATTCTCCAATTCTATTTCATTTTTTCAGGCTTTAATTTTGTTTTAAATGTACTGACAAGCTTTATGAAAATAAGGAAACTACCAACAAAAAGAACAGTCCAAACTCAGTGAAGATTTCAGAGAACTGGTTTTTGTCTGCATTTCTAGAGGCCAAGAATGTGGAGAAGTTATACGTGTAATTACCTAACATATCGGGAGGGGGAGGCTGGTTCTGCACCTAAGCAAGTGGCTAAGAGGCAAGACATGAGAGGAACAAATGTAATTTAGAGATGTGCAAGTAAAATTGATAGCACCAATGGGATCCAAAGGAAATATTTATTTTTAATTTCTAATGTGTTTTGAGCAGTAATGTTGTTTTATGTTATGTTACATCGTGTCATGTCATATGCCAACTTGATGCAGTGCAGCTAAAATAAAAAAGAATGTATTTTGGACTGGATAGCTGAGTGCCTGATCCAAATTTCACTGTTTACTTTAATAACCAAGGAAATGGGGGAGGGAAAGTCTACCTAAAACTAGCTTGAATAATTGATTCACTGATATCACTGTGTAAAACATTCTTGAAAAGTTTGGTAAAATTGTGGCTTTAAAAAAATAAATATCTACATCCTGCAACAGTGTGTGTGATCTCAGGTACTGCCAGAAAGAAGAACTGATTGGCCTAGAAATAAACCTTAAATACTGGGTGTAACAAGACTGCAAGGGACAGGCAACATGAAAAGAGTTCCTTTCGTGCCATTTTTAGGTTTTGGGTTGTTTATTTCCATTTGGGAGAGCTTCAATCACATCACGTTTTACGCTTTGATGCTTTTTTTTTTCCTTCTTCTTTTCTTTTTTTTTCCCCTTCTTCTTTTCTTTTTTTTTTCCCCTTCTTCTTTTCTTTTTTTTCCCCCTTTCTGAAACAAACCTGCTTGGCTGTTTTTGAAACCTTTTGGAAGCACTGGTTCTCTAGCCAGGATGATGCGTGACTTGCTCCTCTGCTGGGACATAACAGATGGAAAGGTGTTGCTGCACCACCAAAGCTACGTTCCCCAATTATCAGAGCTAGGTTGATGGTTGGACTACATGATCTTAAAGGTCCCTTCCAACCTAGACGATTCTCTGATTCTCTGATTCTATGAATTTTGCTAACAAGGCATACCAACATGGATGAAGACCCTTCCTTTTTTTTCCCCCAGTAAATTGTTCTCAGTTTATTGCGGATACTCAATTTCTCTATCGGCTGTCTGGGGCATGGTTAGAAAAAGGCAATTATATACAATACTTCCCCCTTAAGACTCCATCAGCCTCCCGGCTATTTTCAACTTTCTGAGCTAGACGTGGTTTCTCTTTATTTAGTAACCTTTGACAGACTTCTTTTCTGTGGATTTTTCCAGTCTCCCCTTGAACCCCAAAATGTTTTTAGCATTCACAACATCCTTGGGCAAAGTGCATGAAGAACCACCGCCTCTTTCTTGTTTTGAACTTGGTATTCATGATCTTTGATGTCTTCTTTTGCTCATCTACACACACACATGAAGGTAAATATACCCATTCCCACTCTGTCCCTGGAAAACATAGGCTTTTCAAAGGAGGGCCCCAGAGCTATGTTGAGGAGCCTGTGATTTTCAAACCACCTTAGGCACTCAACTCTGATTAAACATTATTGGGACCTGGCTGCAAACACCTCTAAATCTCTTTTGGAAATCCTTCAGATAGGCTCCCAAATCAGTATTCAAAACTTCTGGCTTTTGGAAAAGCTTCTGGGAGCTCAGCATTTTTCACATTCATTGTTCAAGCAACTAAATATGGACTTCACGCTTTTACATTCGACAATTTTAAACTCCATGTGTGATTCATGAGGTTTCCTCAAGACCCACCTAAGGCTCTACAGCTTACTTGCAAATTAATAATAATAGTATTTAGGTGCTGAAGTGAATACTACAGAACTCTTGGCACACTTTCCTTGCATTTACAAATCATGCATCCAATTCAAATGGTTGGAAAAGATAACGAGGAAGGTAACTGTGGGCAAGAAGCACCTTTTTTGAAAACACATTTATCTGTACAAAAAAGGAAGGTGAAAAAGCAACAGCAAGGATAAGAACATTTTAGCGTTCCCTGAGTTTTAACGTATTCTTATAAGGAAAAAAAAAAAAAAGCTTATGAAATCACAACCTGGTTTTGGTCAATACAGAGGGATAAAAGTCTGAAAGACAACTCATTTCTAGTAAGTAGTACGCTGAGTAAAGGTAAGAACCACTTATTGAAACAAGTGGTTGCCAAAAAGTCCCTTTCTGCCTTCTACCCAATGCCCCCACTCCCCCGGAGAGCACTTAGCCTTTCTAGAAAGGTGAAATATATATACTGCTTAGTGGAGGCCAGACAGAGAGCCAGCACACACATCCTGACCAGCCGGAGAGCATGAGCACACTGGCTGGGCAACGCGCACACTTGTAGCTCCAAAGCAGCCACAGGATATATTGTCTCTAGCTGGGTTTATTATTTGTTGGGATATAAAAGAAATGGGACACAAATCCATAGGAAACCAGGCTCTGTTAGCTCTGGTGCTCACTGAATAGCTTGTTTTATTTTTTCAGGAGATCAGAGCAGTCAATTGAAGTCCAAGATGTCCAGATGTCTGGTCACACTCTTCTGGGCTTGTAGCTAGTTAAGAGTGGCCAAGAAAAATATACTTAAATTATAACTAAAATTGGTTTGGACACTTTCTAAGTAAAGAGAGAGAGGAAAAAATACAAGTTTACCAGTTAAGGGTGTTCTGGTTGCACATCTATAATTCAAAAAGACCTCAGCTTTTTAAAAATAAAATGAAATTCTGAATGCAATTAGCCCATATGCTGAATTAAGCCCTAAATCAAACAGAACACATTATTAACTTTTGAAAACTAGCTACAGAACACGCATAATAGAATTTCATGAGCTTTTCTGTAAAAGATGCATAGCCATAGAGTACTTTCCTCATAACTGCTGCACAGTGCACCTTGATATAATACACATTACAAGGTGTGGTGTCAAAAACTCCACAGGAGTCTTTATGGTCTATTTAATAAAGAAAAGAGCTATTCCAATTTGTCCAAATACATATTTATACAGTTGAGCATCAGGGCTGAAATGGCTGGGGAGGTAAATCATGAACAACACTCCGCTATGAATAAACAGTTGCAGATTTTTTGTTGATGTCTTTCTCCATGGCAAGGAAATAACACAAGAAACAGGACCATCAAGGGCCTCCATGGTCCCTCAGTGCCACTCCCTGTTCTCCTGGGTGCCTGCAATGCATAACTCCACCATTTTTCCTTCTTTACTTTTTTTTCCCTTTTGAAGCGTCAGCACTTTTTTCAGTATTTCTATAAAAGACACACTAAAAGGATGCAAGACCGGGTGAAAGTACCAACCTTTTACTCCTAAGGCTGGGTCCAAACGCCTTTGAGTTTGGTTTAGCTCCATCGGTCATTTTGTCAATTAAAAAAAAGCTGCAAAATGATTTGTGGTGAACGAAATTTTGTACCCCAAAAGAGGCCCTTACTGCAAAATTAATCACGGGTCCTGCTAGACCTAGACGACTGCGGTCCACGTTGAAAAAACTTCACCCATAAAGCCTCACAATGACTTGGGTAAGACTGTGTTAGGATTATTGATCATGATTAAAATGATCTATCTAAAATACGGTTCCTTTCATACTGCATGCTGTAATTGCAGCACGGACTATTAATTTAACCTCCACTGCAAATTCTCATCTTTGTCTGGAGTTGAGAGCAGTCTGTCAATGTTACTTGAACTCAAATTTAGTGTTTTCTTTTTTTTAATATGAAAACGACATTGGTCTAACATAAGATTACTAATTTATGGAACTGACGTCAGTGGTGATTTTTCTAAATCAAGCCCAAAAGAGTGCATTTCATTACATTTTTACAGCAGGATAAACTAAACTGTTGAATTTTCCACTGGTATGACCACTGTGTTTAATTAGTGATAATTGTACACCAGCCATGGAGCTTTAACAGCAGCATGCCAAAACTAACCACAGTTAACTTCGGCAAGAGTAGACAAAAGAGACTCTCCAGCACTTCAGGAGACGAGGTACTTTTTCTCTCTGCAACAAACTGCTTTTAAAAATAATCCTTTGATTCTTTTTTTTTTTCACTTTAAAGTGTATCTTTTAACAACATGACTGTTTCTGACCCACTTCATAGAAATTGGCTGCGTTTACACTGTACTCAGAGCTCTCCTGTGTACAGTATGTTCTTGTACCTCCTATGTTGTTTTTACTTTGGAAAATTAATATCTGCTGGACCGCCAGAAATTTCTGGTGTGTTAATATGTGGAGAAAGAATCAACATGAGTGGCTGGGTGAAGGAAAAGGCTGTGCATGTACATCTTATCTCGTCAGAAATTGGCTGAATTAGCACATTTTCTAATTACTATCTGAGATAGTGACACTGAAATCCTTAGGATTTTGCCTCTTGCCTGTCTTATGTCATAAAGAGATTTACAGCACTTCTGGCACAAAGGTGGAATTAGTTCCTTGCAGATGGCAAATGCTAAAAAAACTACTGGCTACCACTTCTGTATAACAGTAGTGGATATTTAAGGTCTTTGATTACATTACCTGATAAAAGCTGGGAATGGCCTTTAATCATAAAAGCTTAGAATCACCTCAGTATCTTCTCTTCTCCAAATACTAAATGGGTCCATAGTGAGACACCTCTCCAAAAAGAGAACCCCTCTGTTTCATGTGCTACAGAGAAGCATGCCACTGTGGGACAATGCAACGAGCCTCCCAGCCTCAGAGAGGCTATGGGAATAAAGCTGTTTATCCTAAAAGCTTCGGGGAGACCTATGAGCAGTCTGCCAGTGTCTAGAAGAAGGTTTCTGGGAAGATGGAGCCAGACTGTACAGCACTACATGGCAGGAGGACAAGTAACAATGGTCTGCCCTTAATTTCACAAGTCTTGTAGTCATGGCCATTCCCTTCTTATATCATCAAGAAGTTCTGGTTTTTTAGGTGAGTTATTTTTACTTTAAAGATATCTACTTTTTGCCTCCTTTGCCCGTGAAACAATTATCACAGCTCATCATTCTCTGGCAGCATTCTGAAGGAGTCAATGTACTGTCTTCTTTTTAACCCCTTACAGTAGAGGGTCTCTAGAGCTTTGGGGGAATGGCTGACCCCATTATTTTTCTCCCTCTCTCATGGTACAAAAGAACACGAGAAAGGTTAAATGAGACTGTACCATAAGAACAGAGGCAAGATAGAGATCAATAAATTCATAACACTAATGAGATGACATGTTTGAGCAGAGGTGTATGCAAATTTCTGCTCCCTTGAAACTGAGCTAACATGAAATTAACTGCTGCTCAGTTGAATCCTCTTCCATTTCTCCCTCTGCTCAGTATTATTTCAAGTGTTTCTGAGGCTGTCACTTGTATTTAATTTCATTTCAATACAGAAGACTTGCAAACTAGATCTATTTTATCACAAGTTACATGTTCCAAAATAATTGAGCTTCAGAGTGGAAAACCAGATATTTAGCATAAGAAATTCGTGTGATCCAAGAGCAGATAGAATAGTGTTGATCAGCAAAACCAATTTCCTTTTAGACAAAAGAACAGGAAACACTCTCCTTAAAAACCTGGTCCTTTTTCAGAAACCTTCCTAGAAAACATAAAAACCCCTAAAAGCAGTCTGTCCCTATTTGGTGAAATATTTAAACATGTCCTGAAGAAAATGCACTGTATCCTGTTAACTTCAGTGAATACGGGTCTTCCTGTTGACTTAAATTGGACAAGCTTAAAGATAAATATTTGTGTACATGTGTGCTTTGCTGACTAGGAGAAAACACAAGTGATATCCTAAGACGATCATTCCTGAAGTGAGGAGCAAAGGGACAAAAAGGTGATGGTTGAGCTAAACGTCATACAGACAGGAGAGCTTTCTATTGTACTTTCCACTGCTGCCCCAGACTGGGTTTCAGGATTCTGCACACCTTGTTTTTTTAACTCTCACAAATCATCTGCAACGGTGTTGGATTATATATACACATAGCTGGGCCATTCTTTACAGATATAAAAGGTACACAGTCCAAAAAATTATAAAACTCTATTCATTTGCTTATTTTATAACCTACAAATTTCACAGGCCAACTATATCCTTCAAGAAGCAGCACCTCACATTTGACAAAAATAGTGTCATTTGGAAAAAAATAAATAAAATAAAAATAAAATAGCCATGCATTTAGTTTTAAATTTAAAGATTTATAGGAGGCAAAAGTCACCTGCCCTTTAGCCACCTCTAAAAAGAAGACAGAAAAGCAAACATACTTCTACTATAATTATTTTTTCCGAAAGAACAAAATAAAGAATGTGAAGAAAGAACTTACTTTCAGTGCAAATAGGACAGCATCCTTTTCTGTTCAGGATTTTACCCTAATTGGGAGAAAGACAGGCTGATTTAATGAAAGAGTTTTTGGAGCAATGGCTGTGTTATGTTGTAAGGCTGGATAAGCCTTTGAAAATAGTTCAAGTTGTATTTGAACTCAATGCCCTTGTTACAGCTTCAAATATCAGGTGCTAAAAACAGACAGAACTATTCAAAGGGCTTCCTGGCAGCCTTGTAAGAAATGAAATACTAAAAGGGTTCTCTGTTACCACTTTTCTCTTCAGAGAGAGTGTGAAGGAATTTTGGACTCATATATTCATGGATATCTAAAGCAGACTACTCATTGGCTTAACGAGATTGCTACCTTTTACCCACCTCCCAAAACATATACAATATATTTCCTATGCACACCCTTTCAGTCGCCACACACAGGCTCTACAGGCACACTTCCCCCAAATCATTCATTTTTTCCTACAAAAATGAAGTAAGGAAGGAGACACTGGTGAAGATCTAGTTGAGCCAGATTTCTTTCTTGGCTAAATCTTGTGGTATCTCTCACCACATCCATATCCATATTTGGGTCCAGAGAAGGGCAACGAAGCTGGTAAGGGGTCTGGAGCACAAGTCTCATGAGGAGAGGCTGAGGGAGCTGGGGGTGTTCAGCCTGGAGAAAAGGAGGCTGAG
>JAOQGH010000012.1:48906635-48919772 GCA_025769975.1 Gallinago jamesoni
AAGGTCTCCCCTCAGCCTTCTCTTCTCCAGGCTAAAGAGTCCCAGCTCTCTCAGCCTTTCCTCAGCAGGGAGATGCTGCAACTCCTCTATCATCTTTGCTGCCCTATAAACCCCAGGTATCTGCCAGCTGGAGTGGAGCGCGCTCCATCCTGCTCACACTTGATGTACCCAGATGGCATGAATAAGAGTTTGGTGATGAGCTAGGGCCTATCATCCACAGGGCACAGAAGTTCAGTGTAAGCTTGTCTTTGAATGTGCAGCTACCTGTGAACAGACGTGAGCCACATCTGGACTTGAGAAAAGCACTGGAGCAGAGTTTCACTGGCAGCGTGAGCAATGCTTGGACATTTGTGTGACCACCAGGCTCCAGAGCAAAGAGACTAGCTGAGGAGCAGGCTTCAACAGGGAGACCTTCCAAGCACTTGCTCGGACAAAACCCCTTCAAGGAGGAACTGTTAAAAGTGCACAAAAGTGGGCAACACTTATTTGTACAAAGAGAAGATGTGCAGCTGAATGCCACACACTGCACCACACGGCACTACCCCTCCCGTTCAATAAAAGAGTTGAAATCATCAGCCAAGCTGGAAGTGGCAAGAATTCAAGCGAAACTGGAATCTCCAAGGCAGCCTGCTGAGGCTGGTTACTTGAGCCACCATGTTGGCCCGAGATCCTGTTTTTGTCTTGTAGAATAAGGAAACCCATTATTGCTAACATGTGCTGCAAGAGTTCGTTAGCATTGAGGGTTCCCTTAGGAGTGGGCTAAGTGATGTGATCCCATTTTTCCCTATGAATATTTATAAGCAGACCACATTTGAGTCTATTTATTTTCTGGGATTTTTCTTCTTCTTTATGAGGTTTTCAATTTTATGTCTGAGGTTTTTAGTCTCTATTTTTTTAAGGCAAGACTAATTGTAGGGGGGGGGTAGGGGGTTGTTTGGTTGTGTAATAGCAACAGCTGTTGTTTTTTTGTGCCTCATTTGGCACTAAAGTAAAAACAGCAACTTTTTGTTTGTAATAATAACAGATGTGTATAACATTAAATGCAGTCTGTGCTAGAGATGGGAGAACGTGTTCTGAATAAATTTTCAACTCACTTGAAGTTCACGGGTTCAAAATTTACCCACAGAATCAAACTCTGCAAGTGTCTTCACATGCCATGAATTTAATTCTATTAACTTTTGCACAGCCTTATAACTCTGAAAAGGCTGCGTGCTGTAAAATTCACCAGGCTCTCCTCTAGCAGTCCAAAAAGAGACATGTCCATGGCCACTGACCATTACCACAGGTTTACATTGTTTGTGGAGAATGCAAAGGCATAAGGAGAGGAGGCAAGGTAGGAAATGAGAGGATGGGTAATCAGAAAGGAGATGGCAGAAGGTGAGAAGGCTGAGACAGGCTGAGAGAGCTGGGGTTGTTCAGCCTGGAGAAGAGAAGGCTCCAGGGAAACCTTACAACAGCTTTCCAGAACCTGAAGGGGCTACAGGAGAAATGGGGAGGGACTCTTGATCAGGGAGTGGAGCAATAGGATGAGCGGTAATGGTTTTAAATTGAAATAGGGGAGATTTAGATTAGACACCAGAAAGAAATTCTTTGCTGTGAGGGTGGTGAGAGCCTGTCCCAGGTTGCCCAGAGAAGCTGTGGCTGCCCCATCCCTGGAGGGGTTCAAGGCCAGGTTGGATGGGGCTTGAAGCAACCTGGTCTGGTGGGAGGTGTCCCTGCCCAGGGCAGGGGGGTTGGAATCCGATGATTAAGGGACCTTGAAGAAGGTCCCTTCCAACTCTAACCATTCTAAGATTTTGTGATTGTGAGAAAGAGGCTGGAGCAGGGCTCGGGCAAGTGAATAGCAAATTAGGTAAGAAAAGGTCTAAAGGATCTCTGAAACTCAGTCCTGCCAAGTGTTGAGATTACTCCCCTTACTATGAAGTATTTAAGGATGTGTTTAAGTTTAAACACACGTGGAGGGCCAACTTACTTTAGCAGGACTGTGGACACAGGCTTAATAGCTTTGCTGGATGTGGGCCAAGGCGTACCCCACCTCGCAGGCTGACATGCCACGTAAATGAGAGGTGATACCTACGTGCAGACAGTAAGTAGTCAGAAAGTAAGAAACAGGAGCCACAAGCTACAAGGCTCACTAGAAGTCCATGGAGGACCGATTTTAAACATGACAGGAGGGATTGAATTTGTGAGATGTATTGCCTCAGCTGCAGATGAAAAGAAGCTAAGAAAGACAATTCCTATAATTACTGATACAGGATTAAATGCTCCCAAAAGAAAAGAATAAAAGAAACAGAAATATGTGCCTAACCCAATGAAGAAAATGAAAACAATGGCAGAAACAGTCTTCAAAAATATGTCAGCCTGACACCAACACATTGAACAATACACATGATTGCATGCTATTGGAAATTTCTGCAGAACTACCACTTTGAAACCCATCCTTTCAAGAAATAATTGGCCAAAATCTATGTTGATAATAATATTCCATCACAAAAAAATGCCCCCACAACGTCATGCAAAGAGTATTAAGACTGCAGGGTAAAGTATTTAAGCCAAGGAATAACATTTTAAGTTCCTTGTGAATCTTCAATCCTTTCTCACTCAATTGTGTGTATCATAACACAGTTTTAATGGGATAACTTTATGTGGCCTGACACCCTAAGGGACATTAAACAGCCTTTTATTCCACAGGAGTCTTCAATAGTCAGTAGAGACTGCTTACTACCAGAAATATTGACAAAAGAGAAAAGAAATGGAGTTCACACCCCTACAGTCTGCAGACAGCAAACAGTGTAACTCTCTGCATAATATCCAGACTTTTAGTTCTGGAATCACTAATGTATTTTTATCTTGGATAATGTGGTGTGTTTAATGAATGTTTATAGCTTTGTGACAGAATATCTCATCAAAGAGAGTGGAGCCCACATGAAAAGTAAAATATTTAAATCCATTATTATACATTATTTGCTTTAAAATTATTTGGTACCCACCTGGAATAGGAAAATAAATCTCACTCTAGAGTTTACATTCTTTCTCCCATTTGTCCTTCCAATTTATCTTGGAAGAGCAGAAATGTAACGTGTACCTGTGGAGGAGGGTGGGTTTGTGTGCAGCTTGCTGTAGACTCCATTTTAAGGTGGGGGGAAGCAGGCCGACTGGTTAGATACTGGAGGAAATGGTGCTGCAAACTGGTCATCTCAGCGCTAAGGAACTGGACCTTGTCTGAGGACTTAACTTGAAGGTCTAGGGCAGTTTGGGACTTGAGGCTAACCTTGGAACAGAGCATGCAGCAGCCCTGAACAAGTTCGTCAGTCAGTAGGTGCCACAGGACTGCAGATGGTGAAGTTTTACCCACCACTTTTTTTCATTTTAGAAGCCACTTCGACAGATCATCTCAATGCTCAAATTTGTATTTTATAAGTGCTATGTTTCACTTAAGATCTATATTAAGCCATATTAGTTAGAAAGCATCTTAAATGTTTGAAATGCACTGGGACAGGGATAAATAAATGAGATGCAGTGTGTGCCACGTTCTCGGCCAACAAAGAATTTGACACGACCTGAAGGGTCCAAGCTCTCACCTCCTTAAATTGTGACTGGGCTGTACCAACCTGATTGCCATGAGCCACATCAGGTTCCCAGAGGAGCAGCTCCATTTGTTCATGCTTCCTAAGATGTATGCAACACCTCATGTGAGGCCCATTAACAGGACAACTGCCCTCTGCACCGAGTGCCAGAGTGCCAGGAAAAGGATGTCCCCTCTCCTGCAGCCCAGTGGCACAGCAGAACAGGAAGCACGGGCTCTGTATTCTACCACTGTTTCTGGCTGTCAAAAGTTCACACGTATAAAATTTTACAAACTAGAGTTTGTCATTTAAAATTTTATACCTAGGTGTCTGTGACTCATATTTTCCACACGAGCTTCCAGGCTGCAGAAGGAAACACTGAGAAGGTGTAGCGCTAACGACTTGGCTCTCTCTTCGGCAGTTCTGTTCAAAGATCTGCCCCTACACGAGGTGCTATTTAGAGCTCCCTCTTCTGCAAGCTTGAGCCAATAATACAAAATAATTCATCAGTGACCAAAATCCAAGAAACAAAGGCTGACTTTAGTTCGAGGTTTCAAGTAATGCTAATTTTTGAAGCAATTAAGTAAAGTTACAGTTACACCGCTCTTTGGGTTCACTTCAGACTTTCAGATAAAAAAAACTCAGACTGCAACCTTAGAGAAAGCAGCATGGCTTGATTGAAGTAATTTGCTTTGCTTTGTCCAATTTACATTTTCAGCCACCTTATGTGCACTGAGAAATGCACGTTCAACAGCCTCCTGTGGCTTGCCTTAACAATATGCATGTTCTTGAGATATTAACATAGTCATCTCACCGCTCAATACATCTAATAAGTATATGCAAAAGAGGTGTTGCAGTGCAGATACTTGAACAGAGAAAGCTAAAGGGAGGAGAAGAAAAGGAGCCCAGAGTCTTCACAGCAAGGTCAGCTGGCAGGAAATCCATATTCAGGGTAGCAGTAGCACGCTTGGGGAATGCAGCCTAAATTAATATGCCAGAGGATCCCTTCTTTCCAATCTGCATGCTCCACTGCCATGCACACACTTCCAAGAAATGCTAAAAAGATAATGGTGGAGAAAAAAAAAGAGAAAAACTCACATGAGGACAGCTGCTGACTGGAATGCACTGTTTCTTGCGACACTCTGTCTTGCCTTTAACACAAGCACAGATGGTGCAGTTCACAGAGGACCACATCTCTCCATCCTGCAAGAGGGAACATGATATAGTATCAGCTGGGGTGGCAACAGGAAGCTATTTCAGCAATGTATCATTGCACAAGAAAGGATGACTTTCCCTGTTGGCATTGTGTCATTGTTTAGTCTAAATTATTTCGAGGTGTCCGTCCATGGCCAGTCAGATTAAAGACAAAGATCAAATTCAGGAGGGTTTTCTTCCATTTGGCCCTCTAGGTCAGAAATTCATTCTTCCAAGGCTAACCAAATGACATTTGCATTTTTCATCAGTGTCCTGGTTATTTGCATTGTTTTCTCTCCAGCATGTGATCACACCTACCACAAATTTTCATTTAAGCTCACATAATTAGAAAAACCTGATTCATTGGGTTGAGTGACATCTTTAAGTTGCTGCACGTGAAAGTATTTGATTAAGATGTCAGCATACAGTGAATTTATTCCCAGATGCAGCATCATTTTGACTTAGGGCAGGAATGGTCAAATAATGAATTCTACTTTAGATTACTTGCCACACTTTCACAGATACTTGATCTGCTGAACATCTGAAAATGTTTAGAAGAGATACAGTGCTGAACTTCTCAAATGCAAAGCATGTAAGACAGTCTACGTACGGCTCAAAGCATTAGGTGCAGAGCAAAATATGCCTCATGGCTTTGTCCCCATTTAGTTGGGAAGGACTGCTTGTGGAACTGAACTGCCCTGGCTCCTTTTTATATGGAGTTGCATTTGCCAAGAGTGGTTCTTAAAACATTCTGTCTCACCCACTTAGATTCTTCTGTTGGCCCACTTAGAGACAAAATGTGCATGTTTTCTGTTTACAGAGCTGCTGTGAAGGAAGGGTGAGGATAGACCTGACAGGAAAAGGCAGTCCAACCAGACAGCTGGGTACAATTACGTGCCCACCTCAACATGATATTCTGACCAGAGAGAAAAACAGACTAAATCTGAAATGCCAAGGAGCCTAACTTACTACTTAGCACAGTCATAGTGTGGTTAGAGTTGGAAAGGACCTTAAAGATTACCCAGTTCCAATCCTCCTGCCATGGACAAGGACACCTCCACTAGACCAGATTGCTCAAAGCCCCAACCAGCCTGGTCTTGAACCCCTCCAGGGATGGGGGAGCCACAGCTTCTCTGGGCAACCTGTTCCAATGTCTGACAACCCTCACAGTAAAGAATTTGATTAAACGCTGTCTGTCCCCTATCTTTTGTTTCCAGGCTATCTTACTATTGCCTCATGTTCCTGATGCAGCACATGTTCTTGTGGGCCTCTAATGATTGCTCTCCAAGCACCTGCTAAGGTACCAGAATATATCACAGCTGACTGCATGCAGCTACCCTGATTTTTTGTCTCACAGGAGAGCAAAAACACCCACTGTGCCCATTCTACCCATGTCAGACCATTAACTTCAACTGAGCAATGCTGGATTTACTTTTTTGCACATGATGCCAGAAACGGGTGTACTGTCTCATTATTTTTTCTTACTCCATATAATACTTAGTAACATAAAATCTTCACAAGAAGCAGAATATTTTAGTTGGGTGCCTAAGAAGCAGGCATTTGTTCCTGAAGCACAATAGCACCAGTGTGAAAGTGCCAATCAGATGGAGTACAGTTGCAGTGTACATGTAATTTCCAGAATAAACACTTCAGCTACATACACAAAAGATGGAAAAAATGGGAAGCAATTCTGGCTGAGCAAACCAAGAATTCACAAAGGGTTTATCATTCGATCTGATTCAAGGGTCTCTTAATTCACAGATGGCCCATGAGGTGAGAGAATCTTTTTTTTGACACGGTGTGAGAAAAGCCCCACCACTTGGAAGAACAAACAGGGTCTCGGCAATAGCAGAAGTGTTCTGCAAGGAATCTCTTGTGGTTTGAAAATGTTGGGTGAGAGTGCAGTAGGTAACAGTTACACATGGCTCTCATGGTGTAAGATGTCAGGGGTGCTGTCTTTAGCAGAGAGGTAAAATGTAGTAAATCAAGATGAGTAACTTTCAGCCAAGATGACCTTCATGCAGCTCCTGTTGGCTCAGCTATGGAAGAGACTTTTTGGCAGACAAAGCCTCCATACCACTCAGAGTATCTTCTCCATGAATACCAGTGTTTGTTTGGGAAAGCAGAGCATTACTATCTCTTACTAAAAATGCATTACTTATCATGAAACAGAAGCTTGAATTTCTGCATACAGAGAGGGAGACAACACGTCATATCAAGGAGGAACTAATTTTAGCTGCAGTGTATCAGCAGAATTTATACAAACTCAGAAAAAAAAATATCAGATGGCAAATTTTGCAAAGGTTTGCCTCTGAGTTGTTCCATCATCAACCAAGATGGTGAGGATTCTGCTAAAAAACAAGCCACAATAGTAATTTAAACTCATGCAATTTCAGCTGTTACAATGGCATCAATTCTTGAGCCACCCCTGAAACTTTACCTGGAAGATTTTATTCCCAAATTTGCACACTTTCACTTTCTCAGGAGAGATATATGAGACACACTCCTTGCAGCAGTGGTCTTTGCTTTTGTCACATTCACCAGTAAGTAAGCACCTCTTCTTACAGATCACTGTTGAATTCTAGGTAAAAGAACAAAAGGAAGTCATTAAATCACCACCAAGATGTTTATATTCCTGTGTGTCCTTACCATAACATTTCCTCTTGCTCAGTCATTTAATTCAACCAAGCTACAGCCCAAGTGCTCTGAATAGCTCAACTCAGACAATCTAAAAATTGTTTTCTGGATTAAGGGAATCTTTCCTGGTCTGTGAAGCTGAAGCCCAGCTTGTACTTCTGTTGGCCTGCAGAGCCTTACTGATTCGGTGACACTTTCATTTTTTTGCCTAGGTGGAAAAGTGTATGTGGTCACTGTCAAGCTAGAGGAACTAAAAAAAATAAATCACTGCCCTTCAGCTGTGATGTAGTAATGCACCGCTTAGGGTCAGGCATCGTGTCTCAGCTGAGGCAGTCAGCAACTTTTTAAACTTTCCTAGCACAACTGCAAGTGCTCTTCAGATCAGATGCTCGGGGACCACCCAAGATGCCAAAAAAGAACAGTGTCAGAGCTTGCATTTCCACAGCCCTACAAGTAAATGCTACGTCAGACAACCAGCAGCACGCAATACCAAAGCACTCTGGACTTACCTTGCATGTACACATTGTGCAGTTGTCATAAATAAATGAGGATCCGTTATCGTGCACGTTGCTGTGAAAGAGGCAGCTTCCAAAAGGGAGGTCAAACACTTTCCTCTGTCCTGAATATAAATAAACAGTAATAGAAACAGAATGTGGTTGAAAAGATGCCATATTGTCAACAAAAATAGCACGGCTTATTGTCATCAGACCAAATTCATGTGCAATGTGTCATTTGCTATGTGTTTCCATTTTGGTGTGAAAAAAATATGTACTTTTAACAGTTCGCTGTTCTTCTAGCACACATTCATCTGTACAAATTCTACTGTGGGAGGGAATATAAATATGATTTATGGCATGTTTATATTGGAAAAATCTTTCTTCTCCTTCTCATCATAAAGTGCACAGTGTAGCTAAAGGAATAAAAAGTAAGCACTGCAAACTCTTAGGGTAGGTACACTTAAACTAGTTTAAACAGTCTTTAATTTAATGCAATAACTTATCAAATAAAGCAGCCTTAACTGATTTTAGCATATTTACCTCAGGGGTTCACAGCAGCCAAACTAAATCAACCCAGTGGCACTGACACAAAAAAACCCTTAAGTATTGTCCAGTCTCATTAAGATAGCTTGGTGTATTGTGTTCACACAAGCTTGCAAGAAATACCAGCACTTGCATTGTTTATGAACAGAATAAGGGTAACACAAGGTATTTAGTTTCCATAGTCTATAAAATATTTGGGTTTCATGAGAGCGAGGCAAGGTTTAGAGCATTACACAGGGAAGACAGCTTCAATATCAAATCCTTCCTGAAGTCCTGCAATCCTGTAGGGGCTTTCAGATCCAAGTTGCATCACACTTTGTGGTTCTTGCAAGCTTCTGTTGTTCCTCAGCTTCCTTCCTAGTTGGTTATTTTAAACAAGTGACCATTATGGTGATCATTAAACAAGTGAGCGTTATTGTTCTAGCCATGAGGTCTTTACAAAAACTCACATGAAATCACCACACTTATCTTCCTGGTTTTGAATACCTTCCCCTGTTTACTTTTGGTGGTAGCCAACTAATAAGTTCTTTTGTGAGTGGCTGAGAGTCTCCCGGCTTATCATTTTTGAGGTCTGATGTTAAACAGGCATCAATTCCGATGTAGGGAATGGCCACTGTAAGTACATACAAGAAGTCACTAAGTACTAGGTCAATACCTTAGCTCTCAAAACACTAGGTGTTGGCACACTGTAATTCCTTCCCTTTTCAATAATTCTTGATAAATGTAGAACAGCTTACAAGAAAAAGGTTCCATTTTCCTCTGAAAAAAAATTCCTCTGAGATACAAGTGAACAAAAGAATAAGCACGCAGCAAAATTGGTTGGATTAGCCTGGAGTTTTTAAAAATCTAATGTTAAAATTACTATTAAATTAAAAGTTAAGAAATAATTGCTATTGTTCAGTTAGACACAATTTGAACATCTCTCTATTTCAAATTAGCTACCTTGGACTAATCTGTGCTTGCAGAACCAGCTTCCCTTTTACTGAATGTGATTCCTTCTGGAA
The DNA here is from genome assembly GCA_025769975.1 of Gallinago jamesoni. Classification (NCBI taxonomy): domain Eukaryota; kingdom Metazoa; phylum Chordata; class Aves; order Charadriiformes; family Scolopacidae; genus Gallinago; species Gallinago jamesoni. Next base: position 48,916,077 of record JAOQGH010000012.1, read on the forward strand.
AGGCTTATTTTCTCTTGCAGGACTGACCTATGAAATCAGCTGAGGATGCTTAGTAGCCCTAAAAGGAACAGCTCTACATCCATGCACCACTTATGGGTAAAGCCTCGTCCTGCCTGTAACTAACAACACTTCTACTGCTCTATGTGGGGCCAGGACTTCAATCACATAACTTATGTCAACAAGTGAACAAAAGTCCAGTTCTCTCTCACACCCACTTGCCATCCCTTGCAAACCACCTGGTGCAATTCTGGGTGGCCAACCCCGTTCAGATAGTTGGTAAAAAACCACTGACAAAGGAGCTACCACTTTAAAAGACGTGGTGGTGAAGATACTGGCTTAATGGTTGGCTTTGCTGGCTCATAACCACTAGTTAAACTAATAATTCAAGTCCCAGTAGAGTCCACAGCATTCTTCTACGCTATATACGCTGAGTATCAGGAATTCAATTGCAGGGAGGTCCTCCACATGATACTTTAAAAAACATGCCTCAGCATCCCTGAAAACATTTCTCTTTCCCAACTGCCATGCAGTGTATTACACAGCCTTTGGCTCTACCTCCACTCCAAAAATTTCAACACTTGTCCGTGAATAGACATTACGCATTCACAGGTATATGACATGCTTTAGAGCAACAACCACACAAAATGAAAATCATTATCATTAGTAAACTCATTTACAGACATTTCTAAGAAGGAAAAAAGAATCTGTAGAAAAATCTCCATGAATGAATCAAAAATTAAAGCTGGGTTTTGAATGCCTAGATCAAGGAGAGGATGGATCAGTTGGGAAAATCATTAGGTGGAGAGGACAAGGGGATCTTACAGAAGAAAAGGAAAAATGTCCTAGGCCAAAATAGAAGCTCAGCATTTGGACTGTTCTCTCCATTTCATTCCTCTTCTGCATTACTCTCCAGCACTGCTGATAAATGTTCAAGGCAGATATTTATCCGTAGCACTTCTCAATTAGCAAATAAATAAATAAATTCAGATGTTTCAAACAGTCCAACATGTTAAATGCTATGAGACGCTGAAACACTCCGTGGCTTGCCACCTGCAAGGCCAGAGCTCTCTGTACCACAAACATAGCTTGGAAACAGAATTTGGATAGTGGTAAAGATACGGTCAAAATGACAAAAAGTTTCTGTTGAAGAACTGGGAATTACCAGCTCTGAAAGTTTTCCAAACCTAGTTATAAACTCTCAGACCAAATAAAAGCTAATTTACTTAGTAGGATGTAAGCACTCCTTGTTTATGAGAGGGATACGTGCTGAAGAAGATTAACCTATGGGATCTGTGGACAGGATTAGAGAAAACAAGGACTCTCAAAAGTCACTGCCTTTCTTGGCATCACTTGGAAGAACTAGCCCTTCTTAGAGGCCTCTGATTTACTCCTTTAAAATCTGTTGGAAAGACGTAATTGAAAATATTCCCGGCTGAAACTGTGATTCCACCTTAAGAAGGCAACCATGAGCCAGACTCCTGGGTCGCTGGCTTCTCTGACAACAGCTTCAAAGAATGTGATTTCAGTCCCAAAGTTTTGTCTAACCTGCATTTCCTCAAAACCAAGAACGCAATCGTACACTTGAATAAAAATATGAGGGGGTGAGGCTTTTTTCTTGTGGTAAACTCCAACAAAACATTTCCTTCCTGCTCAACCTCCTTTGTAAAACGTGTGTAATCTTTTGGGAAACATCTCTGTATTTGTCTCTCTAAGAAAGCCAACTGGTCGCCCTCTGCTCTGCCATGGTGAGGCCCTGTCTGGAGCACTGTGTCCAGTTCTGGGCTCCCCAATTCAAGAGGGACACAGAACTACTGGAGAGGGTACAGCAGAGGACTATGAATATGATGAGGGGCCTGGAGCATTTCTCTTATGAGGAGAGGCTGAGGGACTTGGGTCTTCTTAGTCAAGGGAAGAGAAGACTGAGGGGAGACCTGATCAATGCCTATGAATACTTCAAGGGTGGGTGGGTGTCAGGAGGATGGGGCCAGTCTTTTTTCAGTGGTGCCCAGAGACAGGACAAGAGCTAAGAGGCACAAACTTGAATGTAAGAAGTTCAACCTAAACATGAGGAAGAGCATCTTTCCTGTGAGGGTGGCAGAGCACTGGAAGAGGCTGCCCAGGGAGGTGGTGGAGTCTCCTTCTCTGGAGACATTCAAACCCCACCTGGACATGTGGTCCCTTCCAACCCCATGTGATTCTGTGATTCTATGTCGAAATGTCGTTCTGCAGCTGCTTGCTTAGTACCACCCAGCACAATCCTATCACACTCTCCCCAAGTACCTCTCTAAACCTGTAGATTATAAACTCCACCAAGCAATAGTGTCTCTTCCACGTCACAAAATTTTATATCAGCACTGCGAAATACTGGTACAAAAGATGCTACACAGGAACATATTGCGGTAATAACAAAATTCCCAGGAAAAAAAATAAAAAACAACACTCACCTAAGCATTTGGGGCAACACTGTCCAGCAGGAATGTGACTGAGGTGCTGGGGACATGAGAGAATGGGGCAGACTTCTTGGATGCACTGTGTCTTGCCACCCTGAAGAAAAATAGGCTCAGTTAAAGAAAAAAAAATAAAGCAAAATGTCAAGTAGACGTGCACATGCCCACACAGACTGGTAACAAGTTCTGAAAAGACTTAGCCAAAGCAGTGTTTTCCAACAGCATGCAAGACACGCATGCCACTGTTCTTCAGTGCCACTTGCTATATTGCTACTTGCCACTATGCCACTTTCTATATTGCTTGCAGAGACCTTGGATTATTCATATTTTTTCATTCTCTCTAGCAAAGAATGTAATAGTTGAAGAAACAGTGTCTTTCTGTCTTATTTTTCAGTGTGGATATGAGAAAACCAGGGAGAATAAAGTCATTATCTATGAACCTTTCCGGATGTTCAAAAAAAGTTACTGAGCAATTTTTTATATTATTCTTCACCTCCTGTGCCATGCCCTTCTAGGCTTGTCTGGGACAGGGATTAAGTACTGAAGCAGGATGAGAGCAGGTGTTCTTCCACTATGTCCATGACCTCAGAAACCAAATAAGCCAAAATCACTTAAGACAGCACATTCTTGTTAGCCTCCAAGTCCAACTATGCAAACCCAGGAGGTCTGCTTTCTTCAGAGGACTGAAAACCAAGAAGGCATATGAAATCTTTAGAATGTAGGGGAAAAAAAAAAAAAAAAAAAAAAAAGAAAGAAAATATAAGCAATATTGATATGTATCAATAAATATCAGAAACAGAAAGAGGCAAAAAGCACAGCAGAGACAAAAGCACAAAATATATGTCTAAGACGAAGTCATTCAGAAGAGATCTTTGTTCTCATTCTGCTCTGTTGCCCGATTACTTCACTGGGCTTAAGAACACGGTGCTTGGCTCTGCATCCTCTACTAACGTGCTCTACAAACTCATGAGTGGTCTAGGCTGTTAAACTTTAAAAATCGGTCCACTAGCAAGAGAAGTCATTGGAATGGGTCCAGCAGAGGGCCACGAAAATGCTCAGAGGGCTGGAGCACCTCTCCTATGAGGACAGGCTGAGAGAGCCAGGGTTTTTCAGCCTGGAGAAGAGAAGGCTCCAGGTCTTCCAGTACCTGAAGGGGCTACAGGAGAGATGGGGAGGGACTCTTTGTCAGGAAGTGCAGTGACAGGACAAGGGGTAATGGTTTTAAACTGAAAGAGGGGAGATTTAGATT
>JAOQGH010000012.1:48925836-48938643 GCA_025769975.1 Gallinago jamesoni
GAGAAGGCTGAGGGGGGATCTGATCAACGCCTATAAATACTTAAAGGGAGGGTGTCAGGAGGATGGGGCTGGTCTTTCTCAGTGGTGCCCAGGGACAAGACAAGAGGTAACAGGCACAAACTTGAGTATAAGAAGTTCCACCTAAACATGAGGAAGAACATCTTTCCTTTGAGGGTGGCAGAGCCCTGGCAGAGGCTGCCCAGAGAGGTGGTGGATTCTCCTTCTCTGGAGACATTCAAACCCCACCTGGACACGTTCCTGTGCAACCTGCTCTGGGTGGACCTGCTTTGTCAGGGGTTTGGACTAGATGATCTCCAGAGGTCCCTTCCAATCCCATGGGATTCTGTGACTCTCCTGTGGGAGGAGGTGGAAGAACAGGGTATTTAATGCCTTGGGTGAAAAGGAACATTCTGGAAAATGAAATCTTGGGTTGCACAGTAGCTTTCTTTAAGCATGTACAAGCAGAGACACTGCTCCTAAAATTTCACCGCTGCTGGAGCTGCAGAAGGGCTCCTGCAGGAAGGTCAGGTGGCACCCTGCTCTCAGCCGGGGGACTCAGCACAGCCAGCACTTGGTCATATTTCTCTGGTCTAACAGCACCGTGCAGAAGTGTTGCTGGGATTATGTTGCATCTGGCTGAAATCAAATCGCTCACTGACCCAAGGGCCGAGCTGCAGAGTCTAGCAGCTGGACGGCCAGCAGCCCTCTCCCCTCCAGAGCCTCCGCACTGAGCTCTTGGCTCTGTTGAAAGTGATGTTGTAAATAGTCCCTCTTCACTTGGAAGCCTTGAAAGGTTTAATCGTGGTGTGTAATTTTCCCTTTTCAGGCTGATTTCCTAAGGAAAGGTTTATGCAGGCACAAACCAGGCACACCTGTAGTTTGTGAATCCCTGATCAGCCCCAGCTACCAATGATCAAGGGATTTCTCTGAAAAAAGGTATACAGACATAAAATAACAAAAATCAAAATGACATTAAAATCTCCAGGACATTAAGTTCCTACAAGTTTTGTCAAAACCAAACTGCTGCAGAGAGAGAGGCCCCTGTTTCGTTCCCAGGAGGCAGCAGCTGGCTGTCCAGGCAGCATCTCCCAGACCTTCTGCCCTTTGCTTGGTGCTTGTCTCATGGAGGGGCTGGAGGAGAGCTCAGATTATTGCAGCCAGGGCAGATAAAGGAGCAAGGGCCACACGGTCTGTACAGACAGAGCTTCACTATGGCTGCTGCTGCTGCAACAATATCTATTGCCAGGTTAGCTGGGCAACAGAACCCAGGTCAGTGTCTCATACCTGTTGCACCATTCCCATGAGATGAGGCATTTTTCTTTCTATCTTTCCTGTGTTTTGTTTTTTTTTTCCCATTGCTTACATGGATTCATGGTACCTGTGTTCCACAGTGGACTGCAGCTACCCTGAGTGCTGGGTGCTTTCAGATGGAGCCCACATACTTGTCCTGCTTTGGGAGCTATTATTTTATCCATTCTTCTCCTGGATGGTTCAACAATTCAGGCTTTTTCCAGGGGTAGATCTGTTTCTCTCAACAAATCTCTCCTGCAAGCTGAAATACTTTGTCACACAAATTGTTCTGCCTTTCACTAGGTACTCTTTAACGTTTCTAAAGCTACATGTGGAAGCCAGAGCTTTCAAATCTGTAATTATAAGTGCCTGTTCCTCCTGCCACTAGGAATCCACACATCTCTACAGCTCAGAGATGTTTGGATTCACGCTGCACCTTAAACACCTTTGTGGGGTGTTTAATGATCCCAGGCACTATCTCCCAGCAACAGAGCATCTTACTTCTCAGAACTTTTTTCCTAGTGAGAGAGTATCTAAAAAGTTATCTTCATTTTTCTCAACTTTACCCACAATGCCCAGTGCTACACCATAGGTTAATTCTTGCTCTCAGCATAGACAACTGGCCAGCCTCTCAAATCCAGCTTTTCCTCTAGTCTGAATCCGTTCACGTCACCTCCACCACTTGCTGCCATGACACATGCTTACTCATCAAACTCTCTTGCTGCAGGTCTCATTAAACTGATCACTGCACCTTATATAGTCCATGCTGGGTAGTTATATCAAAAGGTTTCAGACTTGTGAAATTAAAACTAGCTCTTTATTAAGAGAGCTTCTTAACAGAAATGCCGCAAACACAGGGACCACAGCACATAACCTCCATGCACGTCCTGGTGTTCCCTACAAACCAGACATCCTTCTATGGCTGTGCTTCCTTCTCTCATTTCCCTGCCGGTTGCTGCATAGGGAACACTCAAACAGTACAAAGCCACGTCTCTGAATGCTGCTGGAGAAAACTGGGACATGGATCTAGGGCCCTGCATCACTCACTATATCACAGCGCCTTCCTACAGTGCTGGAAGGAAGAAGACATCCATGTCATGGAAGAGGTAGATTTTAAGGCAGGATGTAGGCAAGGACCACATCAAAGGTCATACGTCTTTCCATTGATTTTCAGTCCACTTTGGATGACAGTGTTTTGAACAAACGTCCCAGAGGTTGCACAGGGCAATGGTGAAAGATGAGTGGAGATGCCCACTTCAGCAGGGATGGACCGTGAAGGCAGTCCCACGCTGCAGCACCTTGTGGGGAAAGAGCAGCAGTTTCGTGGGGACAGCAGAAGGGAAGCAGAGATACTGGCACGGAAATGACCCTGGCATGCCACTGCAGGAGAGAGTTCAGCTATTTGAGATTAATTTAGCTGTTACAGCAGAGGTCTCCAGTGACTATGGAAGCTTTGCCGTGAGCCACGTGATTATGTGTTTCTCTTCTAAAAAGAACTGTTTCTATGAAAAATTGCAATAAAACATGTTATGCTGGGAGACGTCTGTGGCCAGAAAAACTATTAAAAACCACTAACAAGCTGCTTCAGCTTATTCATGTCCCATCCCAGATAAAAAGAAAGTTAGGGTTAAATCCAAGGGACTTTCCTAACTTCAGTTATTAGAAGCAGAGCGGTAGCTCCGTGAAGCAAGTTCTGGCTTCTTGCAGCCATGACTTTTCCCCTGAATCAGTTGGAGTTTGCTGTGTTTTCATTGGCATCAAGAACACATGGAGCACAGTCCAGTGGGTGTACAGTTGTGTATACACCACCAGTGCATTTGCATAACATTTCAAAGTCCTAACCCGATGCTTGCAAAACGATAGTCGCTGCCACAATGTATTTATATAAACAGCACCCGCTTGCCTTGTACAAAGGTTTTCTTTTTGGTTTGGTTTTTTTTTTTGGTTTTTTTGTGTGTTTTTTTTTTTTCTTTCTGCAGCATAAGCTTTGCGATGCTGGCTTACAAGCTTTTCTTGCCATGGCCTACAGTGAACAGTACTCCTGTAAACCCCACGCTTTGGCAGCTATCGGCGACTACCTTCACTCCCCCTTCCAATTCCCACATTACGGCACGGTACTGGCCTCCCTTCTGAGAGCAGCTTTTCCTCCCAAACAGTCTGTTCGCAGAGATACACAGTTACTAAATCCCTCCAGTGTCCCCAGCGTGTTTCTCGCACACACACAGAATACTAGGACCATTGTGGTCCTGAGAAAGGTGACAATTCTGACTCTCACTTCATCATCATTCTTTAAAGTACTCGGTCATGACAAGAAACTCTACAGATGTATCCGCACAGCTTAGCCTTAAAGCATTAGTTTTAAATAATTCCCCTTATCTGCAGGACTAAATTGCAAGACCTGAGTGAATTAAATCTCCAAATGCCCAAATTCTAACATCTGGCATTTGGATACAAAATAAAGGCACTATTTTCAGCGGTGCAGATACTTTCTTGTAGACAATATGAACTTCATTTCATTGCATGGTTTGAAGCTTCATTTTTCTGGAGGTGCAAATGTATTAACAAGGGCATGAATAAAGGCAACTAGGGTTGCTCTTGGAAGAGGAGAGAGGCACACAATTTAGAAGAAGGTGCCTCCATACCTGAATTTGGAAAAGTTGTTACTAGGTCAAAACCTGCCAGAATAGCCCAAATCAAATCACTGTTCCATTCATGAACAAAGAGAACAAATCTCCCTCAGTGGTTCAGGGCAAGGAGGTATGGGAGAGGATGAGGCTTAATCCTTCCCTGGCTGTTTCTACAATTTATGGATGCCCTTGCCTGAAGGTTTGATAATAAAGCACACTGGTAACTGCAGAACATCCACGGTAAAATAAATCATACTGTTGTAGCAGTAGCAAGGATGCTCCTTCCAGCTTTTCCTAAGACCTTTATACATGCACATACCCTCCTTAAATGTTAGGCTCCACGTATACTGCTGAAGTGACCTCAGGAAATATGGGATTACATACGCCCTGCTTCTTTAATACATCCATCAAAGGTTTTTATTAACAGGAGATCCTGTTTGTCCCAAGCCCTTAGCAAAGAGAGTTAAAAATATACTTTAAAGTGTTACACAGACTGCAGCAAGAGAAAGTGCTTAAACAGCAGCTCATTCAGAGGATTTCTTGGAAATGAAATTTCAGGTAAACTAGGCTACCTTTATGAAACCAGTAGGCTGCAGAACTGACCCTACAGTGAAACAGTCACAGGGGCAGCTTTGGTCTACCTGAAATGGCGTAGGATCAGACTCACTGTCGGCCGACAGTACTGATCCACAGTAACATCCCCGCTACCACCGCGCACGATTCCACCCCATCGCACTGCCCACAGCTGTCCCCCCCCAGAGACAGGGCTTGGCTCTACTCCAGGGCAGGGCACACTCCGGCTTCTGATCAAGGCCAAGTAACACATTTCAGCCTAAAAGACAAGCCTGAGCAAGGGGTGCTGAGGAATCTGAAGCTCTCTGGGAATAGCCTTGGGAAGCACTTTGATTAGGAATCATTTACAAGTCACAGTTCCTCTACCATTTCCTCCTTCCTCCAAGGGTAATGACTTACAGAAACATCAGCAGCAAATTCCGACGCTTCCCAGTCCTGGCTAGCAAGACTGATAAGGGAATCACAGTTTTTTCCCTTCTTTCTGACTTGTAAACCATCTCCACATGCATGGGGAGAGGGTGGGTGAAACCCTCAGAAGTCCATTCCTGCTTCACACCCCTGCAGGGACCATGACCATACACTCAGGTCCCTGTCTTTTCTTGCAATTTTTTCCCAATATAGTTCATATCCAGCTACTGCTGTTAATTTATGGGTGAGATCGTGTTGCTAATTACTGGCTTCTCATTGGCAGCAATGCATCTGTAAAAGGCTGATGCCCAGATCTATAAAGATTGTAGGTTCCTCAGGGACAGTTTAGGCATGATGTAGAACATACAGAAATACGGGTTTAACCATTTAGGCACCTATCGCTGCCAGGGCTGGCTATATTTTGGCCGGTTCATCTCTTCTGGCACCTGCCTAAAGGCCTGCTGCTGTTCTTGCTCCGCATCGGCACCGTTACGGCAAGCCAACCAGATGGGCACTTACCTCCGAGCTAAGCTCACACGACAGTCACAAAATAGATAGTCTCTTATCTAAATTCTTTCCAAGGCCATACACATGGGCCATGTTCAGGCCACAGCACATAGCCAACTTCATTCCAAAAGACCACCAGAGGAGTTGGAAATACTTGTGTCTACCTTTTCAATAACGTCCTGCCAACCAAAGCACTTCAGGACAGAGGCACAGCCGAGGCAGAGGCACTCCATCCTCCTCTTGATAAAGCAACACCACCAAGCAGTCAAAAAACAAAAAGATTCATAAGAAATCATGACACTTAGAGGTCTAGAAAGAAGGATTATGTTTCTAGAGCCCAATCAAGAGGGAACATACCCCAAAAGGAAGAATTTTTCACATTCTGGGACTTCTCACACAGGAAGATCTTTCTGCATTTTGCATTTCAGGAAATACTTACATCACATTAAGACAAAGAACAGGGGTCACAAGCCATGCAACTGGAAACACAAATTAACAATGCATTCTTTTATTTGACTTACAGCCTCATCATCAAAACCCATTAGCCATTTAAGAGAAAAAATAAGCAAGGAATTAAAATTTAGTTTGGGCTTCAAGTATAGGTCTCTCCTTGGGTCTGTTAAGTCTCCTTTGAACTTGTCTAATGATGTAAAATGGTCTTAAAATCAGTGTAAAGTGACTCATGAAAGATTCCCACAGGAAACAGAATCATACATTTTTATGTGCAGGATTTGTTGAACTATTGGAAAGAAGCAAGTTAATTAGCAGAGCAAAGACATTTGCAAAAATGTGAATTATTTATATTGTAACCCTCATCCCACAGGCAGAGAATTACTTCTCCAAAAGTTCTTGTCTTTTTTTCCCTACTCTCGATTTTTTTTAAACATGCTCCTGAGATTACAATCCAGAACTCTCTTCTCAGCAAATTTTCAGTATTTGCAATGCTCTCAGCTGCACACCCTTCCACTTATTAACCTTCCCTCTACTTGTGCTGGCTTTGCAGGGAGGTTTTGAGATAATGTGAGAAAGTGTCACTTGAAATTATTCTAAAGCGGAGAACAGCTACACACTCCATCCTATTATTGTAAATTAACACTAAAGGCAGCTATGCCTTCCAAAATGATACAATATTTTTTACTGTTTAAAAAAATAAGGCCATCATATAAAACAGCTGCCATGTTTATTTAGATATGTGCTACTCCACTCTTATAAGTAGAGGCTGATGACAGATGTGTTTTTAAGGCAAAAATATTAACTCTAGAAATGTCAGCATCTGCTTCTTTTCAGCCTAGCCTTACAGATTCACACATAATTTTTCATCCACAAGGAAACTTTCTTTTTTCTTATAGAGAATCTAAAAACCCGGGCGTAAATTGCTGGTCCCGAGGCCTGACAGTTTTATTTGCATGTCATTGGTGCTACACATGTTAGGTCTGATTAGACATAGAGAGTGGCTGGTTTCCACAGCCAACTCCTCATGGGATGAGGAAGGTTTATACTTCCCCTGCAGGAATTTTCCACCTGACTGCTCCATTTCTGTGAATCAGGATTTGCTAAAGTTACAAGATGCCATAAAAAAAGTGCTGTATGTAGTTCCCGGGGTTACTGGAAAGAGAGGGGAAAAAACACAAACCAAACTTTTCTACTGAATTCAAGGAGTCCAGCCTTCTCACTGACACAGCCAGCATGCTGTAATTCATTCTCCTGTAGTTAGTACAGTAATTGCTGTGCTTTCAATCACGTACATAGAGTACTATTGGTAGATAAAGCAAATGAAGCCCTGTACCTTACTCACTACATACACGCAAAGAATACCTTCTACATCTTTACCCTACATCACAGAGGAGCTCTGCACTTCTCACACTGCCTCCCAGAGAAACGCATGCCCAAAGAAAACATCACTCAAAGATTAATTGCGTACAATCAAACCAACGCACAGACATTTGAACACACAGCAATTAGAAGGTGGCTGCTAACCATCAACAATTCAAGACAAACCAGCTTCAAATTAGTGATAGGTCAGAGCAAATTAGAGCTGTAGAAATGGGCCACACTAGCTAAGAAGTCCCTCTGGGCAAATTTTGCCAAGAAGTCACTAGTCAGTGCCACCTGAGAGCCAGTAACTCTCCAAGAGGTGTCATATCCAAGACATTTCCGTAACAGTAGCAGACATGATAAAAGATTTACCTTCTGTTTTACCTCAAACCAGGACACTGGCACAACAGCGAGCAACTCAGTGTGCTACTCAAGTGCACAAAAATGCCCATGTTGAATAACTAAAAGCTGTCCTCCCCAGACATGAGACATGGCTCCTGGCTTGTGTGCAGGCCACACTGACCTCTTGGCATGGCGCTGTACCCAGGTAATGTGCCCCAGAAAAGGCAGACCGTGAGCTGAGAACGTGAAGATGCCCACATCCACAACGAGAATGTGGTTCATGCTGAGGTGCAACAAAGCCTAGAACTGCATGGTGAGCAGGACTCAGGAGGTGATGGTCCCCCTGTCCTGGGCACTGGTGAGGCCCCACCTCAAGGGCTGTGTCCAGCCACAAAGAAGACCTTGAGGGGCTGGAGCAGGTCCAGAGAAGGGCAAGGAGCTGGTGAGGGGTCTGGAGCACAGGTCTTGTGGGGAGAGGCTGAGGGAGCTGGGGGTGTTCAGCCTGGAGAAAAGAAGGCTGAGGGGAGACCTTCTGGCTCTCTCCAACTCCCTGAAAGGAGGGTGTAGCCAGGGGGGGTCAGTCTCTTCTCCCAAGTCCCAGGCGATGGGACAAGAGGAAATGGCCTCAAGTTGCACCAGGGGAGATTCAGATTGGAGATTAGAATATTTTTTTTACATGGAAAGGGCTCTTGAGCCTTGGACTGGGCTGCCCAGGGCAGTGGTTGAGGCCCCATCCCTGGAGGGATTTCAAAGCCGGGGTGAGCTAGTGACTAGAGCGAAGGTTTAGTGATGGTTTTGATCAGAGTTGGGTTGATGGTTGGAGTAGATGCTCTGGAAGGTCCCTTCCAACCTGCACAATTCTCTGATTCTATGGTTCTATGATTCGCTTTGGCTAATTTGATGTGTAAGGTGAAGCAAGCTGACTACAGCATGGGACATGTTGCTTTACTGAGTAGGGTGCTGTACTCAGGAGGTGGGAGCTGGTCGGTAGCCACAGTCCTGCGTGGGTTACCTAGTCAGTGTTCAAATTGCCACTGAAATCAGCACGGAGGGGAGAAATTTAAGCTGCAGCTCTAAACTTGCTAACACTTGCCCTTTTGCAGGGCTGGGAAGGAAGTAAGGGACTGGAAACATTTGTAACCATCCTGGTAAATAGAAAATAAGTTATCAGGTGATGGGCCTTCCTCTTTCAGACCTAAGGGGCAGAGCAGGGCCAGCAGGCATCTACTCCCCTTCTTCTTTTAGGCTAGGTAGCAGGAGGATCCACCCCATGAAGTAAATAGTTAGGAAGGGCCTGTGAAAAGTACTTATTATATTTTAGAAGCAGCAATCTATGCCCTAGTAATTCTTATTCACATCTCTGAAGGGAAGGGCCTGGGAATGGCATATTAGACGTGTAAAATAAAATGTAAACATTTTATTCATGTTATCCCTTTCCTTTCTCTGCTGCTTCCTCCAGCAGGGAGTGAGTTGCTAATCCTGGGAAAAAGCTGCCCGCCAAAGTTTCTGTTGGGGCAACCTTGGCTGCTGTGTGCTTGACTTCTCATAGGAAGGCAAGAGGGCTGTTTTCTTTGAGTCATCACTGATTCACTCACAACTGACTGTTTAAAAAGAAATATCTTGGGCTAGTCTTTGTGTTTACTAGGACTCCTGTGGTTGTCTTTCCGTTGTGCATGTTGCTATGTCAGCCTCTTCGAGTGCTTTGTGTGTCTGAATCCTCTGTTTGCTTGTTCAGACATAAGGATCCACAGACTGAGGCAGAAACGTTCATCTGGGCAAGTGGCTTCTCTCTGGCTGTTTATATAAGGAAGTGTTAATTTAATATTCCTCCTAATACAATATATAAAGTTTTACCACAATTTCTTCAGGTGACTGTAAGAGATGCTGAGGCCAAGGGTGTGCTAATTAAAAAGCATAGTACAAATACCAACACTAAAACCTTGGTTAGGCCAGATGGACTTCATCCCTGCAGCATTACGTAGAGCCTCAACATCCAGGTACAAAAAGTCAGGGGTCGAAGGTGTTTTAGCTTTGAATGTGGCTAGAAGAAGTGTCACAGTTCTGGCTCTAGGCTTTCCTGCTCCTCTGAGAAGACACAGCATAAGGTGAAGGGGTGGGGGGCAGGTCTGACTTGGGCAGCAGAAGCTACAGAGTCTGTCTTCAGGATAGAGACGAAGATGGGTTTAATTTGGGAGAAGGGGAAGGCACTTGAGGTATTGAGGCAGCTGAGGGGGATCATTTGTTATTTATTAAAATCTTAGTCATGTGTTTGGGATATAGGGTTTTTTTTTTTTTTTGTATCTTTACTCCACTACTGCTAGTCCGTGCTTTTAAGAAAACACACTCTCTTAACCTTTGTTTTTGCCGTGCTGATAAGGCTGGTTCTGAGTGATACGGCAGTGCAGTGGGGTGTCCTTTAACTGGGATAATGGGATGCTCTCGGTAAGTGCCAGGTCTCCGATGATCTACTGCAGGGCAGCCAGAACATGGCAGTGTTTGCCTCCGCAGCACCTTCTTGGGTCACTTACAGAAATGACATTCCAAAAACTAGGAGAGGAAGAAATGTCTTCCAGTGACTAACAGTAACTGAGAAAACTCTGGCATATGGCAGGCTCTGAAAGGCACTTACGATTTTAAGGAGAGAATGTGACATACAGATGTTAGGCTAGCATTAAATAGCTACCAATAAAAAGTGGACAAACATGACAAGTTCTGGGAGTTTGCATTCTGTGAGCAGAGCATTGCCTCGCATTGAGGGAAATGTCCTGTGGATACGGCAGTTGCAAGAGAAACAGGATTATAAATTATATCTGAATTTATTTGAGTTTAACTGCGGATGCTGGGACACATTATTTGTAGTTGTTAAAAATGAGATACATGTCTTTGTGTTACTTTAGTGATAGCCCTAATGAAGAAGAATTTTAGGAAGTGGGGAAAGGTCCATATGGCTTCAACTACAGCTATATCCCTGCACTGGTAACACCTTCTCTGGAGAAACTGGGCACGTGGCCAGCCAGGCTTGAGTATGAGTTCACCTTCCCCTGGGACTGCCTGTCCTGCTTTCTTGAAAAGCATTTGTATGCAGGGCTTATTCACAGTGCTCTTTCCTTGGTTGTGGCTTGTCCTGTCAGAGGCAGAAAGGGAAGCTTGATCTGGCTTCACACCTTATCCTTTCTCCCCACGTGAAGTCAGGCAAAGAGCCAGCAGGAGACCAGCGAAATACATTTCATGCTGGAACACGTAATCTCTATGCATTTTCCCAGGCAGTGTGGCTTTTCCCTTTTCTTGCACCGTATTTTCATGACACTGAACATTGCCCATTAATCCGATATCCTTGAGAACTGTCAAAAATAGAACACTCATGTGAGTTGCAAGATTTATTTACCTTCCCCTAAAACGTGGAAAATTCTCAAAACGCAGGAAATGTATTAGAAGAACGAATCATTATATTGAGGAGTCTGGTAAAAGAATGGTTACTTTTTTCCTTCCTGCTCCTGTTGCAATACAGACCATCAGGAGCAATACCCAACATGTATTTAGCCAAGCATGGAAAAAAACAGAGCACAAATGTGTTTATCTTTCTCTGTTGGTAGAAAGCACATCATTTCTGTGTAATTTGCAGCAGTGGAATGGGAATGGAGAGGTGCCCAGAGGTATGCCACGCTGAGCTGGAGGGGAGGCAGGACAGGTGGGAGGTAAACAGGCAGAGGTGCCTTTGCTTGGGAAGCTGATCAGGATTCGACAGAAGTAGCAGTGAAGCAGCCAGAGAAAGAAGTAACTTCTTGTGTTCTAAGGCAGGAATTCCCTCTCCAGACTCAGTTCTTTCAAAACTTTGTTGGCTAGTTGAGAGCAAGGCAGTCTCTCATCGATGTCATGAGAGCAGGAGAGCCTAAAGACATCATCAGTAGGTACGTGCATGTTGGAGTAAAATAAGAATTGATTGCACCTTGGAGTGAAATAAACTACTGTGAGAGACAGTCAGTGTTAGCAGTGATTTCATGCTGGGTAAAGCCAGCAGTGCCTGGGAGGCACAAGAACAGGATATTTCCAGACCAGAAAGATTCCTGATAAACACTGGGTGGTGAGCGTTTCCCTCCCCCTGACGCTGTTCTTGCTGTAGCAACGCTGTAACGTGGTTAGCATCTTCAGGCGGGATTGGTGTGGGACTATCCACTCTTGGGCTCTGAGTTGTCTTAAAGCTGGAATTCTCCATGTCTTAACAAACGTCCTTCACCTGTGGTAGCATTTCCTTCTTCATGATGCATGGGTCAGTGCAGGTGGGCTGTCTGTGACACTGTTAGCTGGGGCTAAGAGACTTGCCAAATCCTCAGCGCCGTAGTTCGTAAACAATGACTTTGCCTGCGTATGGGAGAGCTGCTTGACAACTTAATTACTGGGTGGAAAAAAAGCTTAAACATTAAGAACCGAATCGTGTGTCGTGTTCTTTAGGAACGAAAGTAGTTTGAGGGAATCAAATTATTATTGTCCAACATGTGTGTAGTACTGCTTGTGCTAAAAAGTCACAGAGAATATTCTTCTTGGTGCCGCTTCCTCTCAGTTTTACTGTGGCTCATTTACACTAAAACTTGCAATAAAGAATGAGGTGTGCTTGACACTGTGGTGTACTCAAGTTAGCTCTGATATCCAAAGGAATCTAGCCGTGGCAACACAGACCATTGCATGGGCCAATATACACTGTAGACAAACTCAACCACGGATGAGGTGCTTTCTTAGTGAGGGAGCTTGTATTGTCTGCAGATGAGCCTGTGGGAGAGAGCATTTTCCTTTGTGAAAGGAGACCTGGGCAACAGACAGATGTTCACTTTGCCAGCCGCTGTGCTGGTTAAGATTCCCCAGATGTTGATATTCCCATCTTGCATACGTTCCTGTCTCCTGAGCTCTGCCGATGGAAGGGAGCCAGGAAGCACTTGCTAAATGGGCTTCGGGCAAAGTCAGCTGCGTAAGCTCAAGTGGCTCATGTAGGTGGCTTGAGATAACCTGATCGTCCCCCTGAACTGGGCACTGGTCAGGTCCCACCTGTGTACAGGTTTGGGCCGCTCACCATAAAAAGGACGTTGAGGGGCTAGAGTGCATCCAGAGGAGGGCAATGAAGCTGGTGAGGAGTCTGGAGAAGAAGTCTCATGAGGAGAGGCTGAGGGAGCTGGGGATGTTCAGCCTGGAGAAAAGAAGGCTGAGGGGAGACCTTCTGGCTCTCTCCAACTCCCTGAAAGGAGGGTGTAGCCAG